>VDFB02271358.1:8963620-9154828 GCA_007258455.2 Sequoia sempervirens
AAATTTCTTTGAAGCAATGTGTAAACACATTACTTCAAAGGGGGGAAAAATGTATACACCTAAAATCGATCATGACATCTAATTAATTAAATACTAGTTATTTAATTAATATTTGACTACATATAAATAAATTCTCAATTTATTTATATTGTTCATATTTTCTAATTCTTCAAATCTAAAACCATATTCTTCTAATTTAATTAAATAAATAAATTTTATAAGCTTGTTTTATTTAATTAAGTTTTTAGCAATCTCGATTAGGAATTCAAGCATTACGTCTACAAATTTTGTGCCAATTCTCACCAAGGTCACATGAAATTAAATAATTATAATTTTAAATTAGAATTATCTTCAACCAATTTTAAACACATGGCTTATTCCTCACACATTTCTTCAACCAATTTTCAAACACATGGTATTTTCTTCCCACACTTGATTCTTCCATCAATTTGGCATGTTTTCTTTGGTCAAGGGGACAACTTATTGATTCTCTTTATCTCAACCATTCATCCTTCTTGTTTGAATCTGGATCGTCGATCATTGATAGCTCAAAGATACTTGGAAAAGGCTATAAATACAACCCTATAACATTGTATTTTGCATCCACATTTGAGTAGAGCTATCATAGAGGAACATCATTTGAGAATTGGAGCATTTTGGAGTCTTATAGTTACATTTCATATCATGATTTGCATCATAGTTAAATCTTAGAATAATACTTTGCTTCATAGTTTCATTTTAAATCCCACTTTGCATCATAGTTTCATTTTAGATTAGCATTTTCATAGTTAGCATTTGAGCATATGTAGAATCATCCTAGTTTCATATCATAGCATTTGTTTAGCTGCAAAATAGAGTAGTTTACTTATTTCAAATCTTTGATATAATTCGTTTCATTAAGGTTTGTGTTGATTTACTAATAATTTCCACATTTCACACACACACAGCTATCTCTTTGACAAATCTTCCTACAAGACCTACAAACACACATGCAAAGAGGGGGAAAATGGTTAAGGGTTAGAGTATAGGGATTTTCCTTGGTCAAATCCCACTTTGGTAATCAAATACTTGATAAAGGAATGAAATGAAATGAGAAAGGAATGATGAACACATAACATGCAAGTGTCATAAAATCACCAAACCCTTGATGTTGAAGTCTAAACATATGTCAATGGCTACTCCAAGATGCTCGATAATTACTTGATTGAATGATTAAGAATGCTAGAATACTTGAATTCTATGACGGATTGAATGCATGAATGAATTTGGGGTTAAAATGGATAGAACAACACTTATTTATACAAACTTGTGCCCTAATTTCTTGAAAATACATCCCAGGCTGACCTAAGGTCTTAATGAATAAAAACCTAAAAGAAATTGAATTTATTTTGAATTTTATCCCAGGAGGGACTCATGCGCCACCCATGGTGAATGGGCCCCACTCAAGGCATATGAGTAGGTGTCGGGAATTAAGTTGTCTTTAATGTTATTTGTTGGGTTTATATTCAAAAATACACTTAATTAAGGCCTATAAGTGTATAAACAGGTCAAATAAAGCATAAGAAAGGTGTATTTAGTGGTGACAAGCCTAGAAAAGCATGAAAGTTTGTTACAAGACTTTACAACACTTCAAAATAAGACATGGTAAGGGATAAAACGAGAATATTTAGATGAATTATAATAAAAAGAGTCTAGAGAAGTGTAGAAATGTGTTACAACACTTCACAACACCTTCACAAGACATCGTAATGTCTTAATAATTTAAATATTTAATCATTAAATCTAAGCAGAATAAGCCAAGCATCACAAGAAAAAAGACCTAAATAACCATGAAAATGTCCAAAGATCCATTTTTATATGGCACACCTACCTATCCTATTAGGGAACAAAGGAATGAAACCGTAAATGATCATGACAATCACATTTGTTCCTCTCCTAGTGTATCTCCTAGTTGTGAAGATGATACTTTGATGTTAGAAGATCTAATTGATGAAAGTCATGGGAATCTTGAATTCCTCTCTTCCCCTAGAGAAAACATTCTTGAACAAGACAACAACATCATTGATGAACAAGAAAATTCAACCATTGATAACTCCCTTATGTGAGATGAAATAATCTTAGAAGAACGAATGATTGAATTTCAGGAACATTTTGTTTGTAGTTCTCCAAAAAACTCTCCTCCTAGGGAAGATATCATGGTGGAAGAAAATGGGAACATTGACAATAATAATTTCTTAGATGAAGATGATGAAGTAAGATTAGACTCCTCTCCACTAAGAGATCATGAAAGTAATGATAAGTATTTTGATGTTATGCACACTAGATACCCCTTGGAGTACTCTCTTGATCCTAAACTTATCATTCATCCACCCTCTCAAAAACCACAAGTTCAAAACAAACCTGATGTTATCCTCAAACCACCTAGGAACAATGTTTCACAACAACCAAGTTACAATACCATTGCTCAAACATACAACACTAGGAACAATTTGCAACCAAGACAAACACCTTCAAATCCCTCCATTACCTAATCCTATTTTTCCTAGTGCTCCCCGTTTAACTTCACATAATGAGGAGTATGATCTTGTTGAACAACTTAAGAATAATCATGCAAAGATATCCCTATGGGACATAATTCATAATTCACCTAATTATCACACTATGCTTCAAACAGCCTTGCAACAAGTTGTGGTTCCTTCTAATGCACAATCGAATGACATAGTATCAATTATTCAAGGAATAAATTCTAACATTGTTTCCCACCAAAGTGAGCTCCCTCATTTGGAAGTCCAAAAATAAAGTGATGCTTTCATGATCTTAGCTCAATACAATATGATAGGGATAAAATGAACCCTTGTTGACAATGGCTCAGCCTTAAATGTGTGTAGTGTAAACCTCTTGGATAAGCTTGGTGTTGATAAATAAAAAATACAGCATGCCCCTCTATCTATTAATGTATTTGATAACATGAAATAACAACCACTTGGTGTAATCGCTTTACCTATTAAAGTTGGAAAGGCCACATTACAAACATGGATCCATGTTATGTCTCATGATCTTTCATATAATCTTCTTTTAGGTAGACCATGGATTCATGCAATGAATGGGGTTCCTTCTACTCTTGATCGTAAAATGAAGTATAATTATAGTAACAAAGTGTACACACTTGAAGTTGACCCTGGCCCGAATAGTTGTTTAAACATTGAGAAAATCAAGGAGAATCCTTTGGCAACATTGACAACAACTACACAAGTATAAACCATGGAAGAAAAATAAAAAGATAGATATCCTAAACCCTTCAAAATGATATCACTAGATGATGTGGGATTATTTAATTTCAACCCTACATTCATGGGAGAATACAAGATCATAAATAAAGATTTAGACAAGGGAAAAGAAAAAGGAGTAATGTCAACACAAAATTTAGAAGACCCTTTGAAAGCATCCACCTCATCCACTTTTGAGGAAAAAGAAAATTACACAACAAAATTTGATGAACTTAATTATGAGCAACCACATAATCCAAAAGAGATTAAATTTTTTTATGGAAAAGGTTGTGAAATGATGAAACAACTTTGATATAGTGTTAAAGGATGTGGTGCTAGAGAAAAAAGTATTTGTGTTCCTACAGAACCTCACATGCAAGAAAAGACTAGTGGTCTTGGTTATTGTCCTTTGTAGAAATAAACAAGCCTCCACTTAACATCAACACTCTTACAAAAGATTCCTCTAGGCTGAATTTAACAATATTACATCCTGAACTAATTGAAACTAGTGGTCTTGATTGTTATCATTTGAAAGAAATAGAGAAGTCCTCACTTAACATTAATGCCATCATGACAAAACACTAAATATTTGAATTCTTTAGATTTTACACCTTCCTTTAAAGAAGCATACAAAATCTCACAACCTAAAGAGTCTTGTGTAAGTATGACATCTTGTACTAAGCAAGAGACATCTTTGTCACAAAATAACGAAACATCCTCTACTTTTGATCAAGAAAGTATCTTGTTGAGACTCCTCCAAGATCGTTTGATATCCCTCCCTACAAGAACATGAAAGAAATTCTATTACAAGACTTCTATGTCAAATTATTGTTATTCTGAAATTTGATCGTCCAATCAATTAGTACATTGACTGTTTCGCGGGAGAGCGGGTCTCACACGTACAGGTATAACGAAAGGGGAGGAAATTTCATAGAAAATATTTAAAAATAATTTGAACAAGTAAAAATATTAATGACGCGTGCGTATAGACTGGTGAACTGACTTCACAGTCGTTGCTTCTTCCATCAATATTTGAATGGAATTTCATCGCATGTGGAAACCGCGTAGGGAAATTTGATATGGGCTCCTTTGCCCATGTGCTTCTCACTTAGTTTTTGGACAAGTCTTCCTACTCACCGACATTATTTTTATCAAATTCTTTCGAAATTGAGGAATTCTACATTTAATTTCATGGGACATAAACCTAAGGTTAAGAGAGTTCATATTTTCAGCATTACAGATTGAGGTCTTTGTGAGCGTATATTTCTTCCAAGTGGGACCTTGATTGATAGCTTGGAAGCTGCATTCGATCCAAGTACAACTACAGGACATGATTGATGACATGGAAAACCATTTTAAATTGTAGATTTAAAATTAACTTTTCGTTAATGTGTGTTAGTTATATAAATGTAAACAGTTAAGTATAAATTAATTATTGATTTGGTCAATTTAATGCTGAGATTTATCTCATCTCTGTAAACTCTGGAGTTAAATTCTCAAATTTAAGTATTGCAATGGTTCTCAACCTTCTACCAGTACATTACATGCTTCCACTCTTCCTATGGGTTCATCTATTTGGCGTGGTTTGAAGGTCTCAAAAATAATTGAGAGGTATGATTTTTTGGAACATTCATGATGATTCTTTTATTTCTTTTTCAAAAGATGGTTGGCTAACTATTTCTTGTTTAGATCAAATTTTTGATATCAGGAATTTTTCATATTTACTTACAAATCATTGGATTTCAAAGTTAGAGATTATTGAGAAATTAAGTAGAGAAATTTGAGAAATTTAGAGAATAGATATATTTACTTTCTATTTTTGAAATTTGATGAAATGCATAGTTGTAAAATTTTGATGCTTTAACAATATTATATGTATTTATTGAATGTCAAAAGAGATCAATTGGGATGGAACTTAATGTTAGTCGTATTTTAAACAATTATTGAAGGTTTATTTCAAATATTTAAATCATGGTAATTAGATGATATTATGAAAGCACATGAATTTCTTTTATGTTTGAATATGAATGAAAATATGGTGATGATTGCAATCATGTGAATGTAAAATTTAGTACTAGATCATAATATCAAAATGAGTAAAATTTAAAACTAGATCATAATATCATGTGATGTTATTATTGTTAGAGAATAGAGAATAGATAAATAATATACATGAAGGAATTTCAATGATTAATGAGACTTCATGCTTTAAATTTTGATATACAAATGTGTTTATATATCATTGGACTAAACACCTTGATATTGTGATGAGGTGAAAGCAGGATAAAGGATTGTTCTCCCTCGTAGTTGAGAAGGGAGAGAATCATCGATGAGATGATAGCAGATCAAGTAGAGTCAATAATCTATACTTGTGCGAAGAACATCTCTCACACACACATAATAATAGTCTAAATGTTATGTTGGGTTTCCTTCTATAGGTTCATTGATTTAGAGATATATAAATGGTAAGATCATCATTATTGTTAGATCAATTTTTAAATAGATTTGAACAAATACTTATCCTCTATTTTAAGTCATTGTGTTAATTCAAGATTGAAATATCTCTCCGATTCATATGTTTAGAAGCCTTATTTTTATTTTTTCCTGCTGAGTGTGTTTGGTAATGAAGCTATAATTTTTATAAACCAACAAATCATTTAATTTCAAAAGAAGTAGAATTTTTATTTTTATTGAAATATATATAATAACAAAACAAAAACCATTTTTCCTCTTTTGAGAATTTGAAAAATAAAAGAGATAAGAGGGGTGTGAGAAACTAGAGAGAGTTTAGTTTTGAGAAGTGGAGAGTTAAAAATATAGAGTGACTCAAAATTTTCATCACTCTCCCCCAATCTCTCCTTGAAAGTATAAGAGAACTCTAACAAGCTAGAGTGGATGAAATAGGAGTAAATTCTATGTGGAAGCCATGTTAAAGAAGGATAAAGAGAAGGTGGTGTGGAACTTTTAAGAAAATGAGATTCGAAAGGAAGAGAATATACCACTATTTTTATTTTAAATTTTTGGTAGGTGAAAGAGCAAGTTGCATAGAAGAAGAGTGAAGAAAATACATAGAATAAAGGGAATCATTCTTGGTCGGTTTGGTTATAATAAAAATCATATCCTCTTCCTTTCATAAATTCATGAGAATTTAAGTGCATAATCCTTCTTTTATGTTTAAAAATATATTCATGAGCTTAAAATACAAAAACCTAATTCTCTTTGTCAAGAATT
Organism: Sequoia sempervirens; assembly: GCA_007258455.2. Taxonomy (NCBI): domain Eukaryota; kingdom Viridiplantae; phylum Streptophyta; class Pinopsida; order Cupressales; family Cupressaceae; genus Sequoia; species Sequoia sempervirens. Next base: position 8,970,118 of record VDFB02271358.1, read on the forward strand.
CCTTTCAATAGAATTTTTTATTTATTTTATAACTAGTAAAGTTTCTTTGAATCAAATAGAGACAATTATTTCTTAGGCTTTCATGTAAAACTTCTTTTAATTGTATGATTTTTAATGAAAAAGTATTGTAACATACACCTATATATATGTATATTGATTGTATACATATAAAATTATATGCATATAAATTTGATATAGATAATCTTTATGCTGATTTTCACAACATAATGATGCTTTGTTAGTTACAATTTGTATCTACATAGTAATGCCCTCTTAGTAGCAAATTTATAGTTTCAGTGGAGATGTTTGTCTGATATACATATCTAGCCAGATAATATGCAATTAATATTCAATTCAATGAATATTAGGTTGATATAGATCTACCCATGTGTTAACATATGATATTATTGTGTAGAAAATGAATATTCAATGATTATAAATCTACCCATATATATAATATTGTTGTGTATAAAATGTGTATTGAATCAAGATCATTCTAGCCATATAAAAAGTAATATATTTCTATGTATACAATGATCATTGGGTTGATATTAATGATGCCCAAGAGTGAGTTTTAATCTACATGTAAATGTCGGTAGACTTGGATGATTAAGTGGATAACAATAGTAACTCAAATAAAACAGTGAAAATGGGTTTGTAGCCACCTTATAAATTGAACATCTATAACATACTAAGACTAAAATTATGTTTGATAGCTAAGTATACTCTACTTTTATGACACCTACAAATTAGAAATCTATTTGATAAGGATTAACAATAGTGTGTATATATTTCAAAGTACAGACTAAGAAATTTACTACTATCTAATATTATAGAGAGAATTTAAATGATTAATTTTTATACAAAAATTGAGTAGAAAATAGAGGTTGAAAATGGAAAAAAGAGCTCAAACATTTTTTTTCATTATCAAATGATTGAGAAATAGTAGATTGATTCAAATTGGAGTACACACCTATAATAATAATTAAGTAAATATCTAGTGAATATTTACAAAATTTGTAAGACAATTTGTCTATTTTTTTTAAAACGTAGGGTAAAACTATCATTTGCTAATAAGGAAATCTCTATAAGTCAAACAAATATATTATTAGTTTTATATCATCATTCCTTGAAGAGAATTGAAACATTTCCAAGTGTAGGTTATGACAATAAAAAATTTCGTTTGAATTATTATAATTCTAAATATAAATGCATACATCTGTGTACTAAATGAACTTTAGGTACACACCTATATGTAGGTATATTTATCATTCATTATTATTTTTTTTGGGAGCATGATGAAGTGGAAAATAGTAGTTAGGTATGTATTGTTTCTTAGTTGAGTTTATGAAAAAGACTTTAAATATCTAAGTCAAATATTTCTAGACTTAAAAAGAAAGAGGATGGTAACTCCCAAGTTATGGAATTTATTTGATTTCAATTATCATCATCACTCAATTTAATGAGTCTTTGTGTGAATTGAGTAGTCATGTATTAATAACCACATATTAGTGTCATTCTAAGTTAACTATGGGATGTGTAGGTAAAAAATAACAATGGAAAACTATATATAGGTTTAGTATTAAGCGATTTTTTATCTAATAAAAAAATTTAAAACTCTCTTTTATTCCCTTGTGCATTTATATACTAACAATGTGTGCAAAATGTAGAAGCATAATCAAGGCATGTGAATTGTTGAAAAAATAAATCAAAGAAGTGTAGTAATTTGGAATACCTTGGTGGTAGGGTCAGTTGAATAATGGGCTTGCTTGTTGGGATTATGCAAATTTCAAGCACGAGCAACACACATTTATTTTTCATTCATACAATGGATCTTTGGAAGATAGTTTTCTCATTTATTATAGCCTAACAAAATAAGTGATTCATACAATATCAATGTGAACTCCATTTCCCTTACTTGTTACTTCATAAAACTATACATAGAATTCAAGATAAAATAAATTATTCATAAATTTTCTTCTGAATTATTTCAAACTATGATATTTTCCAAACATTTTGGAAAATAATTGTAGGTGAATATACACTACAAAATTTTCATAAGAATTTTTTTCTCAAATATTTAATTGTGAATTATCTAATCTACCAAATTGGGATAAACTATATAAACAATTTTTTATCCACTTTTTATTTATAATTTGGTAAAGCTAAAAAACTTTCTATTTTACAAATTTGACTCAAAACACTCAAATCCATATATAATTTGTTCAAACTATAAAATAAAAACCATAAAATGTTAATTCAAGTCTTTAAAAAATGATTGAAACCCTCTTATAGGCATAAATCTCATAAATCCAATGGAATAGGAAGCACACTAAACTCTCACCTATAGCTCAATACTTATAGTAGTTGAAATTCAAAATCCCTAACATGTACTAGAATATTTATTAGTCAATTTAATTTTTCTCATGAATTTATGACAATTTATTCCCTACCAAAATGTTAAATTACATAAAATTCTAATTTCATAAGATATTGTTCCAATGAAAATAGTGATTGAAAATGTATATAACTCTTAAATAGTAGCATCCCACATGCCTAGTAATATTAGAAAAATATCCGTTCAACAATGTGAAGAAATACATGAAGGAACTCACTTGACTTCCATTGGATTATAGCATTACTACTTGCTATAGTATGGAAAAAAATAGTTTATGTTATAAAATAGACAAGATACAACTAGCTAAGCATTACCACTCTTCAAATGACTTATTTTCTCATCTTAGATTTAAGTTTTTTATGAATAAATGATCCATAGAATAAACACACAATTCAAGAGATCTCATGCACCCTAGTAACTTATCACCAATGCATACTTACAAGACAAGTAGTGTTCTATTAATGTTCTTATAAATTAAGCTTTAATAATCCTATTTATTGAATTTTTTATTTTGATATCCTACACAAGAAAAAAAATAATGGAAAAAAGCTATTATTTTCTAAAATTAAGAATTCAATTAGAAGATTACACCATTTTTCTTGAACAAAATATTTTTCATGTAGAAAAAATATTTTTTCTCTATTATTGATCACTATTGAATACACAGACTCAATGAAATATGAAACCCACACCTATATGTCAATTGACACATATAATAGTATGTGTTGTGTTCCCACTCTTTCTATTTATTCTACCACTCAAGATACATAGACTTTACAAATACATATATATCTACTTGAGCCTTTGCATGCACAATAAAAAAAAAATTTAAAATATATAGAATATAGGTTTTTGTTTACTTATTTTCCAGATTTAAGAGTTATTATTTCACTTACCAAATTTATCCTATAACAATAAAAAAATTAAATTCAAGATAAATACTTTAGTGAATAGGTTTTTTTTTTCAAAATATACCATTAGTAAAACTATTTTGACCAATTTTAAGAAATATACATACACTAAAACACTCCTATTACCTTTTTTTTCCAATTTAATAATATATTATTTAAGAATAAATTTTTAAAAAGAGAAATTTTCGATACAAATAAATTTAATAAACAAATGAAAAAAATAATTTTATTATCTCTGAAAAAGATTAATAAATGACTAAACTATTTATAATTATTTAAAAATAGCATAATAAAATAAAATAAATTAAACTAAATATTCTTTACAATCTAATTCAAATATTTTAATGTATTGCATTTAAAATAAGAATAATTAAATGAATAATTTTATTAAAATTAATTATTTCAATTAAAATTAATATTTAATTAAGTTGTAGTATTTCAAAAAAAATATATAAAATATAAGATCAATCTTTATACTTTAAACAAATGTCACATAGTGGCTAGTATTTTTCTTTTATAATATTGTAATTATTCTTTTCTAAATTTGAAAAAAAATAAATGTAAGTTTTATTAATGTGAAGAAAAATAAATATAAGTTTTGTTAATTATGGTATTTTAGTATTCTCAATTATTCTTTGCATGAACTAACCCTAACTCTAACTCACACCCTAACCCTAACCCTAACCTTAACAATAAATTCTAAACCATTATCCTAATCCTAAACCTATCTCTAACCCTAACTATGGTCATAACACTATCAATAACTATGGTTGTAATCATAACCCTAACAATAAAGAATTGTATAGTGACATTACAAAAAAATCTATGAATTAATATTGGGAATAATATTTGGAATAAATATATTAGATGATTAATATTTTGGAACATTATATCTATTAACCATATTTTAGTGATTTTTATTAGTAACATTTTATTTTTAATTTATTTTTATTTTTATTTTAATTATAATGCTTTTAAGATTATAATAATTAATGATAATCATATTAGAATTATAATTTTATTAATAACTAGAATAATTTTAGTTATTTTAATTTAATTCTTATTTGTATTTATCATAAGTTAATAAAATTTGAAAAATGAAGAAGTGGCAATGTCAAATAGTTTAATATTTAATTATTTTTTTAATTTTAATTGTATAAAATTAAATCTCTAGACTATCTTTATATGATGTGCTTTAATTTAAGTTTCATTTTATTATTTTAATAGTGTGAAACCAAATCTCTATTAAATAACTATAATTGTTATTAAAAAATCTTTTTAAAAAATGTAAAAATAAGTAACCTTTATTTATTTTAGAAAGATTTAATGAAATGAAAAATTATTGTAAAAAATATTGCTTTCCTTACAAATTATAACACCCAAATAGCTAATTATGTTGAAGAGAAATACTTTTATAATTTTTAAAGTTAATATTTAATATGTTCACTTAAAAAAACATGTGTTCATATTAAAACACATTAGGATTAAATATGTATATTATTATTTATATTTTAAACAATCGATCATAATTTATTTTTTAATATGTTTAATAACAGTAATTTTAATAATTTTAATAATTTTAAAACATAAATTTTTGAAATTAATATATATATATATATATATATATATATATATATATTTACTGGTAATTCTCAGCCAAGGCTGAGCACTTTTGACTTGAGTTATAAACCAGAGCACACAACCAAGGCTGCAGAGACACTTTTCACTAGAGCTATGAACGAGTGAGACCACTTTTTTAAGGGATCTCATCCTCAAATTTGATCGGCCAACAAAACCTTACACCTTTGAGTCATCCTAACCTTATCACTCCAAGACCAACCACACAGAACCTCCAAGCATGAATAACTCACGAGGGTCTCATACAGAACCACCAAGCATGAAAGGCCCATATAGGTCCGACAGAAGTCCACGAGTAGCACACACCATTAGGAAACTAGATCTATGAGTAGCACACGCCTATAAGGGCAAGCACGATCGGTCACCATGTTTGCGAAGATCACTTGTATGTCCTCCAAGATCAACCACCAATATATCCTCTGAGCACAATGTGGGACTAGTAGCAATATACATACTACTAGTAGGCTAGGTGAGGATTTGAACCTTGGTTGCACCATAAACGGGCAACCATTTCACCATTACACCAACAGGTGATCCCTAAAATTAATAGTTCATATTATTTAAAATTATAATAAATTTTAAAATATGAATTACTCGTGCCTATAGACTGGTGAACTGACTCCAAAATCATTCTTCTTCCACTAGTTTTTGAACAAAATGGTGATATTTGGAAAGTGTGTAGAGAAATTTGGTGTGGGGCTCCATTACCCATGTGCTTCTTGCTCAGTTTTTGGACAAGTCTTCCTACTCACCAACATTATTTTTACCAAATTCCTTCAAAATTTAGAAATTTTACATTTAATTTTATTAAGCATAAGGTTAAGAGAGTTAATATACAATTACTCAAAAAATATGAGCTAATTTTCTTTTTGGATATGAAGCATGGTCTTTCATTTACTATAATTTTAATCATTTTTTCATATCCCTTCAAATGATTCTAGGTGTGGTATGATGGTATTTATGATGGATGATTTTTCTTTTAATGGTACTTAAATGCCTCTCTAAAATTTCCATGGATTTTTTGAATTCTTTTTTCTGAGTGTTTAGATTTTATTCTTGAGTGGGACAAGATTTTTTGGATTCTCTTTTTTGGGGTGTTTAGATTTTATTCTTGAGTAGGTAAAGTTTTCTTTTGATATTGTATATATCTATATTGTTGTATTAAGTTTTCTATCCTTCTTTCTTATCTTTTATGGGTTGTTGTGATATTTATGGAAATGAATCTTTTTTTCTCAAATTTAAGGTTCCTTGAGGTATATAAATATTTTTTGAGGAAATTTCAAAGTTAAAATTAATCAAATCAATAATTATTTTATTTAAAATTTGAAATCATAGTAAAGGTTAATCCATATGGGACAATATTGATCTACCATATTTGGTGCCAAAATCACTCTCTAAAGTAAATATTAAAAATGATAGCATTTAATATTGAAATCATGAAAAACATAGAAAGGAAGTGTGGGTAATTTTTTAGAGGAGATAAAATAATGGTTAAGGCATGAGTGACATGAGAGAAGGTTGTCTAGCATGCCATTAAGGAAGCATGACACCTCTTCTCCAATTCCATTTATTAATTAATGGAAGGAAGGTAGGAATGGTGCATAGATTGGAGAGGGTGAAAATATTTAAGAATAAAATTAAGTCATTCAAAAGGGGGATTTTAAAACATAGTAAAAAGTGGTGCAGCTAGGAAGGAGCAAGAGAAAGAGTAAGGGCATATGAGTTGTAGCTTCATGAGGCTTTCATGTAACATAACCATATATTATTTAATCCTTGGTTAGGTAATCCTTGTTGCTATGGTTATTACTATAGTTAATATAAATTGACTATTTTTATGTAACATAATTAAAATTAATAACCATATATTAGTGTCATGCCAAGCCACTTATGGGATGCATAGGTAAATATTAACCATAAAAACTATATATAAGGTGAGTGTTAGGTGACTACACATCTACTAAATAATAACCACCATTCTCTCTTTTACTCCCCTATGCATTTATATACTAATAAAATTTGGAAAACATGGAAACATAGTTAAGACATGCAAATTATTGAAAAAAGTACCCCAAAGTAATCTAGTCTTTTTGGAATGCCTTGGTGGTAGGGTGAGATGCAAAAGGGACTTGTTAGTTTTACTTTAGAAAAAATTTAAGCACAAGAAAACTAATATTTCTCTTTCATTTTTAAACTAGAGCTTTGAAGGATGGTTTTCTCATTTATTATTGTGTAATAGAAAATAAAAGTGTTGTAATACAATATTGATGCAAATGCTACTCCCTTAAGTTGCAGCCTTTATAAAACTATACATAGAATTTAATAAAGAATAGTTTCTCCACAAAGTATCTTGTGAATGATTTTAAATTATGATATTTTCTAAAAAAATCTAAAACAATATTCATGCATCTGTTGTATGTGTATATACACCACAAAATTCATATATGAAATCATTTTAAATGTATAATTTTTAATTATCTAGTCCACCAAATTGGGATAAACTATCAATAAAAATGGATTATTATATACACTTTCTGTTTGTTTTTTATTATATATCAAAAACTTCCTATTTTAAAATTTGACTTAAAACACTCAAATCTATATTCATTTGGTTCAACCTATCAAGGATAGCATAAAATCTTACTTAATAGCTTCAACATAGGAATGAAACCATCCTATAGACATAAATTTCATCAATCCAAATAAATGGGAAGAACAATATCCTCTCATCTAAAATAATACTTCTAGTAGTAAAAATTCAAAAAAATTCAAAAGCATTAGAAGATTTATTAGCAAATTTAGTTTTTTCTCAATGGAAATTAAATGAACTTATGACAAGATATACTCTACCAAGATGGAATTATAATAAATTCCAATGTTATAATATATTTATCTAAAAACAATAATGATGAAGGTGTATATCATAACTATCAATGAGTAATATATATATATACATTTCAATTTTTAATCTTAGTTATTGAGAAGACTTATTTTCCTTTGTGAACTTTAATTTTATTTTCTATTTGAAAAGGCACTAGTTTGAATGGCCAAACAATAAATATGTATTAAACCATATGTCTTTTTTTTTCTTTTTTAGGGTATGATTATTTTATGTTTTTTTTTTCTATAGGGCTTAATTTTATAATGTCGAAAACTTTTGTGGGCATGTGGTTGATCATATATTCAAAGTGTTGTGAAAGGATACTTTACAAAAAACACTATGCATGTGTCAAATAAGTTTAAGATGATTCATCCTAATTGATATAAGACAATTTAATTTTTAGTTCCATGCATAGTTCATTTTTAACTACTTATTTGAGGTCTTGAAGGTTTATTTATAACTAGTCTTTTATGATCCTAATGAGAAATTTTAGACATTCATAGCACCTTGGATATGCTTGTAAGGAATTATTCTTTATTATTCATTTATCTTTAATTATCCCATGGAATAACTCATAGAACAACACCCTTTGCCTAATAAATCCTTAAGAAGAATAGATTACCTACTCTCATTAACTAACCCTTAGTTATCCACATTTATTGATGAGTTTCAACCTTCTCTTCTTAATGAAATTTTCCCCTATCCTTGAGGAATGATCCTACCTCTAGGAATATTGATATAAAACTTTGATATCCAACAAATGGTACCATTGTTGAGGATAATTTTAGTTATTAAAATTAGTGGGATTCCATGTTTTGAAGACAATCTTCATAATTGAACTCAACTATTCAATGACTCAATATTTTTGTCAAATTTGAGGCGATGACTCTATATTTGTGATATTTCTATTAGGATTCAATTGTGTAGTTTTACGAGTCAACATCAATGGCCCATCTTTCATGAATCAATGGGGTTACAAGCTAAGTGGGATTAACCATTGGGGAAACTCTATGGTTAAGCATGCTTGAGCTAGAGTAGTACTAGGATGGGTGACCTCCCAAGAAGGCCCAATGCTTCACCTCTGTGAGCATCACCTAAATGCAATGAGTGCTAAGTGGGCCATTTATTATCATGAGTGATGGGTCCTTGTGAACCCTACTCATGAAACATGGGTCAACGAGTTTAACTTGTAAAACTACATGGTTGAATCCTAATATCAATATCACAATTTGACATGTTTTGCTAATGGGGTTGCAAGCTAAGTGGGCTTAACCTTGGGGAAAACTATGTGGTTAACCGCGCTTGAGTTATAGTAGTACTAGTAGGGGTAACCTCCCAGGGAGTCCCAGTGCATCACCTCTTTGAGCATCATATAAATGCAATGAGTGCTAAGTGGGAATTTCATCATTATGAGTGATGGGTTCTTGTGAACCCTACTCATGAAACATGGGTTAATGATTTTGAATCGTAAAACTACATGGTTGAATCCTGATAGCATATCACAATTTGACACATTGTCAAAAATACCTCCCACTTATTGACTCTATATTTATTTCTAGTTTTTCTACTATAGTTGTGAGTTATGAGCCATGGGTGGCTATTGGGAGAACATATGGGAAGTATTTTACTAACTTTTCCATGTATTTATCCCACATCCAATCCCATGTCTTGTGAATCTAACTATTTTTTACGAAATGGACCTATATATGTAAAAGTTCAATTTGTTGTAGGTTGGTTTCAAGGCTCCTATACACCCTCTTATTATGATGTACATAAATGCTAAAAATTCATTGATGAGTCATGTGTTAATGCTTACAATCACTAAACTCTCCATTATATATATCAATGATTGAATTTACTAAGAAAATAATTGTGCAAATGGCATATTTATCTACCTAAAAGGGGTATTTTCACATTCCACCTTTTGCTAGTAGTCTATCTACAACCTAGAATTTATAACATATAGAAGAAAATTGCACTCTATTTCATATGGAAAAACCTAAAGACTTAGTCTACAACCCTAATTTTGATGAGAACATTTTATAGAAAGTTACAGTGAATATTATATTGTAGAAGGGAAATTTGAAGAGTACATGGGAATGAATCTAAAGTTTAGTTTCTATTTATAGTGTCATAAATTGCATACCCTTACAATTTCACACTTATGTTTTGTACCCACTTTGGTCTAAATTCCCTTAGTGATTGTATAAGCTCATTTTATCCCTTGCATCAACCTTTTTCCTTCTCAAGATGCTCAAGTCTTCTTATTCAATGTAATTTTTTTATGCCACCTTTGTATTATCCCTATCTTTCACTTCTCTAATCATTTTTTAGCGTAAATATTCTTAGACACTAACACCGAGTGTATATTTTCATGCTTACCAGTAGCATCTCATGACAATTCAATGTTTGATGGCCATTTCAAATCATTTCTCCAATTTTCACCTTCCCAAGATATTGGAAATAGCTTAGGATAAATCTAAACAACTCATGAAGCTTTTCCTCTTCCCTCCTCTTCTCATTTTTAATTTTTTTTGTTTCAAAAAAATTCTCTTGTATCCCTTGCTCTCTCTCTCTCTCTTGGCTCTCACAACACTCAAGTATTACATAACACTCTCATAAAACTCTCTCAATCTATTTTAAAACATTAATTTAGGTCTCTTTTTCTCTCTTTGTATTTCTCAAGCTTTGCAAGTAATATCATTCTTATTTTCATTATTATCACAAGAACTTTCTTTCTTTATGCCCCTAATCACCTTTAGATTATCACATCCCTTAAAATCTCATTTTAGTCATTATTCTTACCTCTAGAAACACTTAGAAAAAGAACAAACACTATTCCTCTTTTTATTTATCCATCTTGGATGTTGTGGAGGTGGAACCATTAAACTAGGGATTTCACTAAGGAAAATCCCCAAAAAAAATAAACATTTTTCTTGTCTTGTTGTGCTTGTAGGTTAGGTATATTCTTGTGAATTTTGGGACTTTTTTCTCATGTATTAATCAGATGATAGTGTGATGTGAGGATTTCCATGTGACATGTTGGTTTCTTTGATTGAGACTTCTAGCTTTCTACCCAGGTTCTCTATCATTTGTATTTTTCATTTATGTAATTATCTTTCTTTTTGGGTAACCTAGGGGTGTGCTTGTGACTTATCCCAATGCATTACCTTTATGTGGCGAGTTGAGGGGAGACTAGTCCCCTAGGTATACACACAATAGTGTGTAAACCACTTGCATCAGGTAAGCCTAGGCCTTGATGTAGAATTTGGAACCAATGGGGAACAAACCCACCACCCAAGCCAGCTCTACTACTCGTGCAGACTTCAAAATTATTATTTTTTAATTTTTTTTTTTCAAATATTTGAACACCAATTTATTTCCCTCCAAGAATTCTAGCTATTTAATCTTATTTGACTATAAATAGTTAAAATTAATCTCAAAGGAACCTAGATTTCCTTTTGTCAAATTAAAATTTCCTACATTATACTATTATAATTTGTTTAATGGTGAATTAGAGAGAAAATTTAAATTTTATTTCATATTATCATGCAAACACATATGAGAGTGAAATATTCAAAATATATTCTTCTGAAAAACCTTATGTGGACCTCTCTAAATATGGTGCTTATAGTTTTTCAATGAAATATCTTTCCCTAATATTAATTAAGACTAATAAGCCCAGTTGTATGAGCATTTTTCTTGAGATATGAATTTAAATCATAATCAAAATGATTTGTATCTCAACCAAGACCTTGATCTATTGGTAAATTTGAATTGTTCTTAATGAGCCCACCAGTGATCAATTCTTGTTGAGTGCAAAGCTTAGACAACCTAAGGGATGAGGTTGGGATCATGCCCCTGGAAAATTTGGTGAAATGGATACCCCTCAATCCTTATCTCTTACCCAAAGAGGTTCAACCCAAAAAGCCTTGTGCTCCCATATTGAGTAGCTACAAATAAATTTTGGGTGACCTCCATAAAAAAATGATTTGTAAAGTATATATAATCTTGATGGCATGTACAATCCAACTCACCTAGAGGTCATACCTAAGCTCTTGAGTATTTCACTTTAGATTTAGAAGCTATTGTAGAAGAGGGTGAGCAACCATAAATGGGTAACCATGAGTGTAAAAAAGGTGCATTTCATTATAATTGCACATAAACTAAGTTCCCATGTCATGTTTTGTCCTAAAATTAGGTATAAGGTATTGAACTATACAAATTTGACCTTGAGGTGAATAATAAAAATTTAATTTGAGATGATATCTAGTGTATAGAGTTTTTCTTCTAGCTTTTAGTGTATGATACCTAACCTAGTTTATAGAATATTGAGATGAAAATTAAAGTCATCTTCAAAGTGAAATACATGCTTTGTAAACATACGCCATAAAAAGAACATGATTCCATATAAGTCTAAAAAAAAAATTCAGTACACAAATTCTAGAGGCAACCAGAAACAAGAACAAACAGGTGTCAAATGGAGAGGGCCATCACATAGCTTTCATGGGATCCCCTGGCACTTCCTCCTACTGAGGCGCCGGCACCCACCTATGGATTCCCTAACCCTCAAAAATAACATAAACATAACCATATCCAGAGGTGACAAGAAACAAGAACAAGGATGTCTAGTGGAGAGTGTCATCGCATAGCTCTCATGGGATCCCCTGGCACTTACTCCAACTGAGGCGCCGGCACCCATCTATGGATCTCCTGGCCCTTCCTCCTAACTGAGGCGCCGGCACCATAGGGTAGCTAATGTGGAGCCAATAATCTCTCATGAAGATGAGACTACGACTTTGCCGACCACGGCCTACTCAGTCTATCACTAGTCTACAGTAGCCCTAATGCATAGACGAGGAATCCAGTTTTTAATTATCTTGTATGTGTTACTACCCATCCCCCCTAAATTCTATTGTTTAGGTTATCACTTGTTTAACTACTCTTACGTGGGTTCCCCTGGCACTTCCTCCAACTGAGGCACCGACGCCCACGAAGAGCCACTCTCCCTAAGACCCCTAACATAGATCAAAATCAGACAAGGGTTGTACCGTAACAGTTAAAGCAAATAATTTCAAGACCAACCCATGCGAGGAATTACCCATCTCGCTATAACACATAACCAAAGTCTCAACAATTCATGTACAACCATAATATCAAAACACTTGCCACATCAAGGGCACATAAAGAGAGAACATCAACTACCAATAATCTCAAGCCACTGGAAGACCCTCAAAAGGCTTACACTAGGGTTTCCTCATCAAAGAACTAACAACAGTAACAAGATATCGAGAACGAGTCAACAAACATAAGGTAGTGAGTGGCAACATCCCAACAAAATCTTCACCATTAAATTTGATACAATCTCGACCGGTATCCAAGGGAGACCTCTATTTCTCCTCCTAGGTTACCCAACCATAAATCACACAACGATCTTACAATTTGACTCAAAACAACTCAACAAAATCAATGACTAATACAATAGAATGATCAACCAATGCACAAACTTAATACAGAAACTAGTCCACTCAAATAAAGAAATCAATCCAACACTGGTATTTTATATAAATATCCCTATAAAAGACTTAAAATCAACCACTAAATGAGTGGAAGAGAGATCGACATATAGAAGATCACCTACTTTTACTTACATAGTGCAAGCACACAATTGAACAAGACACCTATAACATGCAAAACTCCACTTTCCAATATTTCCCATTTAACTATTCCACTTAGAACTAACCCAATTAAGAATAATACTAATCTATCAATATTTACACAAATTATCAAAAAAATTGACATAAAGATATCCCCCTCTATTCACTTTACTAAGTCACTCATCAACGCTTCACATAACTCCCCAACTTAACCACATAATAAATTTAATTTATTCCTTTACACTATAACACAAAAGTAATTGTACAATATGTATTCTAAGTAACCATCTACATGAAAAATCTACAAGATATGAAAATACAATAAGAATTTACTATGAAGATTACGACACGAAAATAAAACATAAGAAAAACTATAGAATCCCTTCCTCTAACATTTAAACATATAACAATTACCTAATAAAAAACAAACTTGAACATTTTAAAACAATACAAAACCACATTCCTAAAATGTAATAAATTACATTAAAAATTAAATAATTAAACTTTCATTTGAATCAATAATATTAAATAATTATAATTTTCATTTTTGAATAAATAATAATAAATAACATGATTATAATTTTATTTATAAAATACATCATATTTATATTTTAAAAAATATATATATAAAGTAATATATACACACACACACACATATATATATATAACTATATATATATAACTATATATATATAACTATATATATATTACATATATATATAAATTTTGATTTATATAAAAAAAAAAAACATTAAAAAAAAATACAAATTAAAGCGAACTTTGGGTTCTTTTGCTAACAACACCAGCCCATACTCGTGTGTACAGGTAATATATGGGTTATAACTGATGTGGTTGTTAAGGGCGGGTACCACCACGGTCCCCCCCTTAACCCTTTAAAACAAAACTTCATTAATTTATTTTTTTATTTTTTTATTTTTTTTTATTTTTTATTCTTCATACCGCGAAATTCAATTTCGCGAATTGGTTTAAAATATAAATAATAAACTTTATCACTTCTCTATCTAATATGTAATTAATAAATCTCAATTTTTCTGACATGCACAGGTACGGCCAGAGATTTGGCCTTGAGCAAGGTTTCGACCCTACCACAACCAGGTATGAAAATAAAAATAAACATGACATGTTTAATATATATTTATATATCTATTAGTATATACATATGTTAATATGAAATAATATACCTAATAACTCCAACCAGACAGAGGTTTCTCTATACCTAATTTATTATTCAACTAAAACTATTTTTTATAATCAGAATATCTATATATATATTTTCAAATCAAATGTGTTTATAAAAACAAACAATAGTATCTATGATCAAATTATAAAAGAAACTAAATAATTTTTTCTCAATGACAATAATCTTTTCCTATTGGTTTGCTAACTAGGAATCATTAAATTTCTAATGCAGGTCTTCTTCTTCTTTCAAACAATCAACCATACATATTCATTCCTTTATCTAATTTCTCTTTGAAACTGAAAGAAGAATGAGATGAAACATCTAGAACCTAGAGTCCTGCGCTCCTTTGAGAATCTGATGGAGCCCGTTTAATTCTGATGACTTCGAAGAGCTCCTTGTTCGTGCTTCCAAATCTTCTACAGAATTTTTCCTTCGAACTTGAATCTTATTTTGTTTTTCAGAAGACTCTCTAGAAAATTCGCCAGAAACAGATTCACAATCTCTCTCTAAAACTCTCCTCCAAATACAACAGAAGATATCAATACCCTTTCTAACATTTCAGAATACAAAGCCCCTCTCTTGCACAACTTCTATCACAAATATCTCTGTGTGTGTAAACTTACCAAAATTCTTAATTCAATAAAAGATAATATCCCTCTCTTCACAAAAACTCTAAAAAACAAAAATAAAATAAAATCATTCTTTAAAAGCAAGCTTTTTAATTAGATTTGTATTCCTATTTGTTCTCACAATCTTTTTCAGTCTTTTATTTGTTTTATTGTTTTAATTTATGTTTTTGTAGCTTTCCTTGCACATCACTTTACTTATTAAATTTAAATAAATTATTTTAATAATTATCCTCCACCAGATAATTGATTAAAATAATTAAAACACATTTAATATATAATTATCATTTAATTGAAATATAAGATTTTCAAAATAATTAAAATCATCTAAATATTTAAAAAGGATTTAAATCTAACATTTAAATAAACAATTACTTCCATTATTTAAATCAAACACACCACAACATACAAGGTACCAACATTAATCAAAATACGATAAAATACAACACACAAACACAACTGACGACAAATACACCAAGTAAGCAATACCAAACAAACGAGATGACCTGACATCATGGGACAGGAGGACTTCATCGTCACCTCTATTTCAACATTTAACCGTTGGGTTATTGGTGCTCGCCCTGTCCTACCGAAGCAGGTGGAATCGAGACTTATACCTGCAATTCCTGCATACAAACGAAGTTGTGTACATGTGCATACATATATATATAATCATCAAAGCATTAAATCAAAGTACTGCATTGTGA
Organism: Sequoia sempervirens; assembly: GCA_007258455.2. Taxonomy (NCBI): domain Eukaryota; kingdom Viridiplantae; phylum Streptophyta; class Pinopsida; order Cupressales; family Cupressaceae; genus Sequoia; species Sequoia sempervirens. The sequence goes on from VDFB02271358.1 coordinate 8,986,134, forward strand.
GAAGGAATCACAACATAGTAGGGCACTCGCGAATGAGTGATGCCATATTGTCCTTCATCACACATATTCTAACAATTATAATATAACCAATAAATCAACATTTCTAACTAACAATCATCTCATAACATATCTAATTAAATCACTGCATCATATCATAATTTTGAAAATCAACTAATATAACCAATCATACTGTCATACGAAATAATCATGTCCATAATGTAACAATAGCATCATCTAACGTCTAACTAACCAAATCAAACAATATCATCATCATCACAAGTAGCAAACAACTACATTGAAAAATACTAAATCCTACCAGTAAGAGGAGGGGTATTACATTTTCTCCTAAAATTAGGTATAAGGTATTGAACTATACAAATTTGAGCTTGAGGTGAATAATAAAAATTTAATTTGAGATGATATCTAGTGTATAGAGTTTTTCTTCTAACTTTTAGTGTATGATACCTAACCTAGTTTATAGAATATTGAGATGAAAATTAAAGTCATCTTCAAAGTGAAATACATGCTTTGTAAACATACGCCATTCAAATTCAAAAAATAATAATTCCAAAAATATTGTGCACTCAACTTCAATTTACATTATTATAATTTAGGAGGAAAAACCAATTCTAGTATTAACCATGATAGTTGTAAGTTATTTTAATTCTTAAGATCTAGATTAGTATAAACATCTTGAATTCAAGCTTGAAATGCTTTAAGTTTTCATTTTATAATTTAAAGACATACTTTCTCAACTTCATACCCCAAAAATTCCAATATCTATACCAAACAATTTAAAAATATAGAGTGGGGTTAATTATAAGAATAACTTTCTAGCCCTTGATTGTATAATTTATAGTTAGTATGATTTTTTATTTTTTTCTCTTTTTTCTTCTTTTTCTTTTTATGTGTTTCCTAATAACATTTTTTCTTCTATTGGAGACATATTATGTGCTAATTAGAATCCATTTTTATAATTTAAAGTGAAAAAATTTATTTAACCTAGTGTTCACTCATTTATTTGTCATGTCATTCCAGGCTTATCCATGTACTTTTTGCTTATTAGTATGTATGATTGTTCAATTTTATTAGATAAAATTCCTTAAATATACATTGCTTCATAGTTTATTTTTGATGATTTTGAAATGATAGAAAATAGGGTGATGGGGTAGAAGAGAGTGGGGTGAGCCAAAATATACCTATTTTGATTTATTTCATTAGGAAATGAAATCCACACAATGAATTGATTATCAACCCCTAGGTGAATCAAGTCAAAGTGAAAATATTCATTTTTACTTATGCTTGAAGGATGGGGGTCAAGGTGAAACAAGACTTTGGGGAGAAAAACTAAAAATAGAAAATTAACACCAAAATGCAATATAACACTTGAAATTTAGCTATATTAAATACAAAATAAGTGGAACCAAAATTTAAATTATAGATCTAAGAAGCGAAGAATGATGTTTACCAGTCACCAAAAGTGCTTTTCCAAATAAGATTTGGGAATCATTCACCCATGGGAGAATGGGTCCAAGTGTAGGGTTTTTTTGTAGCTTTCGAGAGCCTTTGATATAGATCCAAGTCTTCCAATTTTCCTAGGCTTCGCAATCAAAATGTTAGAAATGACTTTGGGATCTTAGTTTCCATGAGATAACAATTTTGAGAACTTTTGCAACTTTGACAACTTTTCAAATCTTGATCCTTAAAATGTCTTAAGGTCTTCTTCAACCTAAATCTCCAATCACACATACAAGAGAGAAATTTTTTTATTTTTGGTGAATAGGGGTTTTCCTTGGTCAGACCTCATTTTGGTAATCAAACCTTGAATTGAAATGAAACATGAAAGAGAGAATGAAGAATGAAAAAAGCTACGTTACCACTCAACAACCCTTCTATGAAACCTTGAAAATGGAGATCTTAGGGGGTCTTCAAGTTGCATGAAATGGCTGAATTGGATGTGGATCTTGACACTTGAATCTTTCTTGAAATGATACTTTGAATTCTTGACTTGATCATGAAACCTACATCACAATGTTGCTCCAAAAAAATGAATGATGCAAGAAGACTTTGACATGATGAATGGATATTGAATGTTGCAATAAAACTATGATAAATTTTCTCTTAAATTCCTTTGATCATAATATTTTCTTTAGGAATCCTTGCATAAAAATTCAAGGTGAAACATACTAAAATAACCTTGTATTTATAGGCATGTATCCTTAATTTCTTGAAATTCAAATATCACAAACTGGCATTGAATTATGGATTTGAAAACACTAAAATACCACCAAAAACATAGTTTAAATTTAGGTCCTAAGGTTTAGGGAGGACCCATTCACCCATGGGATAATGGATCCTAGCTCCATAGACCTAGGACATACATTGTTGAATATGAAGTGTTATGTTTAAACATTAATAAACGTCAGGTTTCCCCTTCAAAAAATGTAATTTATTAGGCTTGAAAATGAATTAAAGGGCCAATTAAGGCATAATTAAGCTCAATTTAATTAAGAGGATCCAAATAAGAGTGTAAATGTAATAAGGTGCATTTATAAATGCTAAATTAAGGAAATATTAAGTCCAATTTAAATAAGGAGGGAATAAAAAAATGTGAAAATGTTAAGGGATACATTTTTTACAATACATTTAGCTCCCACTTTAGTGAGACAATGACCTTGCATCAATCTCACACTAAATTAGACAATCAAGTGAGGTATAATTGCACAATCATTGGAAGGATAAGACAAAAAAGGATCAAGGAGGATGATCAATCCTCCAATATCTAAGATCTCATGGATAAACCAACACAAAGAGACACATGCCTATGTTAAGCATATATATATATGCAACAATTCCAAAGACTCAAAGAAAGAGAAAAAGAAAAAGAAAATGGGTGGATCAAGCCTCGACTATCCAATATTATGTGGAACATGCCTCAAGGGTATGTGCAGGATCATCATGGAAAAAATAGGCCTTTAAGTGGCAAAAAAATCAAAAAAATCAGAGTTATGCAACTTGACATAAAAATTTGAATAAGTTATCTATATTATTTCAAAAATATGTAAGAATAGAATCTTTCAAAAATTGAATGTAGTTTCTAAACTACTAGGTTTTTAAAATATATATATATATATATATATATATCTATTTGGTGAAAATTCAAAATTTCAATGTAGTGGTACTTAAATTTCAGGGAAAAAATAAGAAGTAGGTGTCTATCTGACCACCCTAATCACAATAAAATGATAATATTTTTTTATAATATTTTAGATATAAGTAGAGGACTCATGCCCGATGTGATGCATATATTTTTGTAATTTTTTCCAAGTAAATAATTAATTATGATTTTTTTATTACAATTTTATTAAAAATATAAAACTTCGTATGTCGACCACCATAACTTGGTCAAAACTTCATGAAATTCATTTTTATTTTTTTAATCCTATAGTATGTGAAGCATAGAATGTGACACATGTTTTGGATTCAAAAAATGTGATCTTGTTTGAAAGCTATAGATTTTTCAATCAACCTATCAATTAGGACTTTAGTCATAATTTGAATAGAAAATAAATAATAATTACTTATTAAATTCAAAGTAAAGAATAATTTATATTGGTGGAAAGCTTAGAATCTCCTTTAAAAACCCTTTTTTTTTCATCAATTTTGGGTCAAAAAATAGTCGTCAGCCACATACCCATCATATTGCCACTTTTTGGCCCATCATGATCTTGCACATACCCTCAAATATTTTTCCAAAAATGTTTACAAGTGTAACTCAATTTCCACTATGCAAACAACAATGTGGTCAAACAGGCTAGTGAAACTCTAGTTTTCTACTAGGTGAGCCTCAAAGGGTGGCGAATGAGAGAATTTTATTAGGGTCCCATACCATACCAAAGTTATACCTTTGATAACTTTAATAAGGCACCACACAATACAAAATTTGAGCTCTATAAGGACTAGAAAGTTGTATTATGCTAAACACTTATGAAAAAATAAGGCACCATAGGCAAGAAAGGTGCATTATTCTTGGTGGCCATAAAAAAGGGTTATAACTTTGAGTTTCATAAGGTTAGAAAACTATGCTATGCTAAACACCTATGAAAAAAAGGAAAATAGGATAAGACATATTTAAAGGATTTTTTTCTTAGTTCATGTGATGTCTCATCTCAATAATGACAAGATAGTCAATCCTACAATGCCAAAGACTCAAAGAAAGAGAAAAAGAAAAAGAAAAAGGGTGGATCAAGCCTCAACTATCCAACATGATGTGGAACACACCTCAAATATTTTTCCAAAAATGTTTACAAGTGGAACTCAATGTCCACTATGAAAACAACAATGTGATCACATGGGCTAGTGAAACTCTAGTTGTCCACTAGGTGTGCCTCTAAGGGTGGCAGATGAGAGAATCTTATTAGGGTCGTATACCATACCAAAGTTATACCTCTAACAACTTTAATAAGGAACCACAAAATACAAAATTTGAGCTCTATAAGGACTAGAAAGTTGTATTATTCTAAACACTTATGAACAAACAAGGCACCATAGGCAAGAAAAGTGCAATAACATAAAGAACATGAAAAGGAAAATAAAGACAAGACTAGTAAGGAACATGCAAGTCAATCTATAGTAGGTTGTCTACATCCCAACCTTGTTCATCAAATGCAAAAGGTGGAAAACTATCTAAAGGGATAACATCAAGCACCAAACTAAGACAAGGATATCTAACTCCTTTCCCCCTAGGATAAGGAAGAGCCAAGATTGCTGGTGAGAATGACCTCCTTGTAAGATATAAAATGACTTTTAATAAATGTAAAACATGTAATAGTGAGTATGTTATGATCCTACAACTATCACATGGCAAGGAGCAAAGTTCATGTATTGTAGTCAAGTTGGTTTCTTTTCAAATTTTCTTAATAGTTCTTGTAAATCACAAAATCATTAGTATTGCAGTGTATGAAAAAATGGTAGGAAGCTATCATATGACTTAGGACATAGAGCATACCCACTTTCAACCTACTACATTCAAGGGTAACCCTAGAGATCTCAATGCGAAGGGGAAAAAGATCTTACAATAGGGATACCCTAGGGGCTAAATGTAAACAAAAAGGGGGTTCATCACCAATTAATAAATTCAAAGATAAATGAAATACAAGATGCAACATGAAATCCTAATTCAATACAATGGCATACAAGATGACCTAGAAAAGTGAATGAAAAAAAACAAAAATTGCAAAAATAAACGTATGCACCTAGAAATTAGGAGATGACTTGATGTAGGTTTAAAAAACTAGATAATATACTTTTAATGTTGATTGGGACTCATTCACCAAGCTAGGCGAATCAGTCCAGATTTCGGGAAACTATGCAGGAACAAGAATTTTCAAAAAGGGTATCTAAATCTACAAGAATTTGAAATTTGATTGTAAATGGGAATAATTTTCCAAAAGTGGTGAATTAGACTAGTTAGGGTTTTCTAAAGCTTCAAAGTATGATCCTACTATTCTTTGTTTTCTCTATCCTTCTTGATTGATTTTTAGATCTGAAACCCTGATTTGTAACGTGTAGGTCTTCTCCAATATTCTTCAATGCTTGATGACGACATTGAAAACTTTGAATGACTTGAAAAAATTTCTCCAATCTTTCTCCTTAGTAAATATACAACCTAGAGCTTCAAATCACACAAAAAGGAGAGGAAAAAATGTTGTTGGGTAGTGGATAGGGGTTTTCCATGGTCAAACCCCATTTTGGAAATCAATCCTTGAAATGAAATCAAATAAGAATTGATAATGATGAATGAACAAAGGACAATGTTGTAACTCAGCAAACCCTTGCAATGAAGTGTTGCAACTATGCTTGAGATGGCTCCAATGGATGTATAACTTGAACCTTGATTGGATTGGATAGATCTTGAATGAAATGCTTGCTTGAATCATAAACCCTACATCACAATTGTTAGCTCAAAAACAAACATGATGAATGAATTCCTTCACATGATGCTTGATAATCTACCCTTGAATTCTCTTCAAAATAATTGAATGTACTTGTGAACTAAAACTTTCTATAAGGGTGAATACTTAAATGCTTGGGGGTTAAAATGAGAGAGAGAAACTTGTATTTATACTCAATTATGCAAGAATTCCCAAAATTACAACACTACAAGCTGACTTCAGATCTAGGAGGATAAAATCTTGCCAAAAAATTGAATTAATTTTGATTTTGAGCCACATGGGACTCATTCGCCCAAGGTGGTGAATGAGTCACACCAAGCCTAAATTTTGGGACCATTTTTAAAAATGCTTAGAAATGTGTGAAATCAGGATTCAGACCCAAAATTCTAGGTGGGACTCATTTTCCCAACATGGAGAATGAGTCCTAGATCACTAAATATGGGCCATTCAAGCCTGAAACACCTTAATTATGATTGGGTGATGATTTGTATTGGGATTATCTTTGAAAAGATGCATTAAATTATGTTTGTGGATGCAAAATATGGCCAATTAAGGCATAAAGAAGCCCAATTATTAATGAAAACCCTATAAAAGTGTGAAATTGTGTTAGAAAACTTTACAACACTCTTGATAAGGTAGGATTAAGGTCAAAAAGAGGTTTATTAGGTTTAGTTATTTAATAAAACCATAGAAAAGTGTGAAAGTGAGTTACAACACTTTACAACAATTTCAAAAGGTACCATTCATTTTCATCAATTCACAAGGGCCCAAGACCTAATGTGAATGTGTCAAACACATTACAACACTAAATCAAGGCACCATTAGTCCTAATTCACAAGGAGGGACCAAAAAACCAATGGAAAAGTAGAAGGGATACTTTTTCCATTACCACATTTAGCCCCCACTTTTGTGAGAGGATGAACTTGCTTCAAACTCACACTAAAGTAGACAAACACACACCAAGAGGGGTTCAGATGTACCAATCCCATGGCCAACCAACATAGGCACAAGAAAACACACATGAAAATGATATAAAGACCAACAACAAAGCACAAGGATACACTGCGAAAGACATAAAGAAAATGGAACAAAATGAAAAAGAAAAAGGGTGGATCAATGTTTGACCATTTGTCCATCATGATGTGTATTAGATCTAGGTTGTTTTTCCAAAAAAAACATACTCATTCTAAGGAAACAAAACTTTAGGCTATTTGCTAGGTGAGAAATCCAAGAAGGTGAGACACATACAGTCATGGCTAGTATGCTCTCTCACATGCATGCGAGTGGCTAAGGGAAATTCATGCCTTTGTTCAGCTTCCTATCAAACCATACCCTTGAGCACCTCTCAAATCTACAAACATTCTAAACTCCATAAAGAAGGTGAGTGCATAAAATTTTTCTAAATACTCCTATGAAATAATGCACAATGTTTCCTAAGCATGATAGTAAATCAAACTAAATTGAAAGCATGAAAGATACATAATGCACATCTATCCCATAGTGGATTGGTGCTTCATTGATGTGGAAAGAAGCCCTTTCCCAATCCTTGTTCAAAGCTTAAAATGATGAAAATTCCAATATGGTGAAGAGCAAGATTAGTTCTCAAACAAAGAGAGTAACATTCTATGAAAGTTGTAGATGGATTGATGGAGATCAATGCCTTCATTTATAGATTTTCTTGATGAGAGATTGGTCAAATGGGTGAATGTGGGACTAAAGATCCACAATGAGAAGAGGCCACTTGTCAAGTGGTGATAGGCCAATGGATGTACAAGATTTGGGAAGTGTGCCCATGAGAGGGAGTTTCAAATTCAAATTTTGCAATAAATTTTGAGAGGGCGACAAGAAAATGAGAAATAAATGCAATGTTGGAGGGACAATTCAACTTGTCATGTTTTTCAAACTTGAGGGAATATTCCCCATAAATTCCATGTTGAGTGAAAATGATGATTTAATAAATCAATAAATTGATTTATTTGTGCAAGTGGCATTATCTAGAAGATGCAAGTGGGTAAGATTAACATTTAATCATGGTTAGATTAAATTAATGATGATTAGGTGATTTTGACATCTTTGACTTAGATATTTGATTTATTTAAATCAGAAAAGGAGAAATATGAATTGGATTTCAATTAAATAAAGTCCTGATTTATTTAATCAAAGAGAGAATGATAGGCTTAAATTAAATAAAGTTAATTTATTCAATTTAAGTGGATAATCCTTAGAGATTATTTAAATGAACTTGATTAATTTTATGAGTGAATGAACGTGAACTTGGTTGAATGGATCTAATTGAATGCATGATGCTAATTTTGCATGTCTACATTTTGCCCCTTTTTGAAGCAATGTAATTGTTGTGTTGGTTCAAAGAATAAACTTGCTGCAATCAAAATTTTAAAAAAAAATTGATTTTTCAGATGCCCCAGCAAAAAGAAGTACACTGGTACATTGGACCCTTGAGAGATCCAGCGAAAAGATTCAATTTGATGGTCAATCTCACGATAAAGAGGTTCAAACTGGATGGTTATGATGAGATTATTTTAAGATGCAAATGAGATAGATTTAAGATGCTTAGAATAACAAATCTATATTATCTTAAACAACTTAAATGATGATTTGATGTATGAGATGGATGATGTGATATGTGTTGGAGTTAAAATGACACTGAGAGGGGGGGTGAATCAGTGTTATAACAGATTTGACTAATTTTCACAAATTCAAAAACTATAGCACAGATCTGATCTCAATATACTCTAATTAATGCATTCATGAGTTGAATGTAATCATTCATAAACAGAATTGAGAAAGATAATACCCAAATAGTCAACTGATATAATCAACAATCACAATAAAGAAAAGGGAACTCAAAAGAACAAAAAGACTAGATTTTACCAAGTGGAAAACCCTCCTGGGGTATAAAAACCACTCCCTAAATGCCTTCCTAACTTAATCTTTTAAAAAAAAGTTCACAATGCCTTATAGGCTGACTTTTGAGCACCCACTCAAGGAGCACCAACCCCTTGTTTTGAGACACCAATCTCAAGGAGCACCAACCCCTCAAATTATGTTTCGAGCAATAATGATAACACAGAGGATTACACTATTTTCAATAAAGCACAAAAATATCTATTCTCTCGTCTACAGAATACCTTAAGAATCCACAAATTGAATCCCTAAAATATTATATAGAGAAGAGCTCCTTTTACAACATCTCCGCCTTTTGTATACATAGCTTATGCAGAGTTTACAATTCATTTCATACTACCCAGATACTCTCAGAATTCCAATAGAAGTACCAGAACATAAAAGAGTTTTTCTGTAAGAATTTATACATCTTGTTTCAGGTACCAAGTCTTCAAGAATCTTCATGGTTAGGGAGTAGAGCCACGTAACTTCTCTTAATTTTTTTATGTTAGAGAATCAAGAGTCTTTTGAGAAAATGGTTGAACCTTTGACAGAAAAAGAATCAATGCTTTGATGAGCAAATCAGGTAACAAACAAAATGCTTTTGCTAAAACATAATCAAATGATTTTAAATCCATTTTGAAACGGTTTTGCTGAGCACCCAAATTCCCAAAAAAAAAATCATTTTCAGAATACCCAGTCAAATAAACTTCATTTCCAGAAAACCCATGATCAAAAATAATAAATTCTACAATGAGTAAGTTGAATTCAAAATTGTAACCGATAGAACCCCACTATTTCATTTTACCTCAATCGAGCTTCTAGATAGAAAATTGTACCAAGAATAGCAACCATACCGACCCAGTCAACCTGATAGCTGTTATAACCAGCTAGAGAGCAACAATGAAGACACAGGCTTCATTTATCATGGCAGAATGATGAGTGATCATAGAATAATATAGTGCCATGTTTTACTTTCGCACAATCTCCAAAAAAGGGCACGTCAAACCCTAAAAATCATATCAGCAAGAGAAATGATTATTGGTGGAAAGTCATATCGATGATCAAATGTCACACCGAAGTCCCCATGAAGAACTTTCATTAGCGCTCAGAGAACATAAAGCCAAGAAGATGTTACAATGAATGCCCCATGTTTCACCAAACATCCACATACTATCGTTGTAGCCTCTTTATGTTTCCATATACTATCGTTGTAGCCTTGTGAAATCAGAGAGACATCTTGTAGACATGTCTTAGTTATACCGAAAGCCTTGTCCAATACTTCCGGTCGATGAGACAAACAAAACCTATGCCGAAGGAAAATTTATCACTGACCGATATCCACAAAAACTCAGTGTGACAAATCATTATTGGTGAGATGTTATGACGACTATGCTATGTATCACTGAAGATACCTTTTTCTACTGGCGTGGTCAGCGAGACAATTGAATATCACAGAGACCTCATGGCAATGACTTCAATTTCCACCAATGGACTTTCCACCAAGTGGGGTCAAAATGACACATGATCATCGCTATGACCTTATGCCGAAGACTACAACACTTGCCAAAGTGTATCCTCCCACCACTGGTTGGTGAGACACCAAAAGACTCGGCAAGACCCTACCGTGAAAAAAAGGACTTATGTCGATGAAATCTCCATAGTGGGGTCAACAAGACTATGCAAAAGTTATGTCGATAAATGTCTTCATGTGAATCCCAATCACTGTGAAAAACCTGATGTCTTGCCAAAAGCACTCATAAGACCTTAGAATGAATGAAATCCAATCGTGCAAAACCAATGTCCAAGTTGTCCACATAAAATGATGTAAAGAATTTATCCTTCCAAGGACCAAGGTATCTAATAAAGATACTTTTCCAAAGAAGTAATCACCATTCACAGTTTAACTTGTCATAGAATCAACTTGTGAGAATCATCTATAGCTAAAGAGAAGTTTGACATCAAGGACAATCACAATTGAGAATGAACAAACTCCCCCTTTGTCCTTGATGGTTAAACACAAAAGATTTTCCCCCTTTTTTTCGCAATGAAAAAGAAATGAAGAGAGGATTGTGCAATGCAATAAAACACAACTGAGAAGCCAACCATGAATAATAAAGAGTACCAGCTACAAATAAAGAGTAACAGTGTAGCAATCTAGAATGGAGAAGAGCTATAAGTAAAGAAGTCAAAGAACTTGCTCCCCCTATCACAAAGCATGGTAAATTAGTGAAGTAACGATTGAGAGATAACTCTGAATCGAAGCCTCAACCTCTCAAAAAATTCTTTAGCTAAGGGCTTATTAAAAATATCAGCCACCTAATCTTGTGAACCAACAAACTGTAAGAAGACTTCATTAGCCAAAACCTTTTCACGAAGAAAGTGAAACTTGATAGCAATATGTTTAGTATGAGAGTGCATGACATGATTTTTTGAAATATTTATCGCACTAGTGTTATCACAGAGAATGGTAATAGGTTTAGAAACAACAATACCCATATTATAAAGAGTCTGACTCATCCATAGTACTTGTGTACAACATGAAGTGGCAACAATGTATTTAGCTTCAGCAGTGGAAAGAGAAACTGATTCTTGTTTCTTGTTGTGCCATGAAACTAAATGATCACCAAGAAAGAAAGCAACACCCCTGGTGCTTTTTCTATCATCCAGACAACCAGCCTAGTCAACATCAGTATATGCAATCAAAGTGAAATCACTACTTCTAGGATACCAAAGACCATAGTCAAGAGTGCCTTGAATGTATTTAAAGATTCTTTTAACAGTAGTAACATGAGATTCTTTAGGTGATGCCTAAAAATGTGCAACTGTGCAAACTGCATGCCTAAGGTCAGGTCTAGATGTAGTTAAATATAAAAGACTGCCAATCATTGATCTATATTCTATTTGATTTGAATCAGGAGAATCATCTGTTTTAGTAAGTTTGCATCCTGTAGCCATTGGAGTGATAACTGGATGGCATTCATCCATTTTAATTTTCTTATCATCTCTCGAGCATATTTAGTTTGAGAAAGAAATATTCCATTCTCACATTGAGAAATTTGAAGACCCAAAAAGAAGTTTAATTCACCTAACATAGACATTTCAAACTCGGATTCCATTAGTTGTGAGAACTTCTTACTTAAAATAACATTATTGCAGCAAAAGATAGTGTCATTAAAGTAAATTTCAACAACCAAAATATTAGAACCTTTAGTTTTAACAAATAAATTACTATCTACACCTCCTCTAACAAAGCCATTAGAAATTAAATGACTGTCCAACCTTGAGTACCAAGCTCTAGGAGCTTGTTTTAAGCCATAGAGAGCCTTTTTCAACCTGTAAACATGATTAGGATTATCTTTGTATATAAATCCTTTAGGTTGTTCAACATATACCTCTTCATCTAAAAAGCCATTTAGAAAAGCAGTTTTGACATCCATTTGATAAACGGTAAATTTTTTGTAAAAAAAATAAGCTAAGAATATTCTGATGGACTCTAATCTAGCAACAGGTGCAAAGGTTTCACCAAAGTCAATACCTTCTTGCTGAGCATAGCCTTTGCAAACAAATCTTGCTTTATTGCGAATAACATTACCATTTTCATCAAGTTTATTTCTATAAATCCATTTACCTCCAATGACATTCTTGTCATCTAGTCTTGGGACTAACTCCCAAGTCTAATTTTTCTCAATTTGATCAATTTCTTCCTGCATAGCATTAACCAAACATAAATCTATGAGAGATTCATTAAAAATTTTAGGTTCAAACTGAGTAACTAAATAGAAAGCAATTTGTGCCTTTTCATCAGATTCTGCAACCCTTCTTCTAGTTTGAACTCTTGCATTCTTATCCCCAATAATCTGATCTTTGGGATGATATTTAGCTACAGTCTTTGAAGGATCTTTTGATGCAACCATCTCAGGACTTGCATCATCATTTTTAGGGCTTTCTGATTGAGCAATAGGCTTTACTATTTCAGCTTCTTCTAGAATTGATTCAGGTTCAAGTAGATCTTCCTCATTATCCAACAAGGTGTCAACTTCTAAATGCAAACTTTAATCACATTTAACATTCACAACTTCAACAATCTTGTTAAGCCTTATGTTAAGACATTTATAAGATTTGCTGTGAGTTGAATATCCCAAAAAGATACCTTCATCAAAGTTTGATTGAAAGCTGCCAAGATTATCATCATCCTTTTTAATAAAACATTTACTTCCAAAAATTTTAAAGTATTTGATAGAAGCAGTTCTTCCATACCATAATTCATATGCAGTGTGTTTAGACTTCACCCTAAGCTACACTCTATTCAAAATGTAAATAGTTGTATGAATAGCTTCTTTCCAATAAATGTTAGACAATTTAGCTTCATCAAGCATGGTTCTAGCCATTTCTTTTATAGTTCTATTCTTACTTTCAACAACCCCATTTTGTTGAGGTGTTTTAGTTGCAACATACAATCTTTTAATGTCGTGTTGTTCACAATAATCTATAAATTCTTGAGAGGTGAACTCACCTCCTTTATCAGACCGCAAACATTTAAGTTTCAAATCTGATTCTTTCTCAACTAATTTACGAAAGATTTTAAACCTTTCAAAAGCTTCTGATTTGTGCTTAAGAAAAGTGACCCAAACCATTCTTGTATAATAATCCACAAATAGCATAAAGTACCTTTCACCATTAATAGACCTAGTTCTGGTTGGTCCACATAAATCAGTATGCACAAGCTATAAAGGTTTTCAAGAAGAATGTTCTTTTGTTTTAAAACTAATTTTAGTTTGTTTACCACTTAAGCACTCTTTGCATATAGAGTTTTTAGGCTTGCTAAGAACTAGTAAACCTCTAACATTTTGATTTTTACTAATTCTAACCAAATTTTCAAAATTTATGTGTCTTAGCCTTTTATGCTATAACCAGCTCTCTTCAATTTGGCCCATTAAACACATACCTTGATTATTGTCATTTCTTGATGTGTCGAGAAGATTGTACACATTTCATTTTGTCCTCCTTCCAACTGCAATAGCTTTTCCAAGCTTGTTCTTAATCTCAGATCCCCACGAAGTGAAAATTACATGATAACCACTATCACATATTTGACTAACGCTTAATAGATTGTGCTTGAGACCTTCCACATAGTACACATTGTAGATAGGAGTGTCCTCATTCAAAAGAAGTGAACCCTTACCTTTGATTTGAATAACAGAGTTATCACCAAACTTAACATACCCACCTACATAATCTTCAAGATTTATAAATTTACCTTTTTCGCCAGCCATATGGTTCAAACATCCACTATCCAAGACCCATAAGTCCTTTTTCTTGGAATGAAAAGTAGTCTGAATAAACATAGATTGCTCAATATTGTTGACAGACTTAGGTTTCCAGACCTTTTTAAAATTCTACTATTTAGATTGTAGATTAGTTCTGCACTATTTGATAGAATGTCCCAAAGTATTACATTTAAACCATCTGATCTGTCTAACAAAACCGTAATGTTGTCTAAGACCAAACCTGGGTGTTCTAGAATTCATAAATCTGCATGTGCTCGCCTTATGGCCAAATCTGTTGCAGAAAAAGCAATAACCATAGAAGAAAGAATTAAAGTTGTAAGAGGGTCTATTACCTCTTAAAATCTGACCATGGGTTTTACCAGAACTTGAGAGACTTGAACTTGACCGTTTGACATCAGAAGAGGGGTTTTGTCTTACATTGTCACTTGAACACACCCTTTTCAAAACCAATACCAGTTTTATCATTAAGCATTTTCTTCTTGCTAAGCATCTCATTCAATTTTAGAGTGCTTTCATATTTTTCAATTTCCTTCCTAAGCCAAACAACTTCTTGTTCTAGTTTTTGAATTTCCTAATCCTTGCAACTTACAGTCTCTCGAAGACAGTCTTCAACTCTTTTGGCTTCTTCAAGCTGAGTTTTCAGAGAGACCACAACTTGATCTAGTTTATGTTCTTGTGTAAGAACTTGTTTTTTGAGTTTTATGACCTCTTGTAAAGCACATTTGAGTTCACTTTCAAGGTCTACAACACCTTCTTCAATATCAATCGCATTAGAATCATTTTGCTGATTAATTTCAGCCATGAACAAAGTTTCATCTTCTTCAGCTGATGAATCTTCAGATTCAATGTCAGATTCATCCTTACTAAATAGAATTTTCTTCTTTTTGAAATTAAAGTTTCATTTAGGTTTGAAAGCCTTCTTCTTAGGATATTTTTCAGTTGTCTCATTGTCATAGATTTGATCATCGTAGGGACATTTTGTAGCAAAGTGACCTCTTTTTCCACAATTGAAACATTTAAAGGGAAGTTTTCCCTTGTATCTTCCTGAACCCTTCTTGAGTTTTCTAACAAAATTGGATTCTTTAGAATCAGAAAACTTTGATTCACTAACTTTGACCTTTTCTTTCTTTTTTGTGTTATTAAAGGCAGTTTCTTTTCCATTTGAGGTGTTTTTGCTAGTTCTCATTTCATAGGTAGTAAGTATTCCCTAAAGGTTGTATAAGGTAAGTTGATCAAAGTGTTTCTTTTCTTCAAGGGCTGAAACCTTAGATTCAAATTTTGATGGTAAGGTTCTAATGACCTTTGTGACCACATCAAATTCATTGACCTCTTGACCTAAACCTTTCATGGCATTGACAGCTTCATCAACTCTTAGGAAATATTCAACCACTTTTTCATCATCTTTCATTTTCATCTCCTCAAACTGATGTTTGAGTGTAATGATTTTTGATAGTTTGACTTTCTCATTCCCTTGATATATAGTTTCAAGTTTTTCCCAAATTTCATGAGAAAATTTGTAATGCATGACTTTAATGAACATGTCTTTAGCTAGACCACATCGGATGGCATGCTTAGCTCTGGAATTTGTTTCATACCTCTCTTTCTTAGTAGGATCAATGGGAATAGAGGTCGGTACATTGTATGCATTTAAAACTATGCTCCAAACATCGAAATCAAAAGAAATTAGAAAAGCTTCCATTTTGATTTTCTAGAACACATAATCCGTTCCATCGAATAACAGAGCTCTGGTTACAGAGGCACCGTCTTTAGACTGCCATTTAAAAGACTCCAAAACTAGAATCAATCCAAGGTGAATAACACCAATCAAAGGACCCTACGCTCTGATACCAATTTTTGGAGTTAAAATGACACTGAGAGGGGCGGTGAATCAGTGTTATAATAGATTTCACCAATTTTCACAAATTCAAAAACTATAGCACAGATCTGATCTCAATATACTCTGATTAATGCATTCATGAGTTGAATGTAATAATTCATAAATAGAATTGAGAAAGATAATACCCAAACAATCAACTGATATAATCAACAATCACAGTAAAGCAAAGGGAACTCAGAAGAACAAAAAGACTCCAGATTTTACTGAGTGGAAAACCCTCCTGGGGTATAAAAACCACTCCCTAAATGCCTTCCTGGCTTAATCTTTTAAAAAAAAATTCACAATGCCTTATAGGCTGATTTTTGAGCACCCACTCAAGGAGCACCAACCCCTCATTTTGAGACACCAATCTCAAGGAGCACCAACCCCTCAAATTATGTTTTGAACAATAATGATAACACAGAGGATTACTCTGTTTTCAGTAAAGCACAAAAATATATATTCTCTCATCTACAGAATACCTTAAGAATCCACAAATTGAATCCTTAAAATATTATATAGAGAAGAGCTCCTTTTTACAACATCTCTGCCTTTTGTATACATAGCTTATGCAGAGTTTACAATTCATTTCATATTGCCCAGATACTCTCAAAATTACAATAGAAGTACCAGAACAGAAAAGAGTTTTTCTGTAAGAATTTATACATCTTGTTTTAGGTACCAAGTCTTCAAGAATCTTCATGGTCAGGGAGTAGAGCCACGTAACTTCTCTTAAATGTTTTATGTCAGAGAATCAAGAGTCTTTTGAGAAAATGACTAAACCTTTTCATACAAAAAGAATCAATGCTTTGACGAGAAAATCTCGTAACAAACAAAATGTTTCTACTAAAACATAATCAAATGCTTTTAAATCCATTTTGAAACAGTTTTTCTGAGCACCCAAATGCCCAAAAAAAAATTTCATTTTCAGAATACCCAGTCAAATAAACTTCATTTCTAGAAAACCCACGATCAAAAATGATAAATTCTACAATGAGTAAGTTGAATTCAAAACTATAACCAGTAGAACCCCACTATTTCATTTTACCTTAGTCGAGCTTCCAGACAGAAAATTGTACCAAGAATAGCAACCATACTGACCCAGTCAACCTGATAGCCATTATAACCAGCTAGAGAGCAACAATGAAGACACGGGCTTCATTTATCATGGCATAATGATGAGCGATCATAGAATAATATAGTGCCATGTTTGACTTTCGAACAACCTCCAAAAAAGGGCATGTCAAACCATAAAAATCATATCGGCAAGAGAAATGATTATTCGTGGAAAGTCATATCGATGATCAAATGTCACACCGAAGTCCCCACGAAGAAATTTCATTAGTGCTGAGACAACATAAATTCAGGAAGATGATACAACGAATGTTCCATGTTTCACCGAACATCCACATAATACAATAGATCACCAAGAGAATTCAATTCTCATAGTAACAGAGCCTCTTTATGTTTCCATATACTATCATTGTAGCCTTGTGATATCAGAGAGACATCTTGTAGACATTTCTTAGTTATACCGAAAGCCCTGTCCAATACTTCTAGTCAATGAGACAAACAAAACCTATGCTGAAGGAAAATTTATCGCTGACCAATATCCACAGAAAGTCACTATGACGAATCATTATCGGTGAGCTGTTATGACAACTATGTTATGTATCACCGAAGATACCTTTTTCTACTGGTAGGGTCGGCGAGACATTTGAATATTTCCAAGACCTCATGGCGATGACTTCAATTTCCACCGATGGACTTTCCACCAAGCGGGGTCAGTGTGACACATGAGACACCAAAAGACTCGGCAAGACCTTGCCACGAACAAAAAGACTTACGCTGATGAAATCTCCACAGTGGGTTCGACAAGACTATGCAAAATTTATGCCAATAAATGCTTGCATGGGAATCCTAATCGCTGTGAAAAACCTGATGTCTTGCCGAAAGCACTCATAAGACCTTAGAATGAATGAAATCCAATCCTGCAAAACCAATGTCCAAGCTGTCCACCTAAAATGAAGTAAAGAATTTATCTTGCCAAGGACCAAGGTGTCTAATAAAGATACTTTTCCAAAGAAGTAATCACCATTAAAAGTTTAACCTGTCATAGAATCAACTTGTGAGAATCATCTGCAACTGAAGAGAAGTTTGACATCAAGGACAATCGCAATTGAGAATCAACAAATTGTTGTGATTATGCAAATGCATGATTTATGAGATGCTTAGACTAACATATCTATATTATGATGATGATTATGTATGTGAGATGATATACAATATACTGATGGTTTGTGCATGCAAGATGAATGCATGATGGATTCATGATGGATGCATTGGTGATGATGATTAATTATTCATGCTGTGATGTTAGTGCAGAAAATGAAGAAATTAGATGATGACAAGAGGATCCAACAAGCCAACATTATGAGAGATGATGATGAGAAATGATGATGATTTTCTTATCAAGGATTGGGATTTTAAAAGGGTCACTTACCTTATGTTTGATAGCATGTGTAAGTATGATGCATCAAGGTATAGAGGACCAGGATGGCATTGTACTTAGTGTGATGGACTTTGACTCGACAAATAGATAGGAGTATCCCTGTTCACACCTGACATAAAAAAACCTTGCTAGGATGCATTTTAGAAGTTTCAAACATCTCAGAACAAAACACGGAAAGGTATAACCAATCAATGCAATAGTCAACAAGCTATCCAAAAAATCCTCTATACATATCTAACAAAGCAAGTATGCACCAAGTTATTTTACAAGAATGTCCAACAAGCACAGCAGACAAAAGAATAATGATCGTTGCCCCATTCCTATCTCTCTAAATCCTTTGTTTGGATATCATCGAGAGGTCCTTGGATTGAGCACAATAAGATAAGCCAAAAGACAAAGATAAAGCACACAAACAAGTTGATGTTCTTCAGTGCCGCTAACCAAAAGGGAATGTGTTTTTAAGGATAAGAACTGAAACTTATTGCCAAAAGATAATGCCCATTATAGGAAGCATACATCCTAGGACATGTTAGTGGATGACGGCACGTCATTTCATTTATCCAAAGTGTTCTTTCTAATAAATTGTAATAACCCATCCATACCCACTAATTTTTTTTTCTTGATTATTATCTCATTGTGTTTATTCAATTATATACTCAGGTACTTCTATCCATATTAGATAGGCATCCATCCATCTGGGACAGACATCCAACCATACAGGTTAGGTATTTGTCCATACGGAACAAGGGTTCATCTATCCATTCAGGATAGGCATCTACCCAAACGGGGTAGGCATCTACCCATAAAAGATAGGAATGTGCTCTGGCCAGAGACTTAGACTCATCGAGACCATCCAGGTCTTGAGTCACTCACTAAAGACTACACCTCCCCTTAGAGGTGTACCGAGGTCCTCCTCCTTAGGAGTATGTAAGATTAACTATACAACTTGAGTCCCACCTCAGAATTTGGCCTAAGGCCTCAGGGAGTCAAGCGAATCCATTCAGGATTCCTTCCGAGTATATAAAGAATGTGTTTTAATCTTACTTTTATGTTACACATTATTAAACCCCCCCTTAACAATGAAGAAATTCTCTTGAATTATTAATTATTAATTTATTTATTTTTAATCTAACTTTTCCTAACCCCATCCCTGAACGCCTGAGGTACTGGGAGAATTCTTCATTTCCCAAACCGCCTACATACCCTACTTCCAAACAGGATCAAGGCGTAAAATATGTAGTTCTGTTTTCTAAACTATGTTTGATGTGAACTGTTTTGTGGGTACGCAGCCCTTTCTAGGGCCTCATTTCCCCAGACAGTTCCTCTTCGACTGCTACCCACGAAGGGGAGCAATGAAAATAAAATAAAATAAGTAGATAGTCTCCGAGACTATTACTTGTTTCCTAGATATCTAAATCCTAATTCCTAATGACGTCTCCCTTGAACCCATTTGAGATTCAATTACCTTTCAATTAACATATCTTCAAAATAAATTCTATCAATCCTATAATGGGGTTTTCTAGGTTTGAACTAGCAAAGTTTTCGTTCATTTACAATTATCTTATTAAATTATCGATCCAAGAGAGATTACCCGTCTCTTGGATTTTAATACAACAGATGTCCCTTATTACTCCCTGGCGATTTAAAGGGATGGTACCACAGATGCCGTTGTTGCAGCTATATTAGGCTATCGATGCAGTAGCTCAAGTGCGATGGCATTACCCGTAAACGTGAGCCAGAGGCACCGCTGATACCAAACGCTGCTAAGTTTTAGTTTCAATTCTTGATTAATGTTTACTTAGCTAAGAAAGAAAATAACAACTATCTAATTTCTTCTTGCAAGATAACATACTTTTGAAAATGCAATGAACATTATTATGTACTAACTACACCATGGCCAATAAATTTAGAGATACTAATCTACCTTTTGAAAATAAATAATAAATTGGGATTGAACATTTCATACATAAGGAAAGTAAATAATTACTAAGGATTAATGCAATGCCATCATTCATTAATTATCCTCTTAAAGAAATTTAGCTATCGTTTAATTCATCAATCATTAACCACTTGAAAAAATATAATTAATTTAAATTTTATTGACATTTCTAATCTATTTTGTAAATAATTTAGTCACTAAGAAAAAAAAAAATTAAATAAGTTGAAGTAAGTCATTAAATTTTATTGTGTCAAAGTCAAATAAGTTAACTTAATAATAATTATAATAATAATAGTAGTAGTAATAATTTTACTCATTACTTTACTAACTAAAGAAATGCATACATTTAAAGAAAGTATCCATTTTCACGAAAAAAATTTAAATTAATATTTCTAAAAGAATTATAAAATAATTTATAAGTAAATAATCCTTTTTTTTTTATATAAAAATAAAAATAAACAAATAAACAAATCTGATTTTGTGAATCATAAAATAATCCATTAAAAGGAAAATCTATTTTTTGTGAATTATAAAATAATTTACAAGTAAATAATCCCTTTTTAAAAAAAAAAAATCTGATTTTGTGAATTATAAAATAATTTAGAATTAGAAGTAAATAATCCATTTTAGGAAAAAAAAAAAAACAAATCTGATTTTGTGAATTATAAAATAATTTAGAATTGGAAGTACATAATCCATTTTAAAAAAAAACAAATATGATTTTGTGAATTATAAAATAATTTAGAAGTAAATAATCCCTTTTAAAAAAGCAAATCTGATTTTGTGCTTTATTGTTTAAATTTCCATTTTGTATAACTTACTTAAATTTGCTCGTAAATATAATTAAATTTATTTCCTTTATATAATATAAAAATATTTTATATTTTTTTTTTGTTCTTTTTCTTAATTTATTGTTATAGTTTCCTCTTCTAAATGATTTGTTGAAAAATCAAAAGAATATTTCCTTTTGCCATAGTTTCCAAGTTTATAATTTTTTTTTATAGAACATTTCCTAAAAATTTATGAATAAAACAGAAAACAAAGATTAGATCTATTTAGTTACTTAAAATTTCATACTTACTTATTATTATTAATTATTAAATAATCATTCTACTACTTGTTTTATATATGTATAAAGTTTTGAATTAATAAAATTTGTATTATATAAAAGAAATTTTAAATCACAATTTAATCTTTAATGTATATATATATATATGTATATATATATATTTATGCAATAGTTGCTGCCATTAGGGGGCAGCTCCCTTTGTATTCATTCAAAAGGAGAAACTTTACAGAGAATTTCCCTGCTTGAGGGGAGTCAATAGCATCGTTACAATTATACCAACAGCCAGGCGACACAGATGATGAGGGGTCTTTTAATTCACCTCTGTGAGAGATATGTTTAAACTATGTGAGAATTGTTGGCATGCCTATTGGAAAAGTTCCCAATACAGTCCTTATCAGCCACTTCTTTTAGGCCCAGCCAGTCAGCCACATTGGCCGAGCTAATCATATCCTCACAACCTTCAATTGCAAGATTTTCCAGTTTATCAGCTATTTTGTTACCCTCCCGGTATGTGTGTCTTAGTATGAAGTCTGGGATTTCTTCCTGTTTGTCTAAGACTCTATCCAACCAGCTTTGGAGGTGCCAATTCACTATTGTTTTTGATTTTAGAGTTTTAATGCAAATCTGTGAATCTCCTTCTACATCTAGCTTGACCCGCCTTTTCTCCAGAGCTAGAGCTAGACCTTGATCGAGCGCAGCAAACTCAGCCTCATTATTTGTTCCATCCACCAGTTTCTTTGAGATTGCCCATACTATGTCTCCGTTGTGGTTTCTAAATACACAGCCTGCACCAAATTTTCCCGGGTTGCCCTTTGAAGCCCCATCGAAATTTAATTTTATTCTTCCTTTTGAAGGTCTCACCCATTTTACTTCTGTTCTTTTAGTTTTACTTGACCTCGGGTCATTGTTTTGAAAGTTGGGGGGAACTTTAAGCTTTGTCCAGCGATGCATCAACCAGTCATCCCAGGCTGTGTAATTCAATTTTGACTTTGACCTTGCTTTGGCGTTTAGGAGTTCTGTGATCCCTGCTTCTATGCTTATTTTTATTTGTTCTAAGCTGCTTTCTTTCCCAGTGAATATTCTTTTATTTCTCTCACGCCAAACATGCCAGAGGACCATCGAGGGACTTACCTTCCAGATATCGCCCCAGAAGTCTTGTTGGTGCCAAATCGACCAGCTTAGAAAATGATTCCTTATGTCTCCTAGCCTCGCACCTATCCAACCGAGCTTTTCACTTAGCCAAATCTAGATTTCTGATGCCACACTACAGTTCAGGAGAAGATGGTCCGCGCTTTCCTCATTTTCCTTGCACATTGGGCATCTATGCGGGCCGTACAATCCTACCAGATGCAATCTGTCTCCTGTCAGGATTCGTTTATGCAGGGCAGTCCAAGAAAAGGCACCGGCCTTTGGTAAATTTGCATTATTCCAGCATAGGACTGAGGGCCAGTCTTTACCTTCTTGTTGTAATTTGGTTGCCTTATATCCCAGTTTTACTGAGTAAATCCCTGATTTTGCCACACACCATCTTAGCTTGTCCTTCCTTGCGTTTGGCGCCACTTTCCTTTTCTTCAGCTCCTCCAATAACCGACATGAGTCTTCCTTGCTTAGTCCCCACCTAAGGATTAGTTCTTTGTTCCACATGTTTCCAGAGGAAGAGGAAGGAGAGAACACGTCTCCCACTTTTATGTGCTTCTGACCTTCAGCTACTTCCAAGTAGCTTGCTAGCGCTTCCATGCTACTGAGAGAGGGGTTCCCACCCCAGGAGTCCCACCAAAAGGAGGCCTTCATGCCATCATTGATTTGCCAGGTTAGATGGTCCGTTATTATTGGTTGTCATTCCCACATAAAATTCCATATGTGTGACCCCCTACGTGTGTTGGCTATGGTTAAAATTCTATCAGGCTCATTGCTGTCAAGATATTTTGCCCTGAGAATCCTACACCATAAAACCTCTAGCTTTGAGAACATGTGCCAGATCAATTTCGCTCCCAGCGCACGATTCTGCTGCTCCAGGTCTTTCAACGCAGCACCCCCAGCTTCCTTATCTTCTCTTGCTGTATCCCAGCTTATGAGTGGAAGTTTTTTTCCTTCATTAGCGCCTTCCCATAAGAATCTTTTCATTGTTTTGTTCAGATCCTACTCAACTTTCTTTGTTAGTCTCATGCAAGACATGGCGTAGATTGGGACCGCCATTAGAACCACTTTAATCATTGTTAACCGGCTAGAGAGCGTCAACCATTTCCCTTTCCAGCTCATGGCCTTTCTCCTATAGTTGGCCAGCACCTTCTCCCAATGCTCTGCTTTTGTTAGTCCTTGGTAGATTGGGACCCCCAGATAAGTGCACGGGAATTGGCTAATACCATAGCCCAAGACGTTAGCAATAGGTTTCTGCAAACTGTTGGTGACATTGAGGAAGATGATAGTAGATTTTTCCTTGTTTATTTTCTGACCTGATTTGAACTCATACTTTTCCACAGTTTCTTTAACAACCCTAGCCTCCACTAAGCTTGCTTCCCCGAACAACAGTGTGTCGTCAGCAAATTATTGGTGAGAGAGGGGTTCCAATCCGTCAGCAATATTCAGTCCTTTCCATCTACCTTCAACTTTTTGTTTTATGATTTGGTGGCTGAGAGCTTCAGCCATGATAACAAACAAGAATGGAGAGATAGGATCTCCTTGACGTAAACCCCGAGACCCGCCAAAGAAGCCACACGGGGAGCAGTTCACAATAACAGAGTAATGGCCAGTAGATATGCAAGCGTAGATCCAATCCAGCCAATCCCTGCTGAAGCCAAATGCTGCCATAACTTTTAGAAGGAAGCGCCACCTGACCCTATCATAAGCCTTGCTTATGTCCAGTTTTATAAACATCGCACTTTTTTTGGAGGTTTGCATCGAGTGGATTGCCTCATTAGCTACAATTATACCTTCCATTATCTCTCTTCCAGGGCTAAAGCCCGTCTGTTCTTTAGAAATTATTGTGTTCAGGATTTTCTTCAGCCTGTTTGCCATTGCTTTTGAGATTATCTTGTAGATTGAATTGTATAGCGCTATTGGTCTGAAGTCTGTCAGTAAATCTGCATTCTCTTTCTTTTTTATTAGCGCTAGGTTTTTCATATTTATTTTCTTCAACATTTTATGCTTCTGCCAAAAGTCTTCCACAACCTCCCATACCTCATCACCGATGAAGTGCCAACATTTCTGGTAAAAACATGCTGGGAAACCGTCTGGACCTGGGGATTTGTCTGGGTTGAGTTCAAAAGTATCCCTTCTTATCTCTTCCTTGGCAAAAGGGGCAGTTAGGGATTTATTCATTTCTTCTGTTACCAGCTTTGGAATACAGCCGGTTATGTCTTCCAGGTAGCGAACCTCACTATTCGCCTCTGGATTGTACAACTTCTGATAGTACTCCACACAAACCTCCTGTATCCTTAGCTCCTCCTCCATGATCTCACCATTTGAAAGACGAACCTTGTCTATCCTATTCCTGATTCTCTTGGTCTTTGTTGTATTGTGGAAGAAGCCTGTATTTTGGTCCCCCTCTTTCAACCAGGTTTCCCTCGCTTTCCCTTTCCAAAAAAGTTCTTCTTTGATTAGCACTTCTTCATATTTTCCCATTAGCTCTTTTTCTTTGTTGTATTCCCCTTCTGACATACCTTTCTCTATAACTGCTTTGCTTAGAACCTCTAAATCATCTTCTATCCACTTTTTCTAGACGAATATGTTGCCAAACACCTCCTTATTCCATTTACTCAGTTTCCCCCTGATATGATCTAATTTTGACATGAATAGGAAGCTCTTTGTGCCTTTGCGTTCCTGCCTCTCTTTCCACCAATTTTCCAATTGAGGCAGTAGGTTTTCATCGCGCCACCACATTCTTTCGAATTTAAAGGTCTTCTTGGCTGGGGGTTTATCCTTTTTTATTATCAGGGCCACTGGAAAGTGATCTGATCCTGTGTTTGGGAAGATTTCTGCTTCCCAAAGAGAGTTTTGTTCCAACCAGTTTCGGGACAGCATAAATCGGTCAAGCCTTTCTGCTATATTTGCAAAGACAGTCCGTCTGTTTGTCCAAGTGAAGCTTCCCTTCGCTGTTTTTACATCTACTAGCTCATTTTTGTCCACAAAGTTTCTGAAATCTCTTATTACTGGTGTTTCTCTCCCAACGCCACCACTCTTTTCCTCCATTCCCAGGATGGCATTGAAATCCCCACCAAGGATGATTAGGTCTTCACTTCTTTGGAGCATCATGATTGATAACTTGTCCCACAGCTTCAACTTTTCTTCTGTCTTGACTGGGCCGTATATGTTGAATAAAATGAACTTGTCATTTGAGGCCATAACTTTTACTCCACATAGCATCAAGTTCTCCTCAGCTTGACTGATTGCTATCTTGTATTTCAGGGGGCACCGCAAGGTCATCATACCTCCAGCTCTCCCTTCTGCTTCTATCCAAACTCCTTCCCATTTTCGTAACTGTTTGATGAAAGCTTTAGCTTCTTTTTTTTGAAATTTGGTTTCCTATAAGAGCAAGATCTTTGGCTGCATTATTTCTATTTGACGCTTGATGCAGCGTCATTTGTTAGGGGCGTTTAAGCCCCTAACATTCCACGTTATTAGTTTCATTACTCCTTCAGGGAGGCCGAGCCTCCCCTTGACCTTAGCACATATTCTTTGATGTTTCTGAATCCCTTCACTTTTGCTTCCTCCTCCCATTTTTGTTTATTTGTTTTCCTGCCCGATTTTTGAGATACTCTCATGGAGAGTGCTTTGTTAGTTGTTTGGCGGATATCTCTTGGTTCCAGGATATCAAGCTCATCTTCGTCATCGCTTTCTTGCTGGTCTTCCCCTGACTGCTCCTCCTCCTCCTCTTCTTGCCTTGTCTCCCCCATTTCTTCCTTTGCCGGTAATTGCTCCAATGCTTGTGTAACTCGAGCATTTTCCAAGTTTTGGCTTCCTTTTTCTACTTCTGGGATTGCTTCTACTGGGCAAGAGTGGGGGAAAGTTTGACCGATCACAACCTCTGTAGGATCCCCCTCCTCCTCATTTCTAATTTCTTTTGTGCTTGATCCATTTGCTAACTTCTCTGAGGCTGTAGGACTTATGTGGTCTCCTTTCTTCTCCTTAGGGGCTACCTTGTCTTTCGGAGTTGTGTGTTTATGTTCTTTGATACTACCTTCCTGAGCCTTGGGCTTATTCCAGCAGTTCTCTGAACTATGATTCCATCTTTGGCAGGTACCACAGCGGAGTTTGCATTCTTCTTCCTCAAGCTGTTGTACCCAGACTGATTCGCCAACTTTTAAATTGATGGACTGGGGGATTTCTTTAATTGCTAACACTCTGATTCTGGCATATACCAGAGATTCTCCATTCCTGAGGTCCACCTCCATGGTTCTTCCTATTGCATTACTGATCTTTCGAAGGCATCTCCCAGACCAATACTCATATGGGAGATTATATAAGCGGATCCAGAGGGGGGCATCCTTGGGATTGAAGCTTAGGGGGTCAAAATTTTGAATCCACGGTTGAATATATAAGTGAGCCTCCCCATTTGACCATTTGTTGGCCTGAAGAACCTCCTCCCTATCCTCCTTTGAATTGAATACTGCCACAAAGAAATGTTTTGGGAGGAAATTGATCCATGTAATCCCCTTCCAGCTAGCTATCACCCAGGCCCTAATTTCTGCTCTTGCGAATTTTCTTCCCAGAAACCTACCTATTAGAGCCTTCTCTTCCAAACCCAAGATATCCCCTTGAACCTCACTCGCCACATCCAGATCTAGCACCTCTGCCTTCTCTTGGATGAACGCATCTTTGAGGGGGACTGGGATACTCTGCCTTGGAGGGTTTGATTTTGACGCTTTGCCTACATTTAGCTCTTCCCCGTTCCTCCCATGCTCCCTAGAAGTGAGCCCCTTTGCCTCCTTTTCTTTCCTTAGCTTCTCGTGCAAACTTTCTAGCAGCCACGCCTCCTCGACCTCCTTCGCCCATGATCCTCCTCGCACACCCGTCTGGATTTTCCCGTCTCGCACACCTGTCTGGCTTTTTTCGGCTCTCCATTTTTTTTATTTTATCGGTCATCATATTTTAATGTATATATATATATATATTTTCCTCTTTTCCTTTCTTTATTAAATTTTTCATTATTTAGTATAAATAATTTACTTTAACCTAATTTTCTAGTAAAATGGTTTATTGTGAATAATTTTCTAAAGTAAAATAATTTACTGTGGATAAATTTCTCAAAAGTGGTAAAAATAATTCAATGAACTTAAATAGATTTTTCAAGCATTCAAACCTTTGTAATTTTGTTTTCTCTATCATATTTTTTTGAAGTAACAATTCATTTTCTTTGCATAAAATTTAAGAATGAAATTCCAAGCAAATTTTAGTAATGTTTTTAAAAGAAAGTTCCAACAAAATTTTCCTTTCATAATTTTTTTTTTATACAAATTTTTAACTCCTTAATACTATTTCAAATAGAGAAGATTTAAATAAATAAAAAATTCAATGGCAAACATAAGTTTTCTTTTTTCTACAAATTAAAGTCTATATATATTTTTTTTATATAACAAGATTGACATCAAATATCCATATTTCTATTAAGGAGAGAAAGAAAGTCTGTGGCACTTACTTGTAACGCAATAATAAAATCCTTCTTTGTTGAACCAAGTCCTTTGACCTTTCAAATCTTCCTTCTTCTGCAACAAGTATGAAAATCCACTTTCCCTACCCCTATCTTAGTTTAACAAATTACTACTCTATGAATTCAAAGAAGATCAAGATGATCACTAACCATTCACAAATATTCTCAGTTCTATCTCTCCCCCCTCGAAAGAGGTTGGAGAATCATATTTATAGCAAAATGCATACTATTTCAACAATCAAGCTTTGTTGGTAAAATCAGTAGTTAAGATTTAATATTGAAAATCAACGGTTAATATTGGAAAAGTGAAGGGAAAGTTTCTATTTTAACTCTTGAGGGGATAATGATAACTTTTAAATTTAAAAATATAGATAAAGATGCAATAGTTAAGATTGGGAAAGTGAAGGGAAAGTTTCTATTTTAACTCATGAGGGGATAAAGATAACTTTTAAATTTAAAAATATAGATAAATATGCAATAGTTAAGATTGGGAAAGTGAAGGGAAAGTTTCTATTTTAACTCATGAGGGGATAATGATAAAATTTTTAATTTTAAAATTATGGATAAAGATGTACTTGAAGTTTCTTATTTTACATATAGTTATAAAATGATGTTTCTAAAAAAAATGAACAGTTGGTTGATAAGGGAAGATTTAATTCCAAAATAAGTGGGAAAAATAAAATAATAAAAATAAAAAAAATTAGAATGATGAAGTAGGAAAATATGTAAACATTTTAAATAAAATAGAGTTTAATTACTATTTCGTTTATAACTTGAAAAAAAAAACTCTTATTTCAAAAATTAAATTTTTCATTGCAAGTTTATTTATTTGTTATTATTTTTTTATAAAGTAACTATTTTATTTTCCCAATAATTAGATTTATAACTTTAACTTTATTATTATCATTATTATTAATTTGGTTAAAAATGAAATAATAATTACCATCAAACCAACTTAATCAAAGAGTCTTATTTCAAATGTTCTAGAAGGAGGGTTGTGACATAAATAATGCCCCTTGTAGGAAGGATTCATCCTAGGACATGATGTTATCAAATGATTGATATGGGACTGTTTGGATGATGGACTATCGACACAAAGAATTGACTAACTTGTTTACATACTGACTTAGACTTGAGAATTGATGCTTTTAAGTTTTCACGTTTAACCTGCTAGACTTGTTTCTAAATGTTTCACCAAGGGTTGAGGATGACGATCAGTTTATTGTGAGTGGTGTTTATTGTGGGTGCAAGCGAGATGAGGTGGATGGATTTTTTTAATATTTGGATGTTTTTAGAGTTTTGCAATGTTTTGAGGTTGTTTTTGGTATTTTTTTGAGATTTTTAAATGTTTTGATTTTCAATTTTTTAAATGTTTTTGGAATTTTCTGATATTTTGACCAAGAAACTAACCTAAAGACCTATCCTAGGAACCTCAAGGGCTGATCAATAGATTAGCCTAGCCTATGTTATATAGGAAAAGACCACGTAGTTCGACTGATGACTTGACCGATTTACAAATGACAATATACATGATGAAATGTCAGTTTATTATGACGGACTCCTATAGGAGTGACCTAAATGTCTCAGGGGATGATCAAAGATCAACCTTGCCTACGTTCAAGCTCAGAGATAATGTAGTTCGACAAGACGACCTTGTTTTTGGCTTTTTGAATGACTTTTTGACCTATTTTTGGATTTTTTGTGAGATTTGAATGTTTCTAGATTTTGATGTTTTTCAAATGTTTTTGGATTTTGATGTCTTGGGGGCTAATCAAATATGAGCCTTGGTTGCATTTAAGCTTAGAGACGACATAGTTCAGATGCCATGTTTTTTTATGTTTTCTAATTTTTTGAGTGTTTTTTATTTTGATATGTTTTGAATGTTTTTGGATTTTTGCATGATTTTGATGATTTGGATATGGATACGATCTTAGTGCCCTATTTTGGATTTTGTTGAAAACCAAGCTAAGGTTGATTGATCAGATTGATGGATTGATGATGATGATAACATTGTTGAGGATACACAACAACACAAGGATAGTGTTAAGCAACACAAGGATTGAGATTTCAACTGGATTGATGATGATAACATTGTTGAGTATGCACAACAATGCAAGGATTGATTGATCAAGATTGTTGATGATAACATTGTCGAGGATGCACAACAGTGTGAGTATAGTGTTAAGCAACACAAGTATTAGGATGGATATCCCAAGGTGATGATAGATTGATGATGATAACATTGTTGAGGATACACAACAATGCAAGGATTGGGAAGGATATCCCGAGATGATGGATTGATTAGATTCGATTGATCATGATTGTTGAAGCTTGATTTGGAACAAATTTTGTTTGAATGATTTGATGTGACGTTGACATGCAAATTGGATGCAACTGATATCAATCATTTTGATTAATATTCAATGCTCAATGAAGCTTGATAAGGAACATCTTCTCATCAAAATATTCCATGGGCTAGTGATTTGGATTTTTTCTCACAAGTGGTGGACCAATTTTATTTCATGCTTGCCAATGTTTGGATCACCACATAAGTTGGAGGATATAGATCAAGGTTTATTGCTAAAGTGAGATCTAAATATCTGCCCCCAGTGTCTAGTAATGTATGGAATGTTATGGATAGATGCTTGGATAGGTGTATGGATGGATGGATATGGTAAGAACACAAAGGATGCCAAGGATTATCTTGTAATAAGATAAGGTGAACAAAAGATGCTCATTTGGATAATGTTCAATGGCTCATAAAATGCCAAGTAGGATAAGATCAATGAAAATGACCCATGTCAAGATGTTTACCATAAGCAAGCGTACAGTGTGCCCCAAAATTTCATCAAGATCAGGATAACTCGGATGATGGATGTAGATGGTTGAAAATGGATTGGATCAATGGTTTATGAATGAATGGATTTATTATGGATGAGATGGATGGAATGCTCGATTTATTACAGATGGGATGAGATGCTTTCACCTAAAGTGGCACACATAAATGCTCAATTCTACACATGATGCCTGTTTACCACGTTTTCATCATGGTCTTGCCCAAAGTGCCACCATAGTGGTTTTCACTAGAGGATGATTTTTTTATCTTTACTATTTTCAATCCTTTTTCTAATTTTTTTGGATTTTCATATATTTTTTTTTGTTTTTTTTGTATTTTTCTAAAAGATTTTCAAACTCATGCTAAATCATAAGATGTTGCTGATGTAGATGCCCCTCTCATAATGTGCCATCGGTATTCTGCCTTAAGAAGTTGTTTTACTAAGATACATGCACTTGAATGCAACTTTTGAGATTCCTGATCTGCTTTGTTGATACCAAGGTTAACGCTGTCTCTATACATACATCACGATAGAGTGCCTTCTGAATCCTTATGATGAAGGGTCATTGCCAATACATGGTCAATGTGAGAATTGGATATCATGCGTGGAGGCATGGATGGAGTGTAGTTAGGGATAGGAGATGGATTGGTTGACAACTTGGAATCTTTGGGTCTCCAAACTTGGGAAGATGAGCAATGATGGGTGGATACGAAAGTGTGTGTGGAATTAGGACCAACTGCTTGATATACTTTGTACGTCACTTGAAAAGACTGCTTTTGCTTTTGTAGACATGTTTGGTGGATACATTTCCCTTTTTGATTATGGCCCATAGTTTCTTTCATTGATGGAGTTTGATAGGGATAATCTTTCCTTGTATTTTTTGGTATCCATGTGTAT
Organism: Sequoia sempervirens; assembly: GCA_007258455.2. Classification (NCBI taxonomy): domain Eukaryota; kingdom Viridiplantae; phylum Streptophyta; class Pinopsida; order Cupressales; family Cupressaceae; genus Sequoia; species Sequoia sempervirens. The sequence continues at coordinate 9,018,059 of VDFB02271358.1, forward strand.
TTGATTTGTTTGATATGCTTCTTAGCTCCTTTTTCTTTGATAACATCCTTTGTGCTTTGATTCAAATATTTCCTTTGAAGTTGGTCCCAATTTGTGGATGGGGTGATGGGTGGATGAAGATTCATGGCATGGCTGGTTGTAGTATTGACACTAGTTTCATCATAAGGACTCTTCATGCTCCCTATGTTGACTTTTGCTTGAGATGAAGTTGCCCCCAATATTGTGGAAGTAGTACCTTCATTCCTTGATTCTACCTGTTCCAAGAGTTCTTGTTTAGAGTGCATTCTCTGATAAATGACTACTATTGATGGTGTTATTTCGATTGGATGCTCTGCTAACTCTGGAATATCCTGTTCTATCTGACTTGTTTCCTTGAGCGGATAATGTTGGACATCCACATACCTAATGTCCTCAGTCTGAATTCAGGATATATTTGATCCTGACGTTGATAACTGAGTTTGACTGTAGGAGTTAATAATCCGCTCTTTGTTTGTAATAGAATTTTGTTCTAGATGAAGATCATCTATGTGTCCATCCATAGAAAGCATCTCATGGGTAGATGGAGGATTATGTGTTACATGGATATGATCATCTTGTATAGATAGGAAAGTGTGCATTAGATTGTTGTAGTATCTTGAAGATACAAATTCTTGATCTTGAAAGATTTTGGAGTTGATTTTGACATGCTTTAGATCAAGTTCCTGACATGGATTAGTTTCAAAGGATGGATTGCTTATAAATGGTTCTTGGATGTCATCATTAGACATGGGGAATAACTCAATATCCTCTTGATCTTTGAGTGGACTTGGATTAGGCTTTGAGTTGAAGATTCCTTCAATATCGGCAATCATGAGGTCAAAGGATGTCAATATGTCTTGGAAAGGACCATTGCTAGACTTTGGTGAAAGACATTGATCATACTTTAGAATAAATTCTTGAGATATGCCCTCTAACTCATTAGGTGATGTAGAGACATGTTTAACATGATCATTGGTCGATGCCTTGTCGGATGAAGTGAAAATATCTTTATTGATGGATAGATCTTGATCATTGTTTTCAACAATTGTGGTGGAGGGATTTCCAATGTCTTCAACCATAGGGTCAAATGATGTTAACATTTCTTGAATTGGATCATTGTTGGGTATTGTTGGTGGATTTTGATCATGATTGAGAAGTGACTCTTGACATATGTTCATTTGATCATTGGATGGAGTAGACACAACTTCAAGGTGCTCAATGATGGATTGATCTTTCTCCTTGTTCTCAACAGTCATGGTGGAGAGATTGCCAATGCTATAATTTCCCCCAATAGTGATTATCTTTTGATCAATTAGGTATTGGATGAGTTTCTTGAGTCGAACACAATCTGATGTTTTGTGTTCCCTTATTCTATGACAATCACAAAGGTGCTTCTCATTATACCCTAGCAGTTTTATGGCTGGTTCTTGATAGTTCACATAAACAGGGATTTTGATGAGATTTTCTTGTACCAATTGTTGTAGGACTGATTCAATTGGTCTCCCAAGTGGTGTGTATTTTTGCTTGTTTCCTTGTGAGATTTTCACTTTAAATTGACCTTGTGGTGATTGATTTTGGAGGTGTGGTGATTGATCTTTGAGATGTGGTGATTGGGTTTGTTGTTCGTGTTGTTGATCTTGATATTTGACTTCTTTCCATTGGAGATATTGTTCTTGATGCAATTGTGGATATAACTCAATGCTTTGATTATATAGTTCAACCAATGGAGGAATGTATTGATTTTGGAGAGAAGATATCTCTTGGCTCAATAATTCAATTAGTTTGGCATGTGACATAAGTTGTTCTAGCAAAATTTGATCTTGATTTTGACTCCCTTTATTTGGCTTTTGTTCAAGTAGATTTGCAATGTACACTTGTGGTGTTTGAATGGGATCATGGACAAACCGATTTTGGACATTGTTCTAACTTGGGATGATGTTCAGATTTGGCATGATAGGTTGAAATTGAACATTGTCTTGATTTAGGTAACTTTGATTTTGCATGGTGTTACCTTGCCTTGGAGTCGTTAACATCTTGTTTGGACTTTGAACAACATTTGTGTGATTTGCAAACATATCTATCCCAAATTTCGTTGAATTCATGTTTGGTAAAGTTGTACTTGGTACATTCACATTTGGCATGCATGGATTTTGTGGGATGATGTTGGTCGTTTGAAGGCTCATGCATTGATTGTTTGGTTGATAGACTTGTAGGTTTGGACTTGGATTTAACATCAGGAAATGTGTTCCAATCTTTGATTTGGGCATACTCATGTTTGTTGTGCCATTGAAATTTGGAGAAGGCAATGATCCCATGTAAGGTTTGTATAGATGTGAGTGTTCATAATCAATTGGAATTGTAAGGTTTTGATAGCTTAGTTGACTTGGATTACTCATGATGAATGGATCAAGTTTATATTCCATGTTCCTCTTATTTTTTGACCTTGTTGCAAAAGTGACCTCTAAGGTTCTTAGGACTAATGACGAGATGAATGATGAAAGGGGGTGAATGTTATGAGTGATCAAAGTTTAGGAACTTTGGATCAATGCTAGACTTAGGGTTTGATTTTGATTTATTTGATTGGATAATGAACTTGTAAACCCTAAGATGTTAGATGTGATCTTTAGGATGAACATGTTCAAAGGATTGCTAATTTAATTAGAGGTATGAGAAAGGATGCATTCCCATACACGTAACTAAACAAGGTGATTTTGATTGTGATGATTTACCCAAGTCTAGAATGATGTTTTCAAAAGCTCTAAAGTTGTTTGGTGGGATGGGATGATAAATTTTTGGATGAATGAAATGTTTGAGTTTGCTCCTAAATGAACCTAGGAAGGACTTGTTTACTAGGCCAAGATAGTGAAGAACATGCCTTTCTCTAAGAGTAAATTAAAATCAAAAGATCAATGTTTGCATGAAAACAATATGACAAAAAGATACCAAGCACATGTGTGGGGTCCAATTGATTTAATCTTTGCTTAATGGATTCTTTTTACCACAAACAAACTCTTGATTAGGTTTTCAACTAAAAGTCCAATGCCCTAATTCCCTTTCATCCCACAAAGTGCATTATGCGGAAATCAAGGAAATCAAGGCAAAGGTTGTCTAAAGTTGACTTTAGTAGAAGCAAATTGAGATGAAATCCAAATGTTTAAAATCCTCTAAGGATACAAATACCAAGGGCAAACAATAACATGTGAATTTTTTCAAGGATATTTGCCTCTCCTAAAGGGTTTAAGATTTGATGCTTATGTTGAATGTTGGTTTTCAAACTAGCTCACAAGCAATATAACATCCTAGCTCAATTGGTACATTTTTCTTAGTGGGCTTGCATCATGCCCTTTGTAGTAGAAGAAATGATTTTATATGAAACCAAAGGAAAAAATATAACGGTATGTTAATAATTAAGTCTTAACCTCTATATTTCAACCAAGATCGAACATGGCAAGTAACTTCTTGGAATCTAAGCTCCAATGCATCACTTTGATAAACTCATTGGATGGACTGGTTGGCTGCTACAAACAAGGTTCTTAATGACACAACATCAGGGATGTGGCACCTTGCGAGCATCCAGCAAGCCACTAAAGGCTTTAATCAATCCTACTAGGGGCTCTTATACATTTTACAGTTGTACTCTGTTTTGAAAGACACTGTACGGCTAAGGCCTACATACCATGAGGACTTGACAATTTAGTCTTATCCATTTATATACTGGCCCGAATGAAAAATTGGTTGGAGTCACCTTCGACTTCTCCTTTTGGATGTGTCTCTTAGTCAGGCCCCTCTAAAGGTGACTCAAAGCAATAAAATGCATTTTGATTGTTTCTCTTGCATCCAAGATTGCACAAAGCGCAAGGGGAGAGGATAGACATTCAAAATGAACTAAATACAGGATCACACAAATCAAGCACTTGTTCATTTTATAGGCTCAAAGAGAAGATGAATTCATTTTCAAGCACCAAGCTAATTGTGAAGTTGATTTGTTCAATTTTAGTCCAAAAGTAAAAGACTAGTCAGTTTCTAAGGTTTAATTTTAATCCAACATTGAAAGAAAAAAAAAATGATCTAGTTGGGTTAAAACAGAAAATTAAAGCATGAAATAGAATCCTTTAAGCATTAAAAAATTCTTTGTGAGTTTCAAATTTGATGCTCAATTCTTCAACTCCAACTTTTCTTTCATTTTCGCCTTATTCCACTCCTCAATTCCAATGCTTGATTTTGATGTTAACCTTCACCTATAAACATAAAGTTATCACAAATTAGAAGTATGCACTTATTACAAAAATATAAAAAAGGATTGGAAAAACCTATGAGTTATCTTTGATGAAATTATAACTTAATAAAATTTCCAAATGTTGAGAACTTTTCCATTCACATCCACCTTAGAGAAAGGACATCATCAATTGCATTAAGATCAATAAATACTACAAGATTATGCCAATGTATTTCATGCCTGTTTGAATATCTTGAAGTAAGGTAATTTCTCAAATGTTTTAACAACTATAAAGGAAGAGATCAAATTCACAATTATCAACATAGAGTCAAAACCCAAGAAAAACTTAATTAGAAAGCTTAGAATGGATAATACCCCACATTAATAGTTCCAAGTTTAATCAATGAGCAGGAAGGTCAACATATTTAAGCAATGTATCATTAAAGAAATTTTTTCTCCTATAAGATTTGAGAGTCTAAGAAAGTCAAGAAGATGGCAATGGGAATGGTCTCTAATGATGATGATCAAACACCTGCACACAACTTGTTGGCTGCCCTCAAATTGCTTAACATGGATTGTATACGAATATTGGCCTTACAAGCATCAAGATAGATTTGGACAAGTCAAAGTTTTGGATATGATGTGGAATTTAACTCTTGTTAGAATACAATCTTCCTATACTGATAGAAATGATTATGAATGTGTTAGTAGCAAACAATGATTTCTTTGCTTATTTAAAATAGCACATAACATATTCCATGTATATTAAATGAAAGCAACAATATGATATCAATTGGAGATAGTGACATTAATGGTAGAAAATAGCGATGTTACTGATGGAAGACCATGAATTCCTCCCCTCATAAATGTGCTTCCACTGTTAAAAGCATGTGTCCAATTCTACGTGCCTGGTTGAATGTTCTCAGAAATTCTCCTGATTTTCTCATCAAAGGAACTACTCCACATTTTTCAAGGGAGATCAAATTTGTTGGCTACGCAAGGCTCCAGATCTAGTGTACCTACGAACTCAGAGAAATTTTTAGTTCATAGACATGCAATAATTGTTGAATATGCATAAAACACATTTTTTTAAAAAAGGTTGTAGAAGTTTTCAAGCAAATGTGGCTATCAAGTGTCCAACTGTATTTCACAATCTTTGCGTAGCATCGCTTGTTATGCCAACATCCTTTCTCCATGTGTCAGAATAATTAAAGCATAAACTTTTCATTTCTCTTCCTTTCCAACATCTTCTCTGCCTTCACTACGAGCTCTTGCAGTGCCAAAATGGAGTTATCTAGCATCTTCTCTACCTGTGCCATTAAATGAGATTTTTATTAGAAGATGAACGCATTATGAATACCAAATGATGCGAAATATGTTTCCTAGACAAGGAATGTGAAATATTTAGACAAAACGCTTCCAAGAGATGAGGTCGTAGGAAATGGAGCGACTGTAGACTATGCAAAAAATGGATTTGCTGATAATGATTTTAGAATTTTTAGGAAAATGGAAACTGCAGGTAAAAAACAAAAAAACCAATGCCCCACATCAATCATCCTCAACCATGCATTCAAATGCAGAAGAATAGACATGGCAAGTGACCAGTTTGATAAAATGCATTGTCACATGATTGCAGGATATGTGCAGAATGCATTTGTGGAAGAGACTTTAGACACTTTTAAGAAAATGCTATTGGCATGTGTACAACCTTCGCTACGAGCTCTTGCATGTGCTAAAATAGAGTTATGAATAGGGAATGCCAACTATTTTTAGAATGCCTAAAAGAAATGTAATGATCTGCAAGATATGCACAAAATAAATTCACTGAATTGGCATTAGAACTTTTCAATCACATGGCTTTAACAGACATACAACCAACTTCTGCAACCTTGTAATTTTTTACTTTTGTTGAAAACCATGAAATATTTGAATCAAGTTAGTGTAGATTTCAAAGAGCTATTTAACATTATACACGTTTGTAAGTACAAGCAGTGCCAGGAAAATGAATTTATGCTAAGCTGAAGTTAATAGATTGCAGTAGACTTCATGGCGAGTACACTATGCTATTGCAAATATATTTAGACATTTTGATCTATAAGACTTCTGCGGTTATATAACAATCACTTGAACAAATGTAAATGGTCATATTTTATCAATATTATACATTAAAGCAACTAAATGCTTAACAAAATAACAAGTAGCCCTCCTTCTAGCGCCACATGTGAGCACCTCTCAAATCTACAAACATTCTAAACTCCATAAAGAAGGTGAGTGCATACAAATTTGCTAAATACTCCTGTGAAATAATGCACAATGTTTCCTAAGCATGATAGTAAATCAAACTAAATTGAAAGCATGAAAGATACATAATGCACATCTATCCCATAGTGGATTGGTGATTATTTGATGTGGAAAGAAGCCCTTTCACAATCCTTGTTCAAAGCTTAAAATGATGCAAATGCCAATATGATGAAGAGCAAGATTACTTCTCAAACTAAGAGAGTAACCTTGCATGAAAGTTGTAGATGGATTGATGGAGATCAAGGTCTTCATTTATAGATTTTATTGACGAGAGATTGGTCAAATGGGTGAATGTGGGACTAAAAATCCACCAATGAGAAGAGGCCACTTGTCAAGTGGTGATAGGCCAATGGATGTGCAAGATTTGGGAAGTGTGCCCATGAGAGGGAGTTTCAAATTCAAATTTTGCAATAAACTTTGAGAGGGGGACAAGAAAATGAGAAATAAATGCAATGTTGGAGGGACAAGTCAACTTGTCATGTTTTTCAAACTTGAGGGAATATTCCCCATAAATGCCATGTTGAGTGAAAATGATGATTTAATAAATCAATAAATTGATTTATTTGTGCAAGTGGCATTATCTAGAGGATGCAAGTGGGTAAGATTAGCATTTAATCATGGTTAGATTAAATTAATGATGATTAGGTGAGTTTGACCTCTTTGACTTAGATATTTGATTTATTTAAATCAGAAAAGGAGAAATATGAATTGGATTTCAATTAAATAAAGTCCTGATTTATTTAATCAAAGAGAGAATGATAGGCTTAAATTAAATAAAGTTAATTTATTCAATTTAAGTGGATAATCCTTAGAGATTAAATGCAGCTAATTAATTTTATGAGCTAATGAATGTGAACTTGGTTGAATGGACCTAATTGAATGCATGATGCTAATTTTGCATGTCTACAACACCAAAGTTATACCTCCTGATAACTGTAATTAGGTGCACACAAAAAATAACTTTGAGCTTCATGAGACAAACAAAGCTTTGTATTCTTAGAACTCATGAACAAATAAGATGGATCTATAGGCATGCAAGCTACATTATGTAAGATGGCCATATAACTAAAAAATGAAAAATGCAAAAGAACGTTTGAAATGGAGTCTTCCTTAGTTCATACAGGTTCTTTAATTTAGGGAACATTGTGCCTAATGTCTCCAAGAGAGGACCATTCAAAGAATAAAATATTCACAACTTAGGGAATGCAGTGCATCACATCAAGCCACTAAGAGGAATGTAATATGCTAAGAGAGATCACGCTCTTGAACTACATCACACCCAATGTTATCGACAAAGCAAGAAACACATCATATAAAGTAAGAAGGCTACACCATGAACCATGGAAAATAATAATGCAAGAGAATAATGCCAATTTATTCCCCTACTTTAAAGAAATTGCTAAACACCATTCTGTGAGAAATTACTTTAAAGTAGCAAATGATAAATGCAAACAATAAAGAAGACATGAGAGATAACCTAGAAATCCCTATGCCAAGTCATATGTTTCCAAGTAGAGCTATGTCAAGTAAGAGAAAAAGAAAAGAGACAATTTTCCCCCAAAATGAAAATCCAAACATGCAATGGATCTATGGATTCATGATCGATATGTTTGTGCTAAAATATTTTTTAGAGTGCTTGAAACTGCCATAATTCCCCAAATACACATAGAAATAGAAGAATGCCACAAAGAGAGTGAAGAAAAAGAAAAACCTTTCTGGTGAACATGGAAGAAACATGAATGTATCAATTCCTTTCATCATCCCAAAAAGGAAAACACAATACAAATGAAAAAGATAAATAAATAAAAGCTTTTGGGTCAACATGGAAGAGACATGAATGTCTCAACCCTTATGTCATCCCAAAAAAGGTAAACACAAGATAAATGAAAAAGATAAAAAGATAAAAGATAAAAGATTTATGACATAAAGAAGAATGAAGGTACAATAGAGGAATGTTACAAAGAGAGAGAGAGAACATCAAACATAATGTCACAGGGAATCACATCACGCACATGCAATAATGGAAAATAATAGTAAGGGACGTGTGAGTCAACCTAAAGTAGGTCATATACATCCTAATCATGTTCATTGTATATATTGAAGGCAGAAAACTAACCAAAGGGACAATAGCAAGTGCCAAACTAGGACCAACACTAGGTTCAAAACTCTTCTTCTAGGAGAATTTTAGTTTAATCTCATGGAAGAGGAAAAAAGTGTATTCAATTCACTATGCACCTCTTCATTAGTTTTATTAACCTCATCATTTTCATCCAAATTCATTACATTAGGAGGTTGAATGATAATATCTAAAGAAGGCTTCAACTCTTGTTGTAGTTTTTGTATTAGATTGTTTTGTTTTAAGGCAAGAGTAGGGTCATCATGCATTGCTTCAATCAGGTTTGGATTTTTATTTTCTTTATTTATTTCTCCATGTAACTTGCGAGCAAGGGAATGATATCTACTCCTACGCTTTCTAGTACCTTTGTTTCTTTTAGTTCTATTTTCAAGTTGCATTTATGTAGGAGCAAGTTGGTCAACTATATAGGTTTATTTTCTTCCCTAAGGGGAGGAATGGAAGGAACCACGGGGGTTTGTTCAACCACTTTCTCTTTGACTTTGTAATTTTTTTTTATTCTACTAGGTGTGAAAGGATTAGTTTCATTATCTTGTGGGCTGATCCCACAATACTGGTTTACAATTTTTGGCCAAATTGGACACTGAACTATTTTTTTCTAAATAAATCTTCAATTTTAGGCATCTATAGCGACGAAACCATGAGAAATTTGAAGATGATTCAAACTATTGATTTGTGACATTTTTCTATGGATTCTAAATATATTTTTCTCAAAAATTTTGGAATTAAATTGTACTTCTTTTCCCATCTCCTTCAAAAACTAGTTTTTTTAGTAAACACCATTTTTAAGGAGTGACACCATATAACACAATTTTTTTCCATGAAGGATAAAATTATATTTTTTTTTAATTTAGATTTTTAACTATGATGTCTAGTGCTTCCAATTGGTTTCATAGTGTTTTATTGAATTATTTTTCCTTAATCAAGTTTCAAAGTCAAACCAATTACAATTAAGAAATAGGCAAACTATATAACACATAATTTTTTTTGCACGTATAAAATTTTCTCTTTCTTTTTTGAATCAAGGACTTCAATATCTAGTTCAATCATATTTTTCAAAAAAAAAATGATAATCTTCTATTTTTCCATGTGTGCAGAATAAAGAGCTTGATTTTTGGTGAAAAACCTACATTCATAAGAAATAAAAAATAAATATAATAATTAAATTAAATTTATTTAAAATTATAATTTTTTGGAAGATTATAATAAGGAATACATACTTACAAAAAATAAATTTTAAATAAATTCATTTGATCCCCGAAAAGTTAAATTAAAAGTGGTTTTTTATCAACATTTTGATAGGTGTAAACGAGACTCTGTTATAGGTATGGTTTAAAACTAGTAGGGTTCTATCTAAGGGGGTCTGATCTAAGGTAGTTTGATTAAGCCCTCTTTAATTGTAATGTTTTAAATGAAACTTTTTAAGGATTAGATCATTATACTTTCTAAAAATATGTGATTTCTGTAAAATTTAGAATCTCCTAGAAATTGTAAACCAGCTTTGTGGGATCACCCTATGGTATTTTTGTAGGAGGTAGGTGAAGGTTCTTTCTTAGGTTGGTCTTAGTTGTTTGGGATTTCCTTAGGTTCAAGCATGGTTTTTTCTAGGATGGTAGGCTTAGTGGTGGGTTGGGACATATTTCAGAGGGATAGTTCTGCTATCTTCTTCACCTTGAACTTTTGATAAGACAAGAAAAAGAAGTCTTCTTGTGGTTTTATAGGTTTTATAGGATTGATCAAAAATAAATCTAAGGAAAATTTACCTTTAGAGGACAACGGGTTAAAGCCACTATGATGGATGGTGAAAAATTTATTGTCAAAGGGAAACTTTATGCATTTATGTACAACCCAAGGGACAACATTCATGGAGAGAAGCCATGGATAGCCAAGCTTCACACAAAATTGGGTCGATTGCATGATGATTTAGAATGAGATATATAATGTTTTTAGTCCTTTTTTCTATGGTAAGGTGATTGATCCCATCATAGGGAAAGAAAAACCATTATGCATCTTGATCCATGATTTTGGTTTATCATATATATCCTAATAGAGCTCATGCAAAAGTAAGAATTCCTCATTGATCACATTCTTTCCACAGGCGAGCTCTATTAGTATCCCATTAGAGGGTTTGTCGTAGATTTTTTTGGCTATGTAAAGAGGACCATCGGGTGCATTTTTAAGTATATCCTTAGAGGAGAAAGCAATTTCAAGAGGATTTTTAGTTCGACCCTTACGAGGAATGACATATATTACTCCTACCATGTCATCCATAGGATCATTATTTATACAATCATGTTGAATAGAATCATTGTTATCATCATCTGTATCAACATTCATTGCATCATTATTTATAGTTTTGCTAGCTTTGAAAAATGAAATATTGTGTTTTGGCATGGGGTTGGCAAAGATTTGCAATTTTTGGTTGGGGGGGCAACAAAATTATTTCCTTGATCACTAACACCTCCAACAGAAAGATGATCAAAATCAATGAGGTCTTGCAAAAGATGTTTAAGAAAATTACAATGTTCTATGATATGTTCATTTTTTTGGTGATAATGGTAGTAATAATTTGGTATATAGATGGTAGGTAATGGTTAACTAGGATTGGATATTTTAATGAGGGTTAGGGTAACCATCTTCTATTCTATGAGTTGTGACATTGTGTTATCAAGGGTATTTGGTAAGGGAGTGAGTTTTATGTTTAGGTCCCCATAGCTAAAGGGTATTATGGCCTTAGAAACAACTACTTGGTTATTGAGATTCTGAGTTGTTTATTGAGGGGGGTTGAATCGAAGTTTGGGAATTGTTTTGGTTTGCTGGCTCAGACTTCTGAGTTCAGCTAGAAGTGGATTTTGTATCTCCACTACTAACCAAATTTGATAATCATGGAGGGTAGTAGTACATAGATGCATAAAGGATGGAAATTTCATCATGGTAAGCTTATCTTGTGTCTTTCTTCACATATCTTCTTTGAACATCTTTTGAAGGTGAGGATCAGGAACCTTGACATCAATTTGGGAATAAAGCAATTGATAGTGTGAGATAAAGTTAGTTATATTTTCTTCTTCTTCTCATTCCCATCCATCATATTAGCCAATGTCATCTTAGGGGTCATATGCACTTGGAAATTCTTTACAAATGCCTCAAAAATTTCATTGAATGAATGAATTGAGTTGTTCAATAAAGAAGAAAACCATTCCAAGGAAGTATCTTTCAAGGACCTAGGAAAAATCTTAGCCAAACGTTTATTATCAAGGAAAAACTCACTACATAAAGTAGTGTAAGCATTAACATGGTTAGAAGGATTTCCCTTTCCTCCATATTTCTCAAATATAGGCACCTCTACACCTTAGGGCATCGATGTTCACAATATCTCCAAGGATAGTGGACTATTTTGACATAATATGTAGGTGGGGCATTTTTATTTTTGTTGATGGTGGAAACTTGCTTTTGAATGGATGAAACTATTTGAAAACATTGATTTATGAGAGGGTTATTTCTTGTGTTATGAGATGGAGGTGAAAATGGTGAGGGGGTGTATGTGTTCAAGGGACAAGTGAATGGAATTATTATAGGTGGTAAGGTGGTAGGAGATATGACATGTGATGCCACAAAGAAACTAGGGATGCTAGCAAAAATACCCAAAGAGGGAATCACATTACTAGTTGGTTGTATTGTTATTGTGACTTGAGGATTGGTATAGGTAGGTATTGAGGCAATTGTTGTGGGAAGATGAATTTGAGTTCCTCCTTGTCTTGTGACATTTCTTGTAGGTAAAGGACAACTAGTGGTTGAGGTGAAATGTTTTCGAAAGATTCGAACTATGTTTTTCACAAGGTCAAGTCCATCTTCACTTTCAGTTATTGTGATAGTTGAAATGTTGTCATTTTGCAATTAATTTTGTAGGTTTGCTAAGTCTTCATGAATATGAATGATGTTTTCTAGTGGGATACTAGAAACCATGGTTTCAACATGTGTCACGCTGCTTGAAGGTAAGGAGTTACTTAGGGTATGGTCCATACCTAATGTAATAATTTCAACACTACCTAAGTGAAAGAGCTAGATAACCCAAGATCCAAAACAATTGTGCTATCATGGGATGACATGAGTCTCAAAATTTCTCTCACTACAGTATTAGAAATAGGACATGAAATAATCATACAAGGGTTACTAAATGAAATGTGAATGTGAATGTAATATAAGCTAAGAATAATGAAATGGCTATGACAAAAATTCTAGAAACTGAAAAAGAAAGGAAATAAGAAAATAGAAATAGAGCCTTAAATGCAAGAAAGTACAATTTAGAATATGCAAAGAGACTGATTTTCCCAAGGTGGTGAATGAGTCCCAGTAGGAATTTTTTTCAAAATTAAAAAAAAAAAATAGTTTAATTTTATGTTTTTATTCTTTATAATCTAGATCCTAAGTGAAAATACAAATTTTGTTTGATTTTCAATGAAATGAGATGCAAAAATTTAAGCTATATGAACTTTCACTAATGCACAATTAGAAACCCTAGAAGGAAAATTAACCAATGCAAATTCTAATGCAATGTTGATGCAAGACAAATCTAGCATAATGATGCACTCCACATCCAAACTTTAATGTTGTAAATGTAGGTTCACCAAAATGCCATGTATTAAAAATGGGTAAGATGCAATCACATGACTTCGGACATAGGGCATACCCACTTTCCACCTATGACATTCAAGGGTAACCCTAGAGATCTCATTGAAAAGGGGAGATAGATCTTGAAATAGGTCTTTCCTGGGGGATGAATGCAAACTAAAAGGGGGTTCACCACCAAGTAAGAACTTGGAAAGATAAATGAAATGCAATATGTAACACTAAACCCTAATTAAATATAATGACCTACAAGATAACCTAGAAAAGTGAATGAAACAACACAAAAATGAAGGTATGCACTTGGAAAATAGGAGATGGTTGAATGGAGGTTTGAAACACTTGAGAATCTACTTTTAATGTTGACTAGGACTCATTCACCAAGATGGGAAAATCAATCCAAATTCTAGGAAATTGTGAGGGAATAATAATTTTCCAAAAAGGGTATCTAAATTTGCAAGAATCTAAAATTTGAGTGAAAATGGGACTTATTCACTAGAAGTGGTGAATTTTTCCAATTAGGGTTTTTGAAGCTTCAAATATTGATCTTTCTCTTCTTTGTTTTCTTTTTCCTTCATGCTTGATTTTCAGATCCAAAACGTTGATTTGCAGCCTGTAGGTTTTCTCCATTAATCTTCAATGTTTGATGATGACTTTGACAACTTTGAATGACTTGACAAATTTTCTCTTATCTTTCTCCTTAGGAAATCTATAACCTTGACATGCAAATCACACACAAAGGAGAGGGAAAATGTTGTTGGGTTAGTGGATAGGGGTTTTCCTTGGTCAAACCCCATTTTGGAAATTAATCCTTGAAATGAAATCAAATAATAATGGAGAATGATGAATGAACAAAGGACAATGTTTCAACTCATCAAACCCTTGCAATGAAGTGTTGCAACTATTCTTGAGATGGATCCAATAGGTGTAGACCTTGAATCTTTCTTGGATTGGATAGATCTTGAATGAAATGCTTGCTTGAATCATAAACCCTGCATCACAATTGTTAGCTCAAAGAAAAATGTGATGCATGGAGTTCTTGACATGATGCTTGATGCTTGAATACTAATCTTTAATTCTTGATAATCTGCCCTTGAATGCTCTTGAAAACACTTGAATGCACTTGTGAGCTCAAACTTGCTATAAGGATGAATACTTAAATGCTTGAGGGATAAAATGAGAGAAAGAATCTTGTATTTATACTCAATTAAGCAAGAATTCCAAAAATTACAACATGACAAGCCGACATCAGATCTAGGAGGATAAAATCCTGCAAGAATTTTGAATTAATTTTGATTTTTAGCCACACGGGACTCATTCGCTGAAGATGGAAAATGAGTCCCATGAGGCCAATCTTTTGGGACCATTTTTAAAAGTGCTTAGAAATGTGTGAAATTAGGATTAGGACCCCAAAACCTAGGTGGAACTTATTCACACAAGGTGTTGAATGGGTCCCAAATCACTAAATTTGGGCCATTCAAGCTTGAAACACTTGAATTATGATTGGGTGATACTTTTTGTTAGGATTATCCTCGAAAAGATGCATTAAATGAGGCTTGTGGATGCAAAATAGGTCCAATTAAAGTATAAATAATCCCAATTATTAATGAAAACCCTAGAAAAGTGTGAAATTATTTTACAACACTCTTGATAAGCCAAGATTAAAGTCAAAAAGAGGTTTATTAGGTTTAGTTAGTTATTAAAACGTTAGAAAAGTGTGACAGTTAGTTACAACACTTCACAATACTTTAGCAAGGTACCATTCATTTTCATTAGTTCACAAGGGCCTAATACCTAATGTGAATGTGTCAAACACATTACAACACTAAATCAAGGCACCATTATGCCTAACTCACAATGAGAGCCCAAACAAGCAAGGGAAAAGAAGAAGGGATACTTTTTCCATTACCACAAGTATTCAATGTCCAAATATTATATAATATGGACAATATGGTCCATTTTGATTACTTTGATTTTCTATTATTTTTTTAGTTTTGGGTGATAATGTGATTAATCCCAAATGTAAAAGAGTGTAAAAATCATCCTCATTCTTGGATATATTCAATAGGCCATCTAAGTATGCAAGAGGATCATGCTTCTTTTGTTTCTTCGATTTGTAATGCTTATGTGCTCTCTTCTTTGGTTTGATGATTGATTGACTACAAGATGAAGGATCAATGAAATTCTCATGATGGTCATCAATTTCAACAACTAAAATAAACTCCTTTCCTTTGCAAGGAGGGAGTGTCTTAGGAGAAATAGGGTTATCAATGATTGCCTCTTATTTTGTCACATCACTTCCACAAGTGAAAGGGGTATTTAAGGTTGATTGAAGTTTGAGCAAAGTAATGCTAACAAATGTATCTATGATCTCATCCTCTTGAGCTAAGATGTATTCAAAAGAGTCACAAATAGAATTCTCATGATATTTAATGTTTGGTTCTTCTAAAACCACAACACTTTCATCACAACGAAGAGGAATGTTGGCGGAAGAATCTTTAAGAATGTCAAGATTATTCATAGTTATTTTCTCTTGCATTAAAAAATTATCACAAGTGGGAAATGAATGGAATCTAGTTAATGTGGAGTTAATGATTTCCTCTTCTTGTGCCAAGAGACTTTCATTGCTAGGATAATGTTTAGAAGAATGATCACTATTCTTTTTATTGAACTTTTTCGTAGCAAACTTGTAAAGGAAGGATGCAAACATTTTATAATTTTTAGATTAAAAAAAGATAATTTTTTGATTATGCTATGCAAAAATCCTAAGAATAATATCTTTTGGATGCAATTTTGAACTCACACTATGCACTGAATTTATCAAATGGAGCTTAATATGAACAATTTGAGATAACATTTTTTTTTAAAAGTGTAACAGTAAACTAACAACATAATAGAGTGCAGAAATAGATATTTTGATGTTGAAAAATGTACGAAAAACCCCTACTTAGGAACTCATTTTCCCATGGGTGAATGGGTTGTAGTTTAGGGTTTCAAAAAATGAATTTATAGATTTATGAGTTTATTCTTATGGCTTTCATATTTTGGACTAAGACAAGTGGTTATAGTTTTAGTTTTCTATAAAATGAGGTCTAAATGAAAGTAAAAAATAGTGCTAAATGACAAGCAAAAAGACCTAATTTGAGATGCAATTTTGATTTAATTATGGAATGTAAATAAATGATGATGCAGTGTTATGTAAACACTATGCAAAATGCCTAATTTTTTTGAATTTTCTAGATTTAAAGAATGCAAAAATGAAAACCTAAAACCCTCAACAAGATGCAAAATAATGCAAGTAATCAACCCTAAATGAGATGTAAATCAGTGCAATATAATTAAAATGAATGAAAAACCTAGATCTAGGGCTGAAAATGGACTCCAAATAAGCAAGATATGATGCTCAAAATTGAGGTTCACCAAAATGAAATGAAGTAAAATAGGGTGATGGGATATAAAAGAGAGGGGTGAGCCAAAATAGACCTATTTTCCTTTATTTTATTAGAAAATAAAATCCACACAATAAATTTATTATCAAACCTTAGGTAAGTCAAGTAAAAGTAAGAATATTCATATTTCCTTATGCTTGAAGGACGAGAGTCAAGATCAAACAACACTTTTGGGAGAAAAACTAAAAATAGAAAATTAACAACAAAATGCAATCTAACACTTGGAACAACTATATTAAACACAAAAAAGTAGAAATAGAAATTGAATTATAGATATGAGAAGGGAAGAAAAATATTTACAAGTCACCAAAAGAGCTTTTCTAAAGCATATCTAGGACTCATTCGCCCATGGGAAAATGAGTCCAAGTGTAGGGATTTTTTGTAGCATTTAGGAGCCTCTGATATATATATTGTAGTGTCAAGAAATGTCATTTGTTACATTTTCACACTTGTTTGGGCCTTTTTGAACTGAGTAAACCTAATTTATGACTTAATTTAGGAATTATTAACCTTAAAATGGACCTAATGTTTCCTTGATCTAGTGTTGTAATGTGTTTTACACATTCACATTAGATTTAAGGCCCTTTTAAGCTAAATAGATGTAAAATTTTCCCTAATTTAGTGTTGTAGAGTGTATTAATTTGTACCTTCGCATTAATTTTTGGGCCCTATTGCATTTATGACCTTCATATCATAATTAATAGGCCCCTAAGATGCTATATTATGCATCTTGAGGCTTATTTCAACCAAAATCCTGACATAGACATAAAATATACTCAAATTTTTAACTCCTTGACATTTCCTCCACCTCAAAAATCTTAGTGGGACCCATATGCCACCTTGGGAATATGAGTCCCATCTAGATGAAACATATATTCCACAAGTGGCATATGAGTCCCATTTGGGCCTTTTTTAGGGTTTTGAGCAAGAAATCAGGGTTTTAAGTTCAAATTTCATGAATGTCAGCCTCTTGGATCTAATAAATAGTAAATTAGATGGATTTCCTATATAAACAAGGTATCAAATCATGATTCCACCTAATAATTCATGATATCATCCTGAGCTATCAAGAGCTAAGCATTCCAAGTCTTCACAAGAGCATCAAGGGAGAATTCAAGATCATTTCTAAGGCATTCAAGGTCAAAATTCTTCATCATTTGTTGCAGAAATTCAAGATCCATCATCATGTCAAGATCATATTGTATCAAGCACGTTGTTGATCTAGTGTTGTGATGTAGCATTGAAGATACATTTACAAGCATTGTTTCATATCAAAGTTCAAGATCAATATCTACATTCTACATGGCCACTTCATGTTAGATTGTTGATTATGTATCTCACAACCTTATTCAAGGTATCATTGTATATGGCTCATTCATGTTTAATGTTCATATTTTATTGTTTCATCACAAGGTTTAATTACCTAAATGAGGTTTGACCAAGGGAAACCTATATTTCCTAACAATCAAAAAGTTTTTCTCCATTTGCATATGTGATTGTAGATCTAGATATCTTCGAGTTTTAATATCCTTTGAAGACTAAGTTGCAAAGTAGAATAAAGTCATAAAGTTGCTACAAGTCACAAATCAGGGTTTCATATCTAAAAACAAAGTGTGGAAGAAAAAATAAAGATAAGATCGAGCAGAATCAAATCTTAACCCCCCAAAAAAGTAGAGTGGGACTAATATGCCACTTGTGGTGTGTGAGTCCTAGTATGAGGCTTTTTCCAGATTTCAAGAGATCCAAATTTTATACTAATAGATTTCAGCTTTGGCACAAAAACCTTAGTCTGGGACTAAATCACCTAGACTAGCGTATGAGTCCTAGTGGACACCAAACAACAAGTTTTTAGGGTTTTGGAGCCTATTTTGACCTTATCACTCTTCTAGGTGCAACTATATAGTTTCTTAGTCTCTTTATTCTACATTTCAATTTCATTTCCTAGGTCATTTAGTTAGGTTTTGCATATACTTTGCATGTCATTTACATTTCTTGTATTTCCAAGCCCTAGCTTGGTGGTGAACCTCTTTTAGTTATTAATCATACCCTAGGACACCCTTTTGTAAGATCTCTTTCCACTACTTCATCCTTGGATTGAGATCTCTATGGTTTCCTTGAGTGGGAAATGTTGGAAATTGTTGTTCTATGTCATAAACAATAGCCAATGAAAATTTTCCACCCTTCAGATCTAAGTCTTCCAATTTTCCCAGGTTTCATAGTCAAAATGTCAAAAATGACTTCAGGATCTTAGTTTCCATGAGATGAAAATACTTTTGAGAACTTTTGCAACTTTTATTACTTTGCAAATATTGCTTTTCAAAAGGTCTTCAAGTCTTCTTCAACCTAAATTTGCAATCGCACATACAAGAGAGAAAAATGTTTGTTTTGAGTGAATAGGGGTTTGTGTTGGTTAAACCCCATTTTGGTATTCAAACCTTGAATTAAAATAAAAGATAAAAGAGAGGATGAATAATGAAAAAATCTATATTACCACTCAATAACCCTTGTATGAAACATTGATAATAAAGATCTTAGGGGGTCAACAACTTGCATGAAATGGTTGAATATGATGTAGATCTTGACACTTGAATCTTTCTTGAAATGATACTTTGAATTTTTTACTTGATCATGAAGCCTACATCACGATGTTAGCTACAAAAACATGCATGATGCAAGAATAATTTGACATGATGAATGGGCCTTGAATGCTGCAATAAAACTTTTATAAATATTTTCTTGAATGCCTTTGATCATAATAATTTCTTTAGGAATGCTTATGTCTCCCAAATAGGGAAATGTAAAATGTGTTTCACACATAAAAGAGCTATAAGGAGGGGTTATAGGTGTTTCTTGTGTATCAAAACATCATAGAGAATATTTTATTAGAGATAAATTGGGCACCACTTTTTGGGTGATTTTAGCTCATGTTTTTGTAAATATTTTTTATTTGTTTCATTCATTACATCTCCTATATATTAGGTGTTAGAGATGGAGGTTGTGTTTGAGAGTCTTATAGATGTTGAGTTACCTCTTAATCTCTAATTGGTGATGCTCCTATGTGTCTCAAGGTGTGCACCCTTGGTCTCCTTGTGTTGTGCAACACAGTGCTCAAGTTCATGACATGGATCAATTTCCTTCTGTAGATTCATTAACTTTGGAGGTTGTATCAAGTATTAACAAGTTGATCTTTTGGTTCAATGACAACCATCTATGAAAAAATTGATATCAAAACTTGGGTTAAGGGTTTGGACCCCTCACTTGAATTGGGGGGATTATTGCAATTTGTGTTCCCTTCATCTCCTTGTGTTGTACAACACAATTCTTAGGTTTATGACATATTTTAGGGTATGTGTAGGATCATCATGGAAAAAACAGGCCCTTAAACGACAAGAAAATTAGAAAAATCAAAGTTAAGGAAACTTGATGTTAAAATTTGAATAAGTTATCTATATTATTTCAAAGATATGTAAGAACAAAATCTGTAGCAAATTGAATGTAGTTTCTAAACTACTAGGTTTCCTAAAAAAAAAAAATTATTTGGTGAAATTTTGAAATTTCAATGCAATGGTACTTAAATTTCATGGAAAAAATAAGTAGGTGTCTATCTAACCACCCTAACAACAATAAAATGATAATATTTTTTTTTAATATTTTAGATATAAGTAGAGGACTCATTCCTATGTGATGAATATTTTTTTGTAATTTATTTCCAAGTAAATAAATAATTATGAATTTTTTATTACAATTTTTTTTTAAATATAAAAACTCGTATGTCTAACCACCTTAACTTGGTAAAAATTCATGAAATTAAAATTTGTTTTTTTAATCCTATAGTATGCAAAGCATAAAATGTGATGCATGTTTTGGATTCAAAAAATATGATACTATTTGAAAGCTATAGATATTTTTCTATCAACCTATCAATCAGGATTTTAGTCATAATTTTAATAGAAAATGAATAATAATTATTTATTAAATTCAAAGTAAAGCATAATTTATATCGGTGGCAATCTAAGAATCTCCTTTAAAAACCCTTTTCGTTTCATCAATTTTGGGTAAAAAAATAGTTGTCAGGCACATACCCATCAAATTGCCACTTTTTGGCCCATCATGATCCTGCACATACCCATTAACCATCTCTCATGGATTCATTAACTCTAGCAGTTGTATCAAGCATTAATAGGTTGATCTTTTGGTGCAATGAAAATTGTCTTTGTAACATTGTGTACAACTTTCTTTTTATATATATTGTAATCTTGCTAATTTCCAAATAATATAATAGGCAGATTTTGGATTGTGGATTTTTTTTCCTGAAAGATTTTCCCCCATGTAAATCACTAGATTTTTTTTGTATGAATGATATTTATGTTCATTTATGTTTAATTTATGTAATTTTTGTAACGATATGAAAAAATAATATAAACCTCCTCTCAAGGTTAGTGTAGGAAGTTGTTTTTCTACATTAGCTTCCTTACATTTAGAAATGAAGTAATATCCTTAAATTTATTTGTATCTAGTTTATATATATTATCTAGATTTCCTTGTTCATGGTTATAATCATGTTAAAACTAAAAGATATTAAAAAAATCAAGAGCACTTGATTACTAATGAAACAAGACCTATTGCTTATTGTTTTAATTTTGGCTTATTTTCCATTTGATTCATTTTGCATTTGTTGTGAATTTATTTTTATAAAATTTATTTTTTGGCTAAATATTTTGAATTCTTATTATTTCTACAAGAGGCACACATCCCCAACTTGATCCAACATTGTTTAAAACTCCAATTTATGTTTGATGGTTTTACTGCTTAGTCCTAATATATGTCTCATTACTTATAAATCTAATAAGGCCCATTAGATTGAACATTTATATTGGAGAATAATGTGTCATGCCATTTAACCATGTGTTGACAACTAATTAAATGTTCATTTTTTTTTAATTCAAGGGGTAAACACTTTTGACCGGAGCTATGAACCGGATACAACCATTCAACAATACCACCCCAATAGGGTTTGAACCTTGGTGGAAAGAACAACAAGGCCACCTATAAACCATCACACCATGCCAATACCAGAAATTTTTTTTATTCAAGGGATAAACACTTTTGATCGGAGCTATTAACCAGATACAACCATTCAACAATAACACCCCAACGGGGTTTGAACCTTCGTGGCAAGAACAAAAATGCCACCAATAAACCATCACACCATGCCAATACCGGCACATAAATTTAATATTAAGGTTTGGGCCTTAGCTGTTGGCACTACAGGCAAGAAGTCCCACCAATTCACCAAGGAACCTCCCCTTAATATGAGGGTAAATAGCAAACTCCATTGTTGACGCGGTAGAGAGTGACCCCACGAGGTTTGAACCTTGGTTGTTGGCTCTATAGGAAAGAAGCTCCACCATTTCACCAATGGGTTGCCCCCCTAATTAAATGCTAACTTTACTACGGTCTAATAAAATTATTTTTTTATCTATATAAGCTAATAGTGACCTCACATACTCTATGATTTCTGATAAAACCAAATATATCCTTTTACAAGATAGTATGGAAAGAGAATAGATTGATTGATTATGGATGCAAAAATAATACAAATTGATACAATATAATACATGAGGCTTTTCTTATAAAGGAAAGGTGAGAGATAGGATCGACAAGATAACGACAAGTTTCTTAATCCTATGACATGAGACAAAAATCAAATGACAAGATAAGATAAGATAACATGACAATTAATAATTCTATAAATACTCTTAGACCCCTAAGTTAACTTAAACTGTGAATAATAGGACCTACTAGGTGACTAGTTAGGTAAGATACCTTGTTAACACCAATACCCACTCTTAAATGCAACTTAGGGAGAAGTAAAAAAAAAATGAAAGAATACAAATATGGATCTTGAATACTAGGTCATGTTGGGTACCCTTTTATAAATTACCTCTCACAAATGGAGTAAAGGAGTAAAACCATATGGGAAAAACCTTCTCTAAAAGAGAGAATGTAAGAAAAAAACATGTACAACTGATAGAAGAAGTGATGAATGAAGGAATCAACATGACCCCACAAGGACTATATTAATAATAAATATACAATCAATTACCCCTTAATAAGAGGTAAAGAGAGATACTATGTAGCCCCTCACCCCACAATGTGAAATCTCCTATAAAGAATGGTAGATTCTTGAAGAAAAAAGATTTTCCAATGCCTACAAATAACATTCCTCCCATTGGGAATAAATAAAACCAAGTATAGATATAGGAATGCTTCCCACTCTAGAAAGGAATTTATATTAATAAGGATGAAGATGTATGATGGTGTCTCAAAAAATTTCTCATGTGCCATCATGTCTATGGAAGATGATGATGTCACAATTGAAATAGGTACATTTGCAATCAATAAATAAGGTGACAAAATAGGATCAAGTGGTAACTAATGATGAACAATATCTAAAGAAAATGATGGTTTCATAATAGTAGTGCAATAAATGTTATCAAGGAGGAGAGATAATTCCTCAAATGTCTCCTACAAATTTGTAATATGAGATTCACAAATATAATATACCTATCTGATTCTCATCTCACAAAGCTAATTCTAGAAGACTATAATGGTCCTACTAAATAGGAATGATATAAGTCTCAATCAATGATTTTGCACAAGGAATCAACGAAGGTGAAAGATCGATAATTTTTTCTAAAGAGGGGGAAGGAGAAAATCTAGATTCAGATGTAGCATTAGGTGATGAACAAGATAAAATATCAAGAAATATTTGGATGGGATTATGTGAGATATAAGGATACAATTAATTACCATGTTGATTCATCCCATAATATGTGCAATAGTAACTTTTATACATGATGCACTCCTCAAATGAGATCTCCAAATTTATAAATATAACAAACCTTCAGCAATAATTAGAAACTTCCAAATATGAGAACAAAAAATGAAGCCTCCCAAAAAGATAAAGCTTCTTTAGAATTCAAGATGTCCAAATAATCAATAAGAATGTGAGATTGTAAATAACTAAATAAAATACACTTGGGGATTAATCTAGAAACATTGTATAGATAGATCAAAATATTTCCTCAATAGATTTTTAATGCTACAAGAATCACAAAAATTAAATAAACGAGAAAAAAATTATGGTCTAGGATGTTCAAATAGCAAGAAAATGCACTAACAACAAAAGTTGATAATAATACTTGCACCAATGGAAAGTACAGAAAATTGACTTTCCAATCATATCTTGTTTGTAAATTATGGTCTAGGATGTTCAAATAGCAACAAAATGCACTAACAACAAAAGTTGATAATAATACTTGCACCAATGGAAAGTACACAAAATTGACTTTCCAATGATATCTTGTTTGTAAAATATTGATTTAAGAAAGGCCTGACTAGGGCATCCAAATTCAAAATATAGCCCCTTGGGCCAAGCTGATAGACCTCCACATGATCTCCTACAACACATTTAAGCAATAAGTTTTTAATAAAAATATATTGTCACCATCCTATGCAACAAGTGGGAAAATTCCTAATGGTGGGTGAGTCATATCACCTACCAAGTTAAGCATACTCGTTGAGCACTCAAGATTAAGAGGTAAATTTAGAAAGAAAGTAGGCACTAGCACCAACAAAATAAATAAGGACAATTTTTTATAATATTTTTTTAAAAATGTGTCTACCATCATACTATAAACACATAATCTACAAAAAATATTAAATCTCTAACAACATTAGCAAGGATTAGTTTATACCAATCAAAAAATAGTGGCTCCTATGAGATATTCCAACATGATTCATAATGCAAACAAAACAACAAAAGATCAAACAAACTAATTGAGAGCCTAAAAAAATATGGTGCATACCTTATCCCATAGTGGATTGGTGCTACTTTGATATGGAAAGTAGCCCTTTCCCAACCCCTTGATAAGCTTGATGATGGATGTGTGATGAAAAAAATTGAAAGAACCTAGCTATGATGGAAAAATTCTATGCTAACTTGGGTGATATTTTGAATAATAACCTTGCATGAAATTTTGGATGATTGTGGATGAACTTGTGGATCCTAAATCAATAGAGAAGGCCTCTATTTATAATAAAGAAGGTTTGAATAGTGAAGAATGGGGATAATGTGGGATTAAAATTTGGACCAATGGCATGATGCAACTTCTCAACATGCTAATGTCTCTTAGAGGAGATGTGCTCACACATGTGTGAGCACATTTTGGGAGATGGGATGTGTAAGAGGAATGAGTACCAAGAGGTGGCTTGTGCAAGAAGAGGTGTAAGAGCCCTTAATGCAAAGGTGGCTCAAAAAAGAGGACATGTAAGAGCCTTTAATGCCAATGTGGAGTCCACAAAAGTCCTTTGGGAAGGAAAATTCAAGTTGGTGGAATATTCAAAGAATATGCCTTTTTTGAATGAAAATAGGGTAATTTAATAAATCAAATAAATTGATTTACATGTGCAACTTGAAAAAGATTGTCTTACCCTAGGGTGGAGTTAAAAGCTAGAGGAATGGGGGATTAGTGTTAGGAGTTAATTAATCTAGGATTAATTAACTTAGGTGAAATTAGTTTGATTTGTGACATTAGATTTAGATGTTTGAGTTTATTTAAATCAAATTAGAGGATGTTTAGGAACATTAGGATTTCAATTAAATAAAATCAATTTATTTAATTAAATGTAGAACATTAGGATTTAAATTGATTTAATCCAATAAAGTGTATTATTTTATTAAAGTGGAAATTTTGATGAATTTAATTAATTAAATAAAGATTATTTAATTAATTGGTTAGTGTGGAAGTGAAGAATTGCTATTAGTGAATCAAGTGCATGATGTCGCTTAGGATATTTTTCCCCTCTTTGAAGAAATGTACCTATTGCATTGGTTCAAAGAATAACTTTGTTGAGATCAAATTTTGAATTTTTTTTTACTATTTTGGATGCCCCACTATTTCCTCGGTGGAAAGTACACTAGTACACTGCCCCCTCGAGAGATTGGGCAAAAATTCCAATTTGCAGGGTCGATCTCGTGACAAAGAGTTTCAAGATGTATGCATGAATGGTTATGATGATGATGTTTATAGTATGGATGTATGGATGAAAATGTATTTATGGATGATGCAACATGTGATGATGCCTATATGATCATATAGTGAATATTTTATGTAAATGTATGGATTATGATATTATTATAATAATGAATCTATATTATGTAATGCATGTGAGATGTTTGATGTCTCCTATTATGTATGATATGAATGATATGTAGTATGATAACATTTTGTGGATGTAGGATGGATGCATATATGGATGTTTTTGTTTTTGAATGTCATGATACCATGTTAGTGTTAGTATGTGAGAAAGATAGAGGAAATGAGATGATGAAAAGAGAATCCAACAAGTCCATGATCTGCTGAGACTTTATTAGAAATAATGATGAGTGATTATGATGTATTACTTATCTAGGGATTGGGGATATAAAGAGAATAACTTTCCTTATGTTTGATAAAAAACATAGATATGATGCATCAAGGTACAGACAACTAGGATGGAATTGTATCTAGTCAGATGGAATTTGACTCAACAATCGGATAGAAGTATCCTTGTTCACACCTGACATACAAAACCCTATTTAGGATGTAGTTTAGATATTTCATGCATCTCAGACCAAAACATAGAAAAGCATAACCTTCCCATGTGGTAAAAAAGATACCCAAAATACCCTCCCTACAGACCAAACAAAGTAAGCATCACCAAGGTTATATTACAAGAATATCCAACAAGCACAACATATAAAAGGATAATGATTAATGACATTCCTTTCTCTCTAGATCATTTTGTTTAGACATCATCAAGAGGTCATTGGAATGAGTGCAATAAGATAAATCAACAAGACAAGGACCAAGTAAACAAACAAGATAATGTTCTTCATGCCTCTAGCCAAGACTAAATTATGGTGATGACTGATGTTGATGTCCATTGTAGGATGGATGCATCCTAGGACATGATGTTGGGTATGTGCAAGATCATCATGGAAAAATAGGCCCTTTAAGTGGTAAAAAATATAGAAAAAATAAAAGTTAAGCAACTTGACATAAAAATTTGAATAAGTTATCTATATTATTTCAAAAATATGTAAGAATAGAATATGTAGAAAATTGAATGTAGTTTCTAAACTACTAGGTTTATTTTAAAAAAAAATGTATTTGCAGAAAATTTGAAATTTTAATGTACTAGTACTCAAATTTCAGGGAAAAAATAAGAAATAGGTGTCTGTTTGACCACCCT
The DNA here is from genome assembly GCA_007258455.2 of Sequoia sempervirens. Classification (NCBI taxonomy): domain Eukaryota; kingdom Viridiplantae; phylum Streptophyta; class Pinopsida; order Cupressales; family Cupressaceae; genus Sequoia; species Sequoia sempervirens. Next base: position 9,045,099 of record VDFB02271358.1, read on the forward strand.
AACCACAATAAAATGATAATATTATTTTATAAGATTTTATATATATGTAGAGGACTCATTTCTTGATGTGATGCATATTTTTTTTGTAATATATTTCCAAGTAAATAATTAATTATGAATTTTTTATTACAACTTTAAAAAAAAATAAAAAGCTTGTATGTCTAACCACCTTAACTTGGTCAAGACTTCATGAAATTATTATTTTTTTAATCCTATAGTATGCGAAGCATAGAATGTGACACATTTTTTGGATTCAAAAAATGTGATACTATTTGAAAGTTATAGATGTTTTTTAATTAGCCTATGAATTAGGACTTTAGTCGTAATTCTAAATAGAAAATGAATAATCATTATTTATTAAATTCAAATTAAAGAATAATTTATATTGGTGGAAAGATAAGAATATCCTTTAAAATCCCTTTCTATTTCATTAATTTTGGGTAAAAAAAAGTCATTAGCCACATACCCATCATATGACCACTTTTTGGCCCATCATGATCCTGCACATACCCTGTTATCAAATGATTTTGGGACTAACTAGATGATGGGCTATTATTATCAAGAGTTGAATAACTTGTTTACTTAGTGACCTTGACTTGGGACCTTAACGTTTGAGTTTTCACTTGTAACCTCCTAGACTTGTTTCTAATTGTTTCACCAAAGGTTTGGGGTGATAATGACTTATTATGAGTGGATGTTTATTTTGAGTGATCGTGAAACAAGATGGATGGATTTTTTCAAATATTTGGATGTTTTTGAATTTTTGAAATTTGTTGAGGCTAGTTTTGGTATTTTCAAGATGTTTTACAAATGTTTTGATTTTTGAATTTTCTAATTTTTTTGGTGTTTTTTGATATTTCAACCAAGAACCTATCCTAGGGGTCTCAGGGGCTGATCAAAGATTAGCCTTTCCTACATTATACACATAGAGACAACGTAGTTTGACTGACATAGACTCATTTATTGATGAGAAATGAACTATTGGATTGTCAATTTATTATGATGGACTCTTAAAGGACTGACATAATGTGTCTCAGGGGCACATCGATGATGGATTTCCCTATGTTCAGAGGTCAGAGACCCATAGTTCAAGAGGACAACTCTATTTTTGACTTTCTCTAACTTTTTGAACTATTTTGTTTTGGATTTTTGACATGTTTTGAATGCTTTTGGAGTTTTTTGATTTTTTGATTTTCTAAATATTTTTTGGCTTTTCTAACTTTCTAAATGTTTTTTTAGATTTTCTAATTTTAAGGAAGGCTCTTAGAATATACAAGAATCTGATCAAATGTAAGTATAGGAACATGCCCCCAATGTGATGCAAAAGACTACTCTATTATAGGCAGGACAAACTGACCTTAGGAATGTGCCAAGTAGTTTTAGGAGGGAACATGATATAAACACATGATCCAGCTACAATGCAGAGGCATATGGGTGATGGACGGAGATATGAAGGTGAGATGGATGAATGATGTAGAACTAACCATAGAGATCATGGTGGATGTAAAGTGCTTATTTACATCAGGTGCCTGTTTGCCAAGTTTTCACTAGGGTACTTTCCCAAAGTTCCATTGAAGTGGTTTTCACTAGAGGGAATTTTATTTTATTTTCAATCCTTTTTCTATTTTTTTTGGATTTTTATTATTTTTTGTTTTTTTTTGTATTTTTCTAGATTTAAACCTTACAATCTTAGGCATAAAACTTTTTGAGTTGGGATTTATTGATAGGCTCCTACAGAGGCTCACCTTTGGGTGTAGATAGCTGATATGCTCCTAATTTATAAGTTGTCATGATCATGAAGGGTACCAACTAATTGGATTCGATATTTCCCTTGCTATCTACATTTGGTACATTCTTTTGATTCTCGTTCAACATGAGCTCTCCAACTTTAAAAGAAAAACTCTTGATCTTCTTATTGTAGCTCCTTTTGAGATGGTTCTAATAGAATTGTATGTGGTTCAAGGCATCCATGCACTACTCATCTAGTATTTCTAGCTTGTTTAACCATGACACCTAATATTCTTCATCAATGATGAGATTTTGCAATGATATTCTTAAGGATGCGAGCTCGATCTCAATAGGAAGGATCACTTCTAATCCATATATTAGGGAGAAAGGGGTTGGACTTCCAGGCATGCAAATACTCATTCAATAGGCCCATAAGGCAGGATTTAGCTATAAGTTCCAATCATGACCTACATCATTGACTATTTTCTTTAGGATTTTTAAGATGGTTTTATTTGTAGCCTCAGCTTGGTCATTACCTTAGGGGTAATATGGGTTGGAGAAGTGATGTTGGATGTTGAATTTTTTGCATAGCTCTTGAACATCCTAGTTCTTCAAAGGTGTCTCGTTATCTAAGATAAGGGCTTCTGGAGAATTGTAGTGACAGATGAGGTAGTTCAAGATGAATTTGGATATCTGCTTCCCTGTAATATAGGTCATCAAAATGTCCTCTACCCACTTTGTAAAGTATTTTATGGCAGTGATAATGAACTTGTGTCCATTAGATGAGGCGGGGGTGATTTTACTAATGAGATTGAGCCCCCACTATGAAAAAGGCCATGTTATTATGATCAGTTGGAGCTCCTAAGCTGGTACATGGATGAGGTCCCCATGTTGTTGACATTGTAAACATTTTTATACATAACTGTGAGCATCCCTCTCCATTATAGGCCAGTAGTACCCAGTCCTCAGTAGTTTCTTAGCCAAGTTCATACCACTTGAATGTGATCCACAAATGCCATTATGTACCTCAGTTAAAGTATTCAAAGCTTCCTTAGCATTTAGGCATTGTAAAAGGATTCCTTCAATACTCCTATGGTATAAGTTGTCACCTAAGACAACAAAATAGGATGACTTTTTGACAAATTTTGTTTTAAGGTTTAGGGTGATATCAATGGGGAAGACTCCTATTTTCAAATAGGTGTAAATTCCATGATACTATGGGTCACCAAGACCAATGATTTCACACACGAATTTAGACTCTAGTACCTCAAAAGCTGCTAGGAGAATATTCTCTACAAGGAATTATTGCTTTGGGATGTGCATGGGATATCTAGTAGTGATCCAATTGTTACATTACATCTATAGCTCTATTGTTTTCCCTGGGTATCTACTCAAACATGATGTTGATGAAGAGTTCTTTGAGGCTTTCCACCAATTTCTTTTATGGGTTCAATTTGTCATCCTTCATCTGGTATTCATGATTGACCTAGTTGATGATAAGTTGTGAGTCCCCATAGACCTTGAGTTCCATGATCTACCATTGTACTACAATTATGAGTCCTATCACAAGAGCCTCATATTCTTCAATGTTATTTGTGCAAGGAAAAGATAGCTTGTATGACTTTGGTATGAAATATCCTTGTGGTGTAATGAAGAAGACCCCTTCTCCTGACCCATGCTATGTGTAGGATCCATAAAAATATGCTTCCCAATGATCTTACACAATTAGGTTAAAGATTGACTCATCGAGAAATTCAAATACCAATGGGTTCTCTAAATACATGAGTGCTTCTGCTAGCTGATTTACAATTACTTGTCCTTTAATGGCCTTCCATTTTACATACTAAATGTTGTGTTATGTCAGGACCATGAACCATTTAGTTGTTCACCCTATGAGCATTTCTTTAGGAAGCAAATACTCAAGAGGATCTATCTAGGGAATTAGTTTTATCTGATCTGCAAACATATAGTGTTTGAAGTTTTGTGCGATGAACACTACTGCTAGGAAAGCCTTCTCAATGGATGTATAATTCAGCTCATGTCCTACCATGGTTCTACCAATGTAGTAAGTATATCTCTCTTTCCTATTTTCATCATGTTGTGCTAAGAGAGCACTAAGGGTTGCTGCTATTGTTGATATATATAGGATCAAGGGCTTGTTCAAAATTGGTGGCATAAAGATTTGTGGTATCGGCAAGTACTCCTTAATTTTATTGAAAGCCTAGTCACATTTCTCATCCCATTTGTATGCTACCCCCTTGTAGAGTAGATTAGAATATGGGATAGCCTTATCTGCTAGCTATGCTATAAATCAATGAATGGATTGGAATCTTCCCTACAAAACCCATAATTGCTTCAATGTTCTTGGTGCCTCCATCTCAAGAATTGATTTGACCTTAGCAAGGTCTATCTCAATTCTCCTCATAGATATAATATTCCCAAGGAGCTTTCCTGATTATACCCAAAAGACGCATTTCTTGGCATTGAGTCTAACCTTGTTTTCTTCTAGCCTGTGAAAGATGGAACTTAGTGTTGCTATGTGATCATGATGCTTTCTTGATTTAGCTAATATGCCATCCACATAGTTTTCCATAGTTTTGTGAATCATGTCATGGAAGATCAACGTCATAGCTCTTTGATAGGTAGCTCTTGCATTTTTCAGCCCAAATGGCATCATTTTCCAACAATAAGTTGCCCATGGGCAAGTGAAAGTTATTTAGTGTTGATCATCCTTAGCTATCATGATCTGATTGTACCTTGAAAAATCTATCCATTAATGATATCATTTCATGTCCTATCGTCATATCCACAATCATGTCTATGTTTGGGAGAGGGAAATCATCTTTAGGACATGCTTTTTTAGGTCTTTGAAGTTAGTGCAGATGTGGATGGCCCTAGTGGGCTTAGAGACAGGGACAAGGTTTGAAACCCATTATGGATAATCAATTGGCCATATGAAGCCAATTTCAAGGAGCTTTTGTAATTCAAGTTTGACCAGTAATGCTATTTGTGGATGCATCTTTCTTAGCTTTTGTCTTGTAACTAGTTTTAATTTTGGATAGACGGCTAGATGGTGAACCACAACCTTTAGATTAAGACCAGGCATGTCAACATAGGTCCATGCACATTTTACCTTTCTTTCTCTCAAAAATGTAGATAGAAGTTCCTGTTCTTTTCTAAAGGGTGATTCTTCATAAAATGTGATATGTAGTGTTTCCTCAATCCCTAGGTTGATGGGATTTCACTTAAAGACCTAGATATTAGTCTTAAAATTTCACCTTTGTGACTAAGGGATTCAATCATTTCCCCATAGTAGGCATGTGTGTCTAGCTCAATGTCGAACCTAGATTTATGATCTCCACATGGTATCATATCCCACAATCTCATGAATTTTGAGAGAGCTTCATCATTTGTTAACATGTCTCATATTGGTGGTCCTTGTTGGTCATAATTGATGAGTTAGGGATAAACAAGTTTTAGCTCATTGGTTTGGCTGCTTGGTTCAAAAGATAGGGTACTAATCATGAAAAGGGAGGAATCCTTGAATAGCATGGGTAGGTCAGTTATGGGGTGCTCATCACATACATTAGTTATATCAAAGGTAAATTTATCTAAAGGTAAAACCATGGATATTGATAACTAAAGAGGAGCTTTGACTCTTTTAACTGGCGTACCTTTCACCACATATGGTTATCTTCAAAGGGGTGCATCCAAGGCCAATATTCTTTATTTACTTCTTAGGAATGATGAGTTCTAGTAGGTTGTTATCATTTTTCCCAAGCTTTTTATTTTTGTTATAACCCCATCTTCGCATTAATTGTAGTCCTTTGTTGTTATTTTCCATGGGAAGTTCAAGTATGGGCCTTTCATCTTGATACAATAAGCTTGATATATCCCTTTCGTCTACCACTTCTTGACTTAGGTCCCCCCACCTTTTGAATCTGGAGGGGTCTTCTTTAAATATTTGAGCTAATATGGTAATCAGTTGGGGTTTCCCATGAGACTGAGGATATTGAGGAAACTCTCCTATCACAAAGGAACTCTTTTTCATTTTATAGTCCCCACACCCATTATCTTGGATAATAAATTTTATATTAGAGATGTCTGGAATGGATGGCATCTTTTTCTCAAAAGTGGAGGCAAGGGTGGATGGGTCTATATATGGAGACGTGGTCCCTCATCATTCTTTCATACTTGAGGGATCTTGTAATATTTTGCTTCCAGATTCTTGCAATAATAAAATGGTTGAGGATCTCCATGGACTGTGACCTCTTGATTTTGATAGGGAAACTTGACACGTTGATGGAAGGTGGATGCAACCACTTCCATCCCATGGATAGATGGGTGCCCTAGGAGGATATTGTAAGGTAGTTCAAGATGAAGGAATTAACATGTAGTTTCCATGATAGTTGGTCCTACTTGAATAGGGAGTTGAATGGTGCCTTGAGACACCCGTTCTTGATCATCATATGCCTTGATTGTGATACCTTTAACCTTTTCAATGAAATCTTTAGAGAATCCCAAATTATTTATTATATTGAGGGTACAAATATTTAGACCTACACCACTATACACTAAGAATCTTTTGACATTATTTAAATTATGGACCAAGACTTCGAGATGGAGTGTGTGGTTATGAGATGGTTGAGTTGGGAGATCCTGTTCAAAGAATGTGAGGAGATGTGGTGTGGTGATATGTCTAACCATAGCTTGGAACTGGTATGCATCAAGATCCATTGGGACAAAGGATGTGGATAATGCTTCCTCTAGGATTTTCCTATGTGTAGGTGAAATTTTTAGTAACTCCATGATTGAGATCAAGGTGGGGGTTCTTTTCAGTTGGTCCTTGAGTCATTATAACCATTGGGAATGGATTTTGGATTAGATGCTAGTGCCTTGGGTGGTTGTGATGGTACAAGAATAGTCACTTTTCCATCATGTGTGGTGAATCCATAGTTGGATCTAGCTCCCTTGATGTTAACAACAGTGACCCATTCATCTAAGGATACAACAACATGATCATAAACATGTTTTACATTTTTATACTTTTCCTTTCCAATGTTGTTCCCTTTTTTGTGATTTGGCATTAGATTTGTGTGTATCTTAAGGTCTTGGTTTCTTCCAGGTTGTTCAACATTTATAATTCTATCATCGATAAGGTCTTGGATCAAATTTTTTAGTCTTATGCAACTAGCCATCATGTACCCCATGATTTTATGAAATTCGCAAAGGTTATTTTCATTATACCATGGTGGTTTCACTTGGGGCTCTTGATAATTCTCATAAACAAGGATTTTGATGAGATTCTCTTGTATTGATTTATTTCATGACAAATTTGATTGATTCCCCAAGGGGCATGTATTTTCAGTTGGGGGGATACTTGTTCCGTGGGGGTGGTCCCCCTTGATTATTCATATTATTGACCACTTGATTGTTGTGTTGTTGTGATGATGTGTTGGCGTGTGTGTTGTTTGGTTATTGAGTTTCAGTTGTCGATATTATTGTGTGTTTTTCCTTTGGGCACTAATAATAACTTTAGCATCAATGATGCCATCGTTATTGACATTCTTCGTTCTTTTCCCCTGTGCAAGGTTTTTCATTGTAACTGGTTGATGGAAAATTGTCTTGATAAGTAGGTGTACCCCCTTGTGCCATAAGGGCTCTTTCAATGTTGAGCACCTTGGGGATCAACTAGTCATATGTGGTGATGCATTGAATTTTTAGATGGAAGGACAAGGTTCCTTCAAGATTGGTCATAATAGTATAGATTTGTTGTTCTTCCAACATAGTCCACTTACTCCTATTGGCCTTGAATCACCATCATTGCAAGAAAGATGCAAATGTCTCCCCCTTGTCTTGTTTTAAGGAAGATAACACTTCTAAACTCATGTCCATGCCTATGTTGAATGAATAGTTTTGAATGAATAAGTCCACAATTTCTTGGAACTTTTTGATTCAAAGGGGAAGATGGGTATGTTCAGGATCATAATGGAAAAAATAGTCCCTTAAGTGGAAAAAAATAAAAAAAATCAGACTTAGGAAACTCGATGTAAAAATTTGAATAAGTTAACTCTATTATTTCAAAAATATGTAAGAATAGAATCTATAACAAATTGAGTGTAGTTTCTAAACTACTAAGTTTTTTTTTCTAAATCTATTTGGTGAAAATTTGAAATTTCAATGCAATAGTACTTAAATTTTAGGGAAAAAATAAGAAGTAGGTGTCTTTCTAACCACCCTAACCACAATAAAATGATAATATTTTTTTATAATATTATAATATAATTAGAGGACTCATGTTCGGATGTGATGCATATTCTTTTGTAATTTTTTTCCAAGTAAATAATTAATTATGATTTTTTATTACAAATTTTAAAAAATATAAAAACTCGTATGTCTGACCACCGTAACTTGGTCAAAACTTTATGAAATTCAATTTTTCTTTTTTCAAACCTATAGTATGCAAAGCATATAATGTGATGCATGTTTTGGATTAAAAAAAGATGATACTGTTTGAAAGCTATAGATGTTTTTCAATTAGCCTATCAATTAGGACTTTAGTCATAATTCAAATAGAAAATGAATAATAATTATTTATTAAATTCAAAGTAACATATAATTTATATTGGTGGAAAGTTGAGAATCTCCTTTAAAAACCCCTTTCACTTCATCAATTTTTGGTAAAAAAAAGTCGTCAACCACATAACCTACAAATACCCATCATATCGCCACTTTTTGGCCCATCATAATCCTACACATACCTGGAAATGAGAGAACTATTCCTTTTTTGGACCAACCAAACTTTGAGGGAATATTTTCATTAGTTAAGAATCGTTGTATGCAACTTCCATACAATGAAAATGAAATGCCCGGATGTGATCTTCAGGATTACCCATCCCACAATATTTCTCAAATTTAGGTATCTTGAATCCTTGTGGGAATGGAACCATCACAATGCTTCTGTCAAAAGGATAAAGAGATAGATTCCCTTGTGATTTTGTTATATTTCCTGATTATAGGTCCAACACTTGTTGGAGAGCAATTTGATTTGTGCGAACACATCATTTTTCGAATCGGGTGGTGGGATGAATGTGTTTGGAGGTTGTTTGATTGTTTGAGTGATGGGTGGGGTTTTTTGTGTGTTTCTGGGATGTAGTTGCAAGTTCTACTATGTGACCAATGCTTGTTAGTATGCCTACAATTGTTGTTGCACCAACAACACTTTTTTTTGGTCTTGCTATTTTTGTGCCAACAATGCTTGTTTTTGGGCTAGTCATTGAGCTACTTCTTGTTGCACTTGATATTGTTGCAAAGATTGCTAATAGGCTTGTTGTTGAGCTACTTTTTGTTGTTCTTGGTATTATGCTTGTGCTTGACCTTGATCCTATTGAGTAGCTTGTGTAGCTTGGGTAGCTTGTGCGGCTTGCATTGCTTGTGCAACTTGTGCAGCTTGTGCAACTTGGGTGGTTTGTTGTTGTAATTATAAATTTTTAGCTTATGTAGTTTATTTTTCTTATTTTGTGGCTTGCTATTCATGTTCTTGTTGTACAGTTTGTTGTAAAACTTATTGTTCTTGTGCTTGTTGTGTGGCTTGCTATGTGGCTTGTGCAGTTTATTGAGCTTGGAATTGTTAAAAATCCTTTTGAAAGGCTTGTTGGGTTGCTTGTAGGGTGATTTTGTATTGATTCACCATGTTTGGATTTGGTGGTGGAGGTGGAGGATTCAGAACGGTGTGAGATGGGGTGATGATATTTTGTTTAGGTGGTTGTTGAGATGTTGTTCGAGTGGTGATGAGGATTTCTATAGTAGATGGTGTAGTTGATATGCTAGGTCCTTGGGAGACCACATTCTGGGGTTTTATGGATGGTGTAATGATTGATTGTGTTGCTTAGATTGATACCACATGTTTTTGCGATATAAGTGGCATGCTTAGAGGATTTGGTATGTTGACTTGATTCATGATAAGAGGATTGTTTTGATTTGGTTGATTTTGGATTGCTATGTTAGGTAAAGGGGGTTTCCATAAACCAATGGTTGATTGGGTATTGATGTAAGAGGAGGTAATAGTGGGAGGATTGGTGGTATTTTTCCTTGAGAAAGTGATGATGAGGCATCAAATATTACCCCTTTTCCTAATAGACCCACTTTTCCTTGTGATACCATGGGGAGAGAGACTTGTGCATCAAGAAAATATGTTGGTGATGTGGTAGAGGTGGATGGATTGTTGGTTTCATGAATGATGAGTGGAACGTATTGATGCTTTGGGTCTTGATGGATGGTATTTGGTAGAACCAATATGGTGTTTCCATCTAATTCATGGTTGTTTACAAGAGGATGTGCTTGAAGAGCATGGAGGAATGAACTTCCCTTGGTAACCATAGGTTGACTTGGAGAATGAGATGATGTTGGTTGTGGGATGGGTTGGATCACATTTTGGAAAGAAGGTGTAAATGATACCGGTGGAATATTCTAAAGAGTTTTTTCCACAATATTCCTCACATCATAATTAGAAGGGAATTTATCTCCTTTTGCTAATGCTAATATGTATTGTGAGGGGTTGAGTCTCATCATTGTGTTGACAATCTTGTGGTTCTCAATATTTTGGAAAAACTCCATTATCTCATCTTAGGACATTCCTTGATAATTGTTGGTGACATCCTCAACTTGGAAACCTCCCTTTTGAGGATTTTTAATTATTTGAGGATGATTAAGTGAAAGGTCGATGGATACCCTAGGGTTGAATTATGTTTTAGTTTGACTCAAATCACTCAAAATGGATGTTTCTTTGTTTTGTTTTATGCTCTTCTTGTGTTGAGATCTAGTTTGAACCATAAAATAAGGATCGCCTTCAGGAATATGGGAGGTAAACCTCTAACTCCTTAGGTTGGTCTAAAATTTAGGTACCAAAAAGAAAATTTAGGTTGTTAAGGATCAAATCATGGTAATCAGATAAATGAAAGATGGATGATGTGAATGATGTAACTTTTAAGGAACCTTTGAGGGATACTAAAATTTAGGACTTTTTGGATTTTTACTTTTGGATTTGATTTGGATTTGGTTTGATTTGGATTCAAATGATTTGGGATTTTGGATAATGAACTTATAAACCCCACGATGTTAGATGTTATCTTGGAATAAACTTTCCCATAAGGTGATAAGTTAACTAAGTGTATGAAGAAGGATTCATCTACACTCACTTAGTCAAACAAGATTATTTTGATTTTGATTTGAAGGATTTTCCAAAGTCTAGTATAAATGACTTTTTCAAGATTGTAAGAGTTTTTTTAATCAAATGGGTTTTCATTGATGTTTAAGGATGGATGGAAGTGTTGATTTTGATCCTAGCTGAACCTAGAGAGTATTTTGTTTACAAGACCTAGGTATTGAAGAACATACTATACTTCCAAGAGCTTTTCAACCCTACAAAGTGAGATACTCAATAAATTGGAAGAGACCTTTATTTTTACAATAATAGAATGTGTACAAGTTTGGGTTGTCCTTTGATGCACATTTGTAAAAGTTATAGAGCAATATTTCTCTCACTTGATAAAGCATAGACTCACATTTCTTGAGATTTCTTGGACTAAGACATTTGTGATGATTGATGAACTTTGGTATTGTAACTTTGATCTTGTGGGAAATCATTTGAACAAACATATGTGTGGGGTTCAATTTTTCTTTTATCTTTGCCTAATGAGTTCTTTTTACCATAGCCATTTTCTTGCTTAGCTTTTCAAACTAAATGTGGGTATGTGCAGGATCATGATGGGCCAAAAAGTGGTGATATGATGGGTATTTGTCTAGGGTATGTGGCTGACGACTTTTATTTTACCCAAAATTGATGAAATGAAAAGGATTTTTAAAGGAGATTCTCAGCTTTCCACCAATATAAATTATACTTTACTTTGAATTTAATAAATAATTATTATTCATTTTCTATTTAAATTATGACTAAAGTCCTGATTGATAGGCTAACTGAAAAACATCTATAACTTTCAAACGGTATCACATTTTGGAATCCAAAATATGCATCACATTCTATGATTCACATACTATAGGATTAAAAAATAAAAATTGAATTTCATGAATTTTTGACCAAGTTAAAGTGATCAGAAATATGAGTTTTTATATTTTTTAAAAGTTGAAATAAAAAAAATTCATAATTAATTATTTATTTGGAAAATAATATATATATATATATATGCATCACATCAGACATGAGTCCTCTACTTACTTCTAAAATTTTATAAAAAAAATATTATAATTTCATTTGGTTAGGGTGGTCAGACAAAACACCTACTTCTTTTTTTCCTGGAATTTAAGTACTGCATTGAAATTTAAATTTTCATCAAATAGATTTTTTTAAATAAATTTAGTATTTTAGAAACTACATTCAATTTTCTACAGATTCTATTCTTGCATATTTTTGAAATAATATAGATAACTTATTCAAAATTTTATGTCAAGTTGCCTAACTCTGATTTTTTTGAATTTTTTTCCACTTAAGGGCCTATTTTTTCCATGATGATCCTACACATACCCATGTCCATGTCTCAATTTATTTTCATCCCACAAGGTCCATTATATGAGAATCAAGAGAATCAAGACAATTTTTCCCTAATGTTGACTTTAGAGAGAGCAATTTGAGATATAGGTCCAAATACTTAGAAGCCTATAAGGATATAATCCCTAGCCTGGACAAGTAGTAATACTTGGAATTTTCAAAGGTATTTTCTCTTCCTAAAGGGTTTGAAATTCTAATGATTTGTTGAATATTTTTTTTTCAAGATTTTGGATCTAAGCAGTGTGTTTAACTAACTCAAAGATTGCACAATCCTAGGATGGAAAATAAACTATTTGTTCAATTCCCACTTGGATTTCTATAGTTGCGCTTATTTAGAGTGGATGATTAGAAGATTGGCCACACTAGTTCCCCCCCACAATACTCACTTCTATGGGTCATACAAGCTTTAGTTCTCATGAATCTCCCATAAAAAAAATTTCATCTCTACAAAGAACTGCAAATATGTGGGAGGGCTCCAAAGGTCAGACCTCTCGATGCCAACAAATATTGGAATTTTGGATTCTAAACAAAAGTTCATAGTAATGGAATTAGGTTCAAAGACACAATGATTAAATACCTTGAGAGGTCTCCCAACCCTTAGAATAAGGGCTTTACACATCATAAAGATACTAGGGGAGAGCTATCATGCATCACTAAGATGATTGCAAACTTTCCTTGCAACCAAAAATTTGTATAGCAGTTCGGAAGAGCCTGGCTTATGCTCATTACTACTTGGGATCTTTTGTTGGAGTGAGTACTATTTCCCACCAAGGAAGACCCTCTAAAGGTGAGAAATAGAAAATAAGTACATCCATAGTTTGATCAGTTTTTGTTTCTGTGAAAAAAGAGAGAACACACGTGATTCCTTTTATCACACTAGCAAGCTTTGTTCAATTTTTTTAAAACTTAAATTTGAAATGTGGAGGAAATATTTTAGACAACCTAATATCACTGAAAATATTTTGATTATCAAGATCGCCATAAAGTACAAGAGAAGTGCATACACATTTGAATGGTATTAGTTTTTAAAGAAGATTAAAAAACAAAGCAAACACAAATTCTTTTAATCCTGAAAGGTAATAATGAGTTCTCTTTATAGAACCAAAACTAAATGTTTAAGTTTCTTGTTCAATTTTAGACCAAATCAAAATCTAGTAAGTTTCTAAGGTTCAATTTTAACCAACTTGAAAAAATCAAATCAATGGTTAATTTTAAACCCCAAAAAGAAGTGAGTTGTCCTAAAATAGAAAACAACAACATGAATGAAAGACCTAGGCTATTACAATAAGCATTAAGAATTTTTATTTTTTTTCAAGTTTAAGTTTAATTCTCCAACTCCAATTTGATTGCTTTTGCTCAATTCTAATGCTCAATTCAAATGTCAACCTAACCTACAAACATTACAAAGTTAAATTTTAGAGATGAGATTTATTTCAAATAATTAATGATAATTTATCATAATGAATACACTTTCCAAAAAAAAAATGCATTCAATGATATTCATCAATGCACGAGTTCCTCTTTCTTGAAAGTTTATAAAAAAGTATAAATCATGCATTGATAATATCATTACTTGGAAAATTGAACTATAGATTCAATGCCTATGGGTTGATAGTTTTAATCTTGAATGCATTCTAGCTATGATAATAATTGAAGCATGGGCCATTTGCAATCTAGGATATGTTTTTAATGTAATATTAGTGAGACACCAATATTGATGCACTTCCTTAGCGCAACCTCAAACGTAAGAAAAAAATATCGATTCATTGACTACCACAATTGTTAAAAGAGACTAAAAATATAATATCCTTAAACTTTCAGCATTGAATCTAAATCAATTTGTTTTATATGAAAAAATTTGTTAGCTTTCGTATGGCAATGCATATGAAAAATGAAAACCAAGCTTTGAATTGTAGTGCATAGAAATTAGGATGTGAAAATTTGGGAATGGTGATCATTAAATATAGATAGAAATTAACTAGCCACCTACTGAGAATCTGATCTTGAAAATCCAATAAAACAATACATTTTTTTTCACTAAATATTTCCACCATGAAGGACAAGCATAATGATCTTTTGGAACAAGCCATGCTTAATGTGAGAAAACTTCCAACGTACTCCTCACTGACCGATAAGATAAAACTGGAAGTCTCACCAAGGATAGAAGACATAAAATATTAAGGTAGACAACATGTGATGGCAAGGAAAGTCATTTCTCAAAACCAAAATTGGCTTCTCATAAATACAAGCCAACCTAAACCATGTAATGCTTGTTATTGTATCTCTAAAAGAAATAAATGACTCCACTAACTATCAAAACTAAATGTGAAAATCATAACTCTACTGTTGAATAGATGGATGGTATGGACAAAAGTTGGAACAGTTATTGGTTTTTATTGGTGTATTTTCTTGTAATATGTTCATCCAATGATCACTTCTACAAACAAATTAGGAGGCTACATAAATGGGTCGTAAAATGATATTTTACTTTGTTAAATTCATCAAGGCTATAACCAATCTTGTGTGTTTTCACAGTCATGCGTAGTTATGATCATAAAAATCCACTAAAATAATATATTTTCTTTGCATCAAATATTTTCTCCGTTCCACTTGCATCAAAGTTTAAAAAAAAGGCAATATTAAAAGAGAGAAGTAGATTGACAGAGATAATTTCTTACACTTATAACAACATATGAACAATGCTATGAAAGTTGTGATGGAAATTTAAGAGTACTAACGTTGTATAATCACCAAAACTACAAATTAAATGCATATCCCAAAGGTATTTCATAAGCTGAAAACTATGTAGGAAAGTATTTGAGAGCAAAGCATATTAAATGTAAGTTATCATGAGTTGCTATGGAAGCCAAATAATGGTGAAAGAAAAGTGAATAGAAGAATAGAATGGAATTAATATCATTAACCGACTATTTTGAAATATTCCAAATCACCCCAACTTTAGGCATGTTGTTTTTCAAAGAATGTGAACCCAAAATCCATGTAAGAGTGGGAAAAGTCTCCACCAAAGATTATCTGCCAGTAAGGAGGTGTCTTTAGAAAAGGTCATGCTAGTATTAGGTGAGAATAGGTAACAGACCACGTCTAGATAATAGACCACATGAAAAAAGTAATAACAGACCATGCCAATATAACATTCAAAATTCGTTAGATTTTAGATCAATAACAAAACAAAAACATGGAAGACCAATAATAGAACATAAATATTTGTGTTGGTACTAACCAAAAAAAAGATTTGTTGCATACCAATTTGAATATACAAATATCTAAAACCCCCTATATCTAAAACAATATAGAGAAAATTTTGACAAAAATTCTATAAGGACTGAGATCCAGATATCTATTTTGAAAGCATTCAAAACCTCCTTCTAGTGCTAGATTTAAGCACATAATCTGCAAAAAAGCTTAAATCTCAACCAAAATTAGCATGGCTTAGTTTAAACCAAGCAAAACATAGTGCTCCTATGAGATATTCCAACATGCTTCATAATGCAAACAAAACAACCAAAGATCAAATAAACTAATTGAGATCCTAAAAAAAAATGGTGGATACCTTATCCCATAGTGGATTGGTGCTACTTTTATGTAAAAAGTATCCCTTTACTAAACACTTTATAGGCTTGATGATGGATGAAAAAAATGGTGAGAACCTAGCTATGATGGAGAAATTCTGTGCTAACTTGGATGATATTGTAAATAATAACCTCGCATGAAATTGTGGATGAACTTGTGGATCCTAAATCAATAGAGAAGGCCTTTATTTATAATCAAGAAGGTTTGAAGAGTGAAGAATGGGGAGAATGTGGGATTAAAATTTGGACCAATGGCATGATGCCACATGTCAACATGCTATTGAGTGTTAGAGGAGATGTCTTCACACATGTTTGAGCACATCTTGGAAGATGGGATGTGTAAGTGGAATGGATGCCAATAGGTGGCTTGTGTAAGAAGAGGTCTGAGATCCCTTAATGCAAAGGTGGCTAAAAAAAGAGGACATGTAAGATCCTTTAATGTCAAGGTGGATGGAAAAAGTCCTCTAGGAGGGAAAAGTCAAGTGGGTGGAATATTCAAAGAATATGCCATTTTTGAATGAAAATAGGGTAATTTAGTAAATCAAATAAATTGATTTAAATGTACAACTTTGCCAAGGTTGACTTACCATAGGGTGGATTTAAAAGCTAGAGGAATGGGGGATTAGTGTTAGGAGTTAATGAATCTAGGATTAATTAACTTAGGTGAAACTAGTTTGATTTGTGACATTTCACTTAGATGCTTGGGTTTATTTAGATAAAATGAGAGGATGCTTAGGAACATTAGGATTTCAATTAAATAAAATTGATTAATTTAATTAAAGGAAGAACATTAGGATTTAAATTTATTTAATCCAAAAGTGTATTATCTTTTTAAGGAGGAAATTTTGATGAATTTAATTAATTAAATAAAGATTATTCAATTAATTGGTTAGTGTGGATGTTAAGAATCCATGTTAGTGAATCAAGTACATGATGTCAATCAATATATTTTGAGTGTCTACACATACCTATGATGGATGTGACATAAAAGTGACGCAAAAATTGTGAAAACAACTATACCAACAAATGTGCCAGGAATATATTGATTTTGATTTTTCCTATGTTAGCCAATGACCTACAATCTACATCGACCATATGGAGTGTATGAATTTTTAATCTATAATATCTCCCAAACTATCTAAAATGGCCAAAAAAAATTCACCCAAATATCAAATATTTACGTAAAAAATAGGGGTTTTTGGAATTATGGACTCAATGGTAAGGTCTAGGCATGTGCATGATCATCATGGAAAAAATAGGCCCTTAAGTGGCAAAAAGTTTATAAAAATTAGAGTTAGGAAACTTGATGTAAAAATTTGAATAATTTATCTCTACTATTTCAAAAATATGTTAGAATAGAATCTATAGAAAATTGAATGTAGTTTGTAAACTATTAGGTTTGTTTAAAAAAAAAAAAAACCCTATTTGGTGAAAATTTGAAATTTCAATGCAGTGGTACTTAAATTTTAGGGAAAAAATAAGAAGTAGGTGTCTATCTGACCACCCTAACCACAATAAAATGATAAATACTTTTTTATAAAATTTTAGATATAAGTAGAGGACTCATGCCCCAATGTGATGCATTTGTTTTTGTACTTTTTTTCCAAGTAAATAATTAGTTATGATTTTTTTATTACAAATTTTTAAAAAATATAAAAACTTGTATGTCTGACCACCTTAACTTGGTCAAAACTTCATGAAATTCAATTTTTCTTTTTTCAATCCTATAGTATGCAAAACATAGAATGTGACATATTTTGGATTCAAAAAATGTGATACCATTTGAAAGCTATAGATGTTTTTCAATGATCCTATCAAACAAGATGTTAGTCATAATTTGAATAGAAAATGAATAATAATTACTTATTAAATTCAAATTAAAGCATAATTTATATCGGTGGAAATCTAAGAATATCTTTTAAAAACCCTTTTCGTTTCATAAATTTTGGGTAAAAAAATAGTTGTCAGTCACATACCCATCATATTGCCACTTTTTGGCCCATCATGATCCTACACATACCGGTCTATTTTCCCCAAAAATGCACCCAACAAAAATATCATGCCCAAATAACCCTCAAATGTAATGAGATTTTATATTTGGAGCTCTAATACCATGTAGGATATGATAGTGATCTGACATACCCCAAGATCACCTGTAAAACCAAAAATAGCCTTCCATGAGAGACTATGGAAAGAGCATAGCCTTCTTCGTTATGGGTGCATAATGATACAACTTGATACAATATGATACATGAGTCATTTCTTATATATGTAAGGTGAGAGATAGGATTAGACAAGATAATGAAAAGTGTCTTAATCCTATTAAATGAGACAAAAAAAGTAGATGAAAAGATAAGATAAGATAATGTTGCATGACAAATAAGAACTAAAGAAAGATTCCTAGACCCCTAAGTAAAATTTTAAGATATGAAAATGTAGGAATAGGACCTAATAGGTGAAATAGTTAGGTAAAATACCTTTTTCACACCAAGATTATATAGATTCGGTTTCTAGGCACCATTTTTAGTCTTGTGTGTATTCATGATTTTTATTTTATATTTTTGTGTGCTACCCCTATTTTATTTGATATTATTGATTGTTGAATAATCCTTCATAGGATTTATTTAGTTTTGTATCTTGTAGCCCAAAACTTGAGATCTATTTATATTTTGATTGGGTTAATCCCTTAAATTTATAGAGTAGCAATGAAAACTTAGACTAATGCTACCATATTTGTAGTAGAGTGTATTTTTGAATTATATATTCATATAGTTTAAACTTGATCCAACCATGTGTCTTTCCCCACATGCTCTTTTCTTGTAAGATTAAATATAGAGTTCAATCCTTTGGTTAGCCATATTCTAAATCACCCACTCACTTCTAAATTATTATTTTTTTTAGTATGATCTCTCTTAGAATTAGAATCCATTTTATATTATATTTTATTAAAAAAATTAATTCTATAATGTATTATCTTATAAATTCTATCCATGATCTTATTCACACTTTCTTTTAGCATCTCCACTTTTCATACTTTGTCTACCCTATGTGTCCTTAGAATAAGTATAGAAATCAATATAATTTTAACTATTTATATCATTCCTAAAATTTAAATGGCCCAATTAATCATGTTGTAGTCATTCTCTTTCCTATAAGAAAAATGATTCTAGCACCTTGGGTGTTCCTATTAAGGCCTTTTTCTTTATTTTTCATCCAATTAATTGTGATATAAAAGACCTTAGGGAGCACCCCCTTGACATAGAAAATTGTTAAGAAGGAGAGATTACCTAATCTCATGATTTTTTCCTTACTTATCCACATAATTTTGATGAGTATCAATCATTTCCTCTTGACAACATGTTCACATAGCCTTAAGGATTGGTACTATCTCTTTGAATGTGAAGATAGAACTATGAGAGCAACTAATAATCTCCAATAATTTTAAGCATCTTTTAACTTGAGGATTAAACTCCATTCCCATCAATTTATTATTATACTATCCCTACATAGTTTATTTATACCATTTTTCTAGTCAAACATTGATGCAAATAATTAACTCTATTGTAGTTTGGGCTGCCAATTTAATTAACTACTAGTAGGCAGTTGGGTCAAGAAACATATTTGAATCCTCTTGGTTTTTACATTCTACTTGATTTTTTTTTCTATTGTGACATAAATGAATATTAAAATAATCTAAGGGTATGGTGATAGACTTTTCTTTTATTGATTACAATATTAAGAGAGAAAAGATAATCATAGGTAGAATTAACCTTGAATGCCCAAGAGTGTAAAATAATATATGAAATGGGACAGTTCCTTGAATTGTTTTAGGGAGATCATCTATAAACTAGAAGAGTCTAGAAAATTACATACATATGTTCTATACATGCACAATTTAGACTTAAATAACATTAATGTTAAACTACCAATTCTTTTGTTCATCTCTTATATTTAAAAAATTGGAAATTTAATAGATACAAATATATGAACATACTACGGTTATAGTTATAATGAAATTTCCCATACATAAATTGGACAAAATATTAGTTATTATTAGCATCAATCACTCATCAATACTCATGAAAGTGAAGAGATTGAGTATAAACCCACAAAGCGACTAAACTTGGGGTACGATTTCACCATGAAATATGTGTTTGATCCAAAGGTTATTGCAAATATCAAGTCAAACATGGCATTAAAGATATTATATTTGAAATCACAAAGGAATATACTCCATAATTTCCATTCAATATCTCAAGCTAGAAATTTAGAGGATTTGAATTACAAATAATACAAGAAAAAACCATATTCAAAAATAACCATTCATAGTGTTACAATTATTCTCACCATATCATCACTCTTCTTTTTAGAGCACTTTTACCATGCCACCAAATGGTGAAATGTTATCAATAAATAATATTCATGTTTCCACTTTCTCTTTAATATTTTTTAAAGACAAAACACTTCCTATTTTACAAGTTTTACTCAAAACACTTAGATCCATATTCAAATTTCTTAAAATATAAGAGATAAACCATAAACTCTTGCTTCACATCTTCAACAAAGGAGTGAAACCCTCTCATAGATAAATTTCATAAATTCAATGACATAGAAAACACAATAGACTTCCACCTACAACAAAACATATATTGGTCAAAATTCAAAATTACTTGCATACACTAGAATATCAATATTAGCTAGTATATTTTTTCTCATTAAAAATAAAATAAATTTATTATAATTTATGGTCTGCCAAGATTGAATTATAGAAAATTCTAATATCATAAGATATTCTTACAATGAAAATAGTGAGGATGGTGTATATCACAACTCTCAACTAGTAGTATCCCAAATGCCTAGTCATATTAACAAAAGATCTTTAAAACAATGTGAATCATTATATGAAGGAAAGAAGTTGACTTCCACTAGATTGTAGCATTGTTCCTTTCTATATTATGAAAAAAAATAATGTTCTCTTATTTTGAAAACTAGAACCGCTATCTCAATCATAGGATACAACTATATAAACACTTCTACTCTTCAAATGTCTTATTTTATCTTCTTTTTTTCTATGAATAGATGATCCATAGAATAAACTCACAATTTAGGATATCCCATGCACCCTATTTTCTTATCACTAATACAACTTAGAGGACTTGTAGTGTTCTATCATATTCTTGTAGATTGAGCTATGATAAGACTATGTTACTACTATAATTTATGTTAATGTCACACACAAAAAAGAAATGATGGAAACAAGAACTATTATTTACCAAAAGAACACATTCAATTAGAAGGTTGCACCATATTTTCCTAAATAGAATATTTTCAAACATATAAATTTTTTTTTCATTATTGATCACTATTTAATATAAGGACTTGGTATAACATGAAACTCACACCTATATATATCAATTAACACATACACAAATTTCAAGCACAAAAATTCTAAAAACAAGGAGTATTTTTCAATATACATAAATTTCAAAAAATAAAGGAAAAAAAACAATTTCTTTATCTTTAAAAAGATTAATAAATGACTAATATGCCAAAGGTATTTTAGAACTTACCATAAAATAAATTAAATTAAAAATCCTTTACAATATAGTTCAAATATTATAATATATTACATTAAAAATAAGAATAATTAAGTAATTTAATTTAATAAATTTAATATTAAACTTAGCTATGGCATTTCAATTTTTTATATATAAAATATAATACTTTATATTTTAAAAAAAATGGCATGGTTTAATATTAGAACACATTAATGTATACTAAATTTTTAATTTTTAAAGAATAATTTATAATCTATTTCTAAAGACGTTTAATAAAAATAATTTAAATAAATAAAAGAATCTTAAAAAATAGATTATCTATTTTAAAATTTCATATTACTTAAGATTATAATAAATCTTTCAACATAAATTATTGGTATAAATTTAATTTAAGCAGTAATTTGAATATATGTTTAATAATAAAATATACAATTTATTTTTAAGTAATAATTTTTTAAAAATAATTTAAATATTGGAAAACTATATATTAAACATGTACGTCATATTTATTTTCTATTTAATATTCAAAATTAAAAAACTTCATTATAAATCACTTTATTCACAATATTTTATGATACTTTACAATTAAAATTACTTTTATATCTACTCAAAATTTATTTTAGAAATAATAAAATATCCCACAAATTTCAAAGTCTAAATTTAACATTTGACCTATCTTATCAAACCATTTTCCATTATAAAATACCTAAAAATTTAAATTTTAAGACATATTTTAATAGAAATAAAACTATCTATACACTATTTATTAACATAATCTTATATAAATAAAGATGTGTTTAAGTGATCCCTAAAGAGAAGTGATGAATGGGAAGTGAAAGTTGGGTGGGAAGAGGAGTGGGTGGAGGGGGTTTCAAATTCCTATGCAGATGTGATCGAGGCTTCTATAGATGGTGATGAAGGAGGAGGCAATTCAAATGAACAAGGGCCTATTGTGAAGTCTCCCCTGTAGGCATCTTTGGTGGTGGTTGAAGAGGGCCCCAAGATGTTTGCTCCTATTCCTATAGCCCCACATGGGTCTAGATTGGAGAGTCAGTAGAGTTGCTTTGGTATTGCTCATGGTAGGTTTTTTTTAGCTGACATTCCTACTATTGGTTAGATCTAAGTGTTGGGTGGGTCAGTTTTGTAGGAGGTCCCCCATGTTTGTGGCTTTAGGGCTATGAGGGGTAGCTCTACTATAAAGCATTTTACTAATGGTAGTGCACTTTTTGAAAGTGTGAATGTTTCCCATGGTCCCCTAGTTGTTGACTTGTGGGATCAGGAATGGGATGAGGAAGATGTCTTATCCTCTGATTATGAAGATATTGTTGATGACTTTTCCTTTGTTATTTCTAGTCATCGTGAGGATTGGCTCTATGATGGGCCTGTTGAGGATGATGAGATTCTTCTTGATATCCTTCTAGAAGACTATTTGAAGGCTCGGAGGAGCTCAACTATAAGTTTTGTATAGAAAAATGGTCTATTTTCTAGTTTCAAAAAGGGATCTGCCTTCTCCCTACTATTGTTTATGAGGGTTCTCCTTTTTCCTTTGAAGTTGTTACTATTTCCCCTTTTTCCCCTAGATATATGTTGAGATTCCAATTGATGGGATGGTGGGTTGAGGGTTTGAGCACTTTTCAAACTATTTTTCCTTCCTTCCCCATGGCTAATTTAGAGAAGCTTCATTCCTTGGAGGTTGGTTGCAGGTCTGACTAGTTGCTTGATCTTGATTGTGAGATTTGACAAATGGAAGCTCCATTACTGCTATGGATGGAGGAAAAGCTCATTTTTATTTTTATGTCAATATCTATTTCAATTATTTGGATTAGCTTAATAGCTCCTTAGATGGGAGAATTTGTGGCCTTCATCCCAACATAGATGCAATTAGAAGATGGGTTTGTGAGATCTAGAAGTTGTGCAGTCAGGTTAAGGTAACTGCCATGATAAATTATTTCTTTATCTTTTATATTACTTGCGAAGAAATTTGTTGTAAGGTCCTTGATGGCCCTTGGTTTTTGGTCAGAACAACCTCTACCTTCATAGGTGGTTTCCTAGTTTCAACCCTATGACAAAAAATCTTATGTTTTCTATTTGGGTTTCTTTTCCAAGGCTACCTTTAGATTTTTGGAATGAAAATGTTTTTATGAGTATTAATAATTCTTTTGGGAATTTTTTACTATGGATAAGATCACCAAATCTATGAAGTGATTGTTGTCTACTAGGTTTTGTGTGTTAGTGGATAATAACCTTATTTTCCCTACTCAGATAATCTTATCTTCAAAATTTTGTAACTGGGTGCAATAGATTCAATATGAAAATTCCCTAGTTATTTTCCATTTTTGTGGTAAAGTAGATCTTCCCTCATTTAGCTGCATAAGGAAAAATAAACAACACTTCTTTTGGAAGGAAAATGAGAAGATGTCTATGGTTGTGACAGATCGAACCAGTCTCTTTTAATAGCCTCAGAAAGAATATTCTAACAGTCATCCCTCTTTAACTAACCCCTCTGTTGATACTCATGGTTTGGCTGGTCCTGTGAGTGGCCTTGTTTCTTCTCCTTGTAAAAAAAACATGAAAATATTTGTGGAGAACCCTTGTACAATGGCTCAACAAAAATCTTTGGAACAATTGTTTAAACCACCTTGAGCATGGTGGGTGGTGTTTTTCTCTATTTTAATGGAGCTATAGTATTTTTGTTTGGTTATTATTTTTTCTCATCTTCTTGTTGGTTTGTGTTGATTTTTTGTTATTTTGTTATATTGAACGATATATCTCCCACTTTGTAAAATGGATTAGGGCCCTTTCAAAAACCGAGAAGTGTCTAATAAAAACATAATCTTATATTAATTTTGATATTCCATATACAAAGTATCTTCATACTAATATTTTTAAAAAGTAAAATTTCCTAAATATCCCCATATGACCATCATATTTAAGTCATTCCCACAATACAAAAATATTTGATAAATTTTTGTAATTTCTAATAATTTAATGCTTGAAATATTTTGACTATAGATTAGTCCTTGAAGAAAATATTCTTCCTAACACAACCTCTTGGCAACTTTTTTCTTTCAAAAATTAGTTGAGAACCATTTGCAAGTTCAATCCATACTTCCCCTTGCTTGGATATAAGATAATGAAGCTATTTTTTATATTCTTTTGACTCCTCCTTTGTCTTGTAGGTTCAATCCATACTAAGGAAGTAGGTCATGGTGGATGGATGTAAGCTGTTTCAAGACATATTTTTTATTCTTGTGATTCTTCCTTCGTCTTTCCTTTAATAAAATCATAAAACTTACAGGTTGAGAATTTGTAGTTCAAATCAATTTCACAATTTGTAATTTAATGCCCTTCTAAATGTTATCTCTCCATCTCTAACTATTACCAAAAGAAATAAGCCAAATATGTAAGGACATGTAGAAACAATTGTGTATGTTTGATTATTTATTAAAGTATTATGTGGAATTGAAATTGGGGATTAACTCTAAACACTTCTTTGCAAACTCATCTAACAGAGGTAGGTTAGTTTATATTAGAGAAAAAACACCTAACCTTAAATTTGGCTTTGGTAATTCAGCCTTCCAAATTTCAAAACACCTAGCATCACATGAATGATTTCAAAACCCTAATGATGAGACAAGTTGCTAACTAGGGAAAAAATGTGAACACATCATAACCAATGAAAAAACTGTAACAAGAATTACATAAAATATGAAATATTCATCACCATGTGTTTTCAAATAATTGATTAAATTACCTATTCATTTGCAGCCTTGGACTGGTTTGATATGTAGCATTTCATTCAAGAAATTTAATCCCACCTTGACCTACTCCATTTTCCTATGCAATGTCACATATTTAATGTCTAGAATGAAAGATTAATAAGTGTTCACCTCACTCGAGATAGAAAGAAGCTCCATGTATTGGGGCTTGGGAATTCCAAGACCCAAATTGGTAGCTTCTAACACCTCCTCCAACCCACCTAGTATTTCAAGGATGAAGATTTTCTAAGCCATTTATTCCATTTCCACCTTTGGGACCTTTAGGTCAAAAATATTTTCCATAAAATGTGAGATATCAAAATACACTCTATATCTCTCACTTGAAAACATAAAATACTGACCCAAGTTTATTTTGACCATGCCAAAAAAAAATAAACTACTTCTAACATAATTCACTTTCAACGAAGCTATGAGATTGCACCAAGGAAGGTCATTTTCTTGTGGGTGCTCACCAACTTGATGGGATTGTCCATATCTCAACACAATGCACTCTCATCAGGCATGTACATAATGATTTTAAATTCTATTTCCTCATAATATCCTATGGGATAATATTAACTTTTCTTAAAGAAAATATGACTAGTACACTAAAATCCATGTATGGACAGTTTTCCATATGATCATCTAATGTATGATGAAAGCCTTTGGACCTCTCATGTGTAAAACTCTAGCTTGGTAACTATGTCTATACTAAATATTTAAATGAGCTCGTAGTATTACTAAATATTATTATCTTTGTTTGGTTTATGGATTGTAGCTACAAAACAATAAATTTAAGCATCAACTTCATCAGAAAAAGAGATTTCAATGTAAGCGTGGTATAGAATAGGATTACCAGTGCCTTTGGTAAAAAAAGTGAAGAAGTATAAAAGAAATAATTCACTATAATTTAAATAGTCTCAATAACACTTATGAAAAAGACACCAAGATGTGGTTCATAATTAGCTATGACATCATTCATAAACTATGTGTGCCCAAACCTATAGAAAAAAATGACCAATGACACACTTCCCTCAACCTTCCTTCTCAAATAATTCCTAAACTTTCACGCTTAATAAACGTAGCATTGTCAGACGTACATCCCACAACCCATCAAAATTAGAGTGGACCAATGGCACACTATTCATATCCTTCTTTCTCAAATAATTCTTGAGCTTGCACACATAGGGCACATGGCATTGGAAAATATTGGGCACAAGATATATTCTTAAAAAAATAGTGCAACAAATAATACACTATCATGTGAGCTTAAAGAATCAAACACAACCATTCAAATGACCTAACTAGATAGCTTCTGTATAGCACTATCAGGCATCTATCGTGCAAAAATTAAAATGGTCAACATTGCCCCAATAGCCTGGGGAGTATAAAAAATGCCTCTAGACTACCTATCTAGATCTAAAGTAAACCAATGGCACTCTTCCCTTGACCTTTAGGCTTAAAATCAACCCTACACTTGTGTAGACATGGTGCATGTCATTCTTAGACACTAGGCTCAAGTTATAGACTTTTCAGACCTTAGATAAGAGAGTGTAATGCAACAGTCATAATATTATCACACAAGAATAAGATCACAACATAATTTTCCCAAGATCTAAATAGGAAATATTCTATGTGGCCCTATCAAACATGAGAAAATAGATATAAAATACTCTTAATATTTTTAGATTGAGTGCCTTGGACAATATCATAAGAAATGGGTCATGCTTGTGGTCCCATCCAATCACACAATAGGAGTTGTTGACTATGCTTTAGGGTGGTTATGATCTACATCTCCTTGACATGTGGCTATGGAGTGGGGTATAACCTTATTCCAATTCCAAATTGCTTTTTCATCTCTACACTTATTGTTATCAATTGGTTGTTTTAATTTTTCAATTCTAATCAGAGCTACACTAATTGGATTTTATGTTGGTGTCTAGACGATGACAACTGATGGGGCATTCTTGATTATGGAAAACTCCAATGGGTGGGACCACACCCATGGTCCTATGGAATATGCCACAATGGTATAAGGAAATAGTACAAGAGACTTTTACTTGTTCCAACACCTCTCCACTATGGTTGTGAGTGCA
Source organism: Sequoia sempervirens (assembly GCA_007258455.2). NCBI lineage: Eukaryota > Viridiplantae > Streptophyta > Pinopsida > Cupressales > Cupressaceae > Sequoia > Sequoia sempervirens. The sequence continues at coordinate 9,072,393 of VDFB02271358.1, forward strand.
TAGAAACATTGTAGGCATCATATGAAAACTTTGTACTTCTGCTTGTAAGCACAATGAGAGAAGCATTTTCATTGAAGGCCTTGGTGCTTGATGAAGCCCTGCACACTAAGAGAAACTTTAATTACTTAAATTAGATCATCTAATATGGGGTGGAATTTATTGTTAGCTAGATGCACTAGCACAAGGTATTTATCAAGGTTTGATTGGTGCAGTTGTAGTGTCTGCATGGCTAAATTGTACACCATATTGGCCAATGTATCTACTACATTTTTCCCTCTATATGATATTTCATGATTTGATAGGAGTCAAAATATTTTAGCACTTTAAGTACTTATTTTATAATAGTGCTTAGCAACCAACTAACTATATTTCCTTGCTTACATGCATTAATTATAATCATGGAATCATGCTCGATCCAAATGTGTTTGATTCAATATGACTTGACCAATTTAAGCCCTGTAATAAGTTCTTGTGCTTTAGCCTTATTACTTGTTCCATCTAGAAGTTTTATTGTCAAAGCACTAATAATGCTACATGTATGGTTCCTCAATACACAACTAGCTCTAGAAGCTCTTATATTCCCTTGTAAGGCCCCATCGAAATTAAGTTTTACCATTCCCATTAGAGGGGGACCATACCATCATGTTCCAGTTAAGCTTGAGTTGTGGTACCCGTGTGGCTAGGTTAGGGGGTTGAATCAATTCCCATTTGGAAGATAAATTTCTACCCCAATTTTAAAATGTTTTAGTTGTACTATTTGAATTATGTACATTGTACATTACTAATTCAAAGATTAGCCTTTCAATTTTACGTATTACTTCTAATGAATGGTGCTCCTTTTTTAATATCCTTCTATTCCTTTCCAACCATATGCACGATATTACAATTGAGTGGCTTACTAACCAAATTGAGAAGAATAGAGATTCTTTGTATAGTAGCAGACATGAGGAAAATAGTGATTTCAATGATTCTTGGAGGGGTGCCTAATCTAGCTTCTTTTGGAGCCATGTCCAATAGTGATTTGATAATTTTCACATTTTCTAAAATATGGTCTCTATTTTGTTCCTGTTGATCACATAAAACACAATTGAAAGGGGTAGAGATACCCAATTTCACCAATCACTCACAAGTATGTGTTTATTTAGAGCCAACCAAGCAAACGGGCCTACTTTTGGAAGGACTATAAAGCTCCAACATAATTTGTAATGATAGTTTGTTGGTTCAATATTTCCTTTTTGTATGATTCATGATTATCCTAGGCTAACTTTGTAACCACCTAACTTGGAAGTGGCCCAAATGAGACTATCAAGAATTATAGAAAATAAGATTTGACACTACTAGAGGAGGGAGGATAGGTGCAACTTTTTATTTGCAAGGATGTTGCAACCATCAAAAATTTTCCATTTGACATTTAAGAGGAGGTTATCTTTGGTCATAATATATAATCTTTTACTTTTGAACACCGATGTTGTTTTAAATATATTTTCGCTTCCTCTAGACTTCCATTTTGGATAGTGGTGGGAAGTCATTCTAGGATTCCTCCCAAAACATTCTTTTTTCTCCATTATTTATGGAAAAGGTCAAATTTGGGGTAATAAATTATAATTTGCAAGCTATAATAAAGTTCCACATGTTGGATCCCTCAAGGGGATTCGACATTGTGAAAATGTGTTTAGGGATTGCGAAGTTCATGTATTTACTTTTCTTGATTCTAGCCCATTTAGAGTGTAGCTTTGCAACAACATTCTATGATAACTTGGCACCCAAAGATTGGTTACTTGCTTCAGGTTTGTGTAAGCCCACTCAATTGTGTTCTTTTCAGGACTTTCACAAAGTTTGTTCCATGACACTAATGGAATTTTAATCTTTTTTGTTGTTTGGGTTCCCTTGCCAAAGGAACTTTCTAATGCATTTCTCAATATTTTCTTGTACTTCTTTTGGTAGTTTTAGGATTGATGTAATTTTTAGAAATATAAAATAGATTGAATAACCCAAGAAAATTTTTAAGAGAAAAGAAAAGCTACATAAATTGGAAAAGAATAAATAATATAGACCAAAACTCTGAGAGATTATGCAATTTCAATATGATAGAATGCATTAAGAGCTTCCAAGGTTGCTCAACGTAATCCACACATGAAGCCTTTCTTATATAGGAAAGGACTGAGATATGTGTTGTCAATTAGGATTTCACCCTTAGCCAAGATAAACTTAACTATCCTATAGAAAAATGGAAATACTCTTAGATTGTGGGTGATCTATGGTGAGAGTGAATCTCTAGAGCGGGTTGGTTCCCCTAGTAGATCACCTAATCTAAAATAATTTATGAGGAAAGAGTTAGGAGGAAAAATGAAAATGAAATCCTAAAACCTAAGGACGATTTACCAAATTTTTGAACTTGAATTTGATGATTCTACTCATAGACAACTTCTCAAAACTTACACTCTCACAATCTCACCTAAAACATACAACCCAATAGTAATTTGTATGAAGGTTCACAAAATTGAACACATAATACAACCTAAATCATATGAAATGCTTGCACACAAGTTTACAGTAACAAGAAATAATTTAAAGGTATTAGTATGTTGAATCATAATGAACATCAAATTATTACTACAAAATATGAGACAAGAAATGAGAAGGAAAGATCTATTATTTATTAAAGTTGAAGGAGTATCAAGATTAAAATATAAGTACAAAAGTGTTTAAAAACTCTCTGCAAGATGAATAAGAGAGCAAGAAACAATAATCTGAATAGAAAAATTTAATTTTTCTCCAACTTATATCTCCCAAATGTCTCCAATAGTGAGAATAGAAAAATCAAAGTGAACATCTCAGAATAGCAACTTTGATTCATTTTCAAGCTCAAGAGAAAAAACTTCAAAATGTTGTGCAAAACTGATCTAAGCCAACTGAAAAAGATGAAAATTTTCTATCTCCAATAGGTCGATCCAAAAGTCTCACAAAATTAGGTTCAAGCTAACTGAAAACTGAAAAATAGAAGGTTTAGTTTTCCCATTCTTTTCCAATTTTTCCCAAGAACTCAAACTTAGAAATAAAAAGATTATAAGGAGACTAACTGCATTTTAAAAAATAACAAACATTAAGGAAATTTATAGGAATATTACCTTGATGATATTTTACATCATTTGTAGTTTTACAATTTTCAAAGTAGCAAGCTCAACCTCTACTTGACTTCAACTTTTGATTTTTCAAAGATACAAGGAAATTATTTGATTTTTGACAAAAAAATGCCAATACATAGTGTTAGACATTTATTTTTCCCAAAAATAAGAAGACTAAAGTGTTGAAGGCAATTGATTTTCTAAAGGTTATAAAATAAATCAAAGGCACAACTATACAATTTTCTTAAAAAAACATAAAATAAAGTAATAAGGAATAAAGCCTAGGAATGAAATATATGCAAAGAAAACTTTAAAAACAATGTCATAATGGTATTAGTTGGTCTTTGATTTTTTAAATCAAAGTGAAAAAATGCAAGTCAAATTAGGGCACAAGGTGGAAACCCTAAACACAAAACTCATCAAATTCCCTATCTTTCAGCATCATTTTGCATTTCACATTTTGGGAAAACATACTCTACTCGGCTACCATGAAGAATGAGGGTTTTGGAGCTCAAACCGTCAATTTTATGTTGTTTTTGTGAGATCTCTATGGAGATTTTGAAGGAAATAACACAAAGGTAAGTTTTATGGACAATATTTAAATGTCGACCTCCATTTTTTGAAGTATTTTGGCCCTCTTAGCCATGGCCATGACTATTTTTTGATGTATTTTTTCTTTTCTTCACTTTATATTGATGCCTTGCTTTCCTTTGGCGACCATTGAAGAGCTTGAATATGATTATTCTGGAGGAAGAAAATGGGAAAAACCTATCACCTTATGTGTATTTTCTCTCAACAAAACCATGAAGGTAAGCATGCACTATTCGAATCTCTGTATTCCTTTCATTTCTTTTTGATAAAATCTCAAGTCGAGCATGATAATGAATGCATTAACTTCCTTCTTGCATTCTATGAAAGAACTATGTAAATTTTTGTATACTTTCTTCTTCATAGGCCACGACCTCACTTTGCATTTTCTCCATGTGGGTTTTCTATATTCTTCTCATGTTCTAGATAAATATTTAGAGGGTTTGTTCATTTCTTGCAAAATTCAAAAGACAAAGCTTTTATTTTTCTGAAAAAATAAAGGAAATAATGAACCCATGTAATGCTACAACCATTCTTGTATTTCAGAGTATTCTTCCACCTTGTATGAGCTTGAAATCTTTCATATCTCTTGTATCTTTTATTTCTCTATGTAAATCCATGTGGGTTTGATTGTTTGTGCAGAAAATTGTATTCTCAAGCTATGGACATGCAGATACACACTAGGTTTCTATATGTATCTCATCTCTATCTAGTTGATAAAAAAATCACTTCAGCTCAATTCGAGCTTGAACTAAAGTGAAACCATGAAAAAATTGTCAAGATAAAAGTTTCTTCCACTTTGGTTTACCATTTTTTGGGTATTGAAACCTATTGGGTTTTTCCTTAGAGCACATTGTGGATGTATTTCTACTGGAATTTTCTATCAAAACCCCACATGGGTACTACTATATCTGCTTTAATTTCCAGACTATATGAAATATTTTCATATAAACCCTTAAGGTTTTAGCCATAAAAGAAAACTCTTCAATTCATGGCTAGAATGTTCAAATTGAATCTTTGTTTTGAAGAACCTCCTTGCTTAAAACCCTAGCTCAAATTAGTATGATGCTTTTCCTATTTGTTTTTTTTTAAAATGTAGTACTTGCTTCAAAATCTTGTTGGTAGATGATAATATTTTCTATCTTTACAACATAATTAAATATCATTCTAATTCAATTTGTATGTGTATTCTAAAGCACTTTTAAGTGTCATTTACTTGCATTATTTTCAAAATTCTTCATGTCTGCCACCCTTCTTACATTTCCATTTTATAAAAAATGAATATGTTTTGCACTTGGAAAATAAATGCACTTACAAGTATGATGTGGGCTTCACCACTATTTTTTGTAGTTCATTTCTATTCAAAAAGTGTGCATTTAAACATTATTTATCTTCAAGGGAACAATTCTATTCTTTCACCTATGAATGTCTTTTCCAGAGCATTTGAACATGTCACAATGTTTGAAATAAGGGATCCACTACTATGATTTATTTTTCCTCCATGATGTTTTCCTATATGCAAAATTATCATTTTTTTCCAACTTACATACCCAGATTTTAATGACAATTCTTTCCATCACTATGTCATAGCCTTATCACTTCCACTTATTGTTGTTTGTTCATTTCTTAAAAACATGCACTCTCAATGCACTTCATTCCATCCATCCTTGGAGAGAACAAGGTTTTTTCTCCACCATCAAGAACTTTTGTAATGAATATTTGATAGTTACTCCATTTTAGCATTTTTTGATCAATGCATTTCCCCTTGTCTCTTACGTGCAACATTGTTTGTAGGCACCTTGATGTGTAAATATATGATGAAATCCTATGTGGGCATTCCATCAACAAAAAATTCATTGCTGCCCCATTACAAGTGAGTACTATTTGTGACTTTTCCTTCATATTGTGCATTCCAATAAACACAAATAGAAAGAAAATATGACAAATGGCAGCAATATAAAATGAAAATAGCATTGTTCTCTAAACTACTTATGTGAAAACAACACTTTCTCAATAAAATAAAATGCATTCTACTTAGCATGCATATTTTCAAGCAATCAAATAAGCCATTGTTCATCTGTGATTTTCATTTTCCTTGCACTTTTGAATCTAATTTTCATGAATGATCAATTCCTTTAAGGCTCTTACAATTACTTTATGATTTACTCTTTTAATTGAAATGTTTCTTTTGAGCATTGTGAATGTGTTTCCTTTCTCAATCCCCTATTGAAATTGAGGGGCAACATGCTAGGCTCAACCCTTGTGGGATCCCATTTTTACACCACATGCTATGATGTCTTCATAAATGGATCAACAACATGATTTCTCCTATACCTGCATAGTGAACAAACATGTTAGATAAAAAAAGTGAATCTCAATCCTCTTGTGATATTTCATTTTTTATGCTCTCTTGTATACTTTTGATGTTTATTCAATTAGTTTGATACATCATAGGAAACACACATAGGAAGACTCATACATGGAGCTCTAATAGCTTTTCTCATCATGATGCAGGTTCACTAGAGATTGGGAGCAAGGAGGAGTTGCTGCAATGAGGACCGACACAAAACACACATAGGAAATGATGGATATGTCTCCTCTTATTTGCTTCATTTCCTTTCTTTATCTTCCGATGTATAGTTCATTCCTTATGATGTGTTGGTTCAGCCATTCCCATGGCTTGTGTGGGACATTTGATCTCTCTTTTTTTTTCCAATGAAAATGAAAAACAACATTCTTTGCAATCCTATATAATTTTTTGTATATCTCTTTTTTTCTAGATGTATGCAACATTGAGAAATGAATAAGTCATTATAGAATTGAATGAAAGCAATATATTATTTTACCTTATGTAGTCTCTTCTATACTACAAAGTATTAAATGGAAACTTGAATGCTTTCTTTTGTTATAACACATTGCACAACAACAAATGAACTCTTTCTTTTAAACTTCAATATATGCAATGGTTAAGAAAAGAAGAAATAAGTTGAAATATTTTCACCTTAAAATGAACATAAGCTATTTCATCTTTCACAATTTGAGCTATAGGTGAAAATTTTGCAATAATATGATTAGAAAAGATCAAGACAAGTTTTTGTAACAATGGAAAAAGTATCAATTTTTCTTACTTGATTTACGAATGGTTAGCATTAAAATGGACTAAATGTCGCTTTGATCTAGTGTTGTAATGTATTTTTACATTCACATTGGATTTAGGGCTCTTTTAAGCTAAATTGACCTAACTTTTCCTTAATTTAATGTTGTAAAGTGTATTTATTTACATCTTCACATTAAGTTTTGGGACCTTGTAAACTAAATAAACTTAAGTATGCCTTATTTAGGGTGTTGTAAAGTTTTGTACCATACTCTCACACTAATCTATGGTTTTATTAATTAATTGGGCTTATCTATGCCTTAATTAGCCTTATTTTACATTCACCAACCTTAATTAATGCATCTTTCAAAGGATAATCCTGACATAAACCAAGATCCAATCAAAATTCAAATTTTTTTAGATTGTATGGCCCAAATTTAGTGATCTAGGTCTCATACACCAGCTTGAGCTTATGAGTTACATGTAGGTTTTTGGGCCTCAATCTTGATTTTACATCATTCTAAGAATTTTTTAAAAAAATGTCCCATAGTTAAGCCTAATGGGACTCATACACCACTTCTGGCGTGTGATTCCTATCTAGCCCAAAATCAAATTTAATTCAAATTATTGGTGGGATTTTATCCTCCTAGATCTAATGTTAGCTTGTATTGTGATTTCAAGAAATTTAGCATAAAAAAGTATAAATACAAGGTTATTTCACTAATTTTCACCTAATACCTTCAAGAGAGCATTCTTAATAGCAATTTTATGATTTCAAGAGTTTACCACACTTTAGAAGAGTACTCAAGAGCATTCCTAAAGCATTCAAGGGATGATTTATTCATCAATTGTTGTAGCAATTCAAGATCCATCATCAAGTCAAGATCATTAAGCATCAAGCATGTTGTTGAGCTAGTGTTATGATGCACTAGGATTGAAGATCCATTTGCAAGCATAGTTCCATATTCATGTTAAAGATCAAGATCTACATCCTTCACAACTACTTCATGCTAGGTTATTGATTTACATCCCACAAAATTATTCAAGGTATCATTGTTCATGCTTCATATTTCATGTTTCATTTGCATACTTCATTATTTCATCATTTGGTTTATTTACCTAAAAGGGGTTTGACCAAGACAAACCCCTATCCCTAACATTCAATAAGTTTTTCCCCTTCTCTGCATGTGTGATTGCAGATCTAGGTGCCTTGGAGCTTCAAGATCCTTTGAAGATTAAGTGTCAAGGTTGAAGGAGGTCATCAAGTTGTTATAAGGTTGTCATCTTCATGTAAATTCACTTATAGGTTGCAAATCAGGGTCGCAATTCCAAAAACAAAGGGTGAAAGGAAGAGTGGATATTGGAGAACTAGTTTAGACCTTCACCCTTGAAAAAATATAAGTGGGATTGATATGCCTCTTGTGGTGAATGAGTCCCAATATAAGGTTTTTTCCAAATTTCTAGAGATTCAAAATCACCATTATTAGATTCCAATTTTGGCACAAAAACCCCAGTCTAGGACTAAATCACCTAGACTAGCATATGAGTCCTAGTGGGCATTAAACAAATTTTTTCAAGGTTTTAGAGTTTTTTTCAACCTCATTCTTCTTCCAAGTGCACCTTTATTCATTCTCAATCCTTTATTCTATATTTTAGTTTCATTTCCTAGGTCATTTAGTTACGTTTTGCATGGTACTTTGCATATCATTCACATTTCTTGTCTTTGCAATCCCTATCTTGGTGGTGAACCATCTTATTTTCTATAATAAATCCCTAGGATACCTTAATTCAAGATCTCTTTCCCCTTTCTATCTTCAAATTTAGATCTTTAAGGTTTTCTTGAGGGTAACAAGTGTGAAATAGGAACCCTACCTTTGCATTCCATTCCTCAAAGGTGGGGCATACGATTTCCATTGTTACATTTTGGTGAACTTGACATGAACACCACTTTTATGATTTAGAGTGCATCATCATCCTAGATCTAGCTTGCATTGACTTTGCATTAGGGTTTTGCATTAGTTAATTGGCATCTAGGGTTTCTAAATTTTGCATTAGTGAATGTGCATAAAGGTCGCATTTTGACATCTTATATCATTGAATTTCATCTAAAAACTCCATTTGCACTCATCCTAAACATCATCCTAACTAGAAAACATAACATTCACACATAATTTGTTGAAAACAGTGTAAAAACCCTAATTTGAGACTCAATCACCAGTTTGGGCGATCTAGTCCTTGTACAGGTTGTTTTTCCTACATTTTGGGATTTCTGTGTAGTGCATTTTCCAACATTTAAACCCCTAAAAATCCATGAATAGGACTCATACTCCCCTTTCGGAGAATAGTCCTAGATAAGCACTAAAACTACCCTTTATAGCATTGTAAACCTAGTTTATGCACTTTTGTTTGCTATCATTAGTTATCTATTTCAATTGGTTGAGTTTCTTTTACATGTATTTCATTAGATCTAGAATAATTAGGTCATATATAGAAGATAATTTTCACCCCTTACGCAAATTCCCCTGTTACACACCTCCACCTTTGAAAATCAAATTTGAAGGAAAAATTCCACATCACCCAACTGCCTTCCACCCACTTAGCATTTTTCCTTTGGGATAGTGAGAATATTTTTTGGGGATGCATCTGTGGCACACAAATGTGTGTGTGGCGCACTGCCATCCCTAACAAATTCTTGTGTCTGAAGTTGGTAGAGGCATTACAAACCTCATTGGGGTTGATTTGTAACATCCCTCTTCAACCAACCAACCTTGATGTACCATAGAGAAATGAATCATTGACATTTTCATGGTCTTTTAGGTCTTTCTCCTATGATTTTTTACTTGTCTTGCTTTGATTTAATCTTGCAATGTAACTTATGCATTCACATTAGGTCCTAAATATTCAAAATATGGCATCCTGCGAAGGTGTTGTGAAGTGTTGTAACACATTTCTACACTTTTATAGACTCTCTTCATTATAGTTCACCCAAAAATCACCTTTTCATCATCCATCAAGTCCTCTTTTAAAGTGTTGTAAAGTCTTGTAACAAAATTTCACACTTTTATAGGCTTAATTTCACTATTTACACCTTTCTTATGCTTTATTTGGCCCCTTTATCCACTCATAAGACTTAATTAAGTGTATTTTTGAATGTAAACCTAACAAATAACATTAAATGTGACTTAATTCCCGACACCCACTTAGAAGCCCAAGGTATGACCCATTCGCCATGGGTGCCGAATGAGTCCCTCTTGGCTCCAAATTCAAAATAATTCAAATTTTCTTTTAGGTTTTTATTTAAAAATGCCTTATGTTGGCCTGTGATAATGTATTATTGGGTTATTAGGGCATAAATGTGTATAAATGAGTTGTTTTATCCTATTTTTTTTATCCCCACAATCATCAAGTTCATTTGCATTCATCAATTAGCATTCAAGCACTTTGCTTCATTTAATCAAGCTTTCATTAAATAGCTTGGAGCAACCATTGACATATTTCAGATCTCTTCAATAAGGTTGTGGTGAGTTTAAGACATTTTCATGTGTTTTATCCATCATTCCTTGTTCATTTCATTTCATTTCTTCATTAAGGGTTTGATTACCAAAGTGGGATTTGACAAAGGAAAATCCCTATACTCTAACCCTTAACCATTTTCCCCCTTTTGCATGTGTGTTTACAAAATTTTGTATGTAGATTTGTCAAGAAATTAGGTGTTGAAAGGTGGTCAACAAGTTAACAAAGTGTTTCAAGTCAACTAAACTGTATTTAAAGCTTCGAGACAACCTACAATCCATTTTCTACAGATTTGACTCTGTCAACCTGACAAGAAGATAAGTCCAGATCTGGAGGTGCAAAATTGACCTATGATTTCACAAAATTTTGGAGGAGGACTGACTCACCATTAGTGGCAAATGAGTCCCACCTTAAGGCTAAAAAGGGTGGTTTTGTCATATTCCAATTCCCGATATTCAAAAATTTGTTTTAGGAGATTTTACTAGTAGGAGGATTGATTCACCATCAATGGCTAATGAGTCCCACTAGTCATCAACAGTGATTTTTCCAACATTTTAGAATCTTCTCAAGTATGCAATTTGTCTCTAGGTTTACTCCTTTCAATTTCTTTCATTTCTAAGATCATTTGTGCATGTTTCTTGTTCATTCTTGCATACCTCACTGTGTTCTCAAACATTGCATTTTACATTAGTTTCGCATTAATAATCAGTCAATTACATCATCTAGTTGCATTTACATCATTACATTTAGTCTTAATTGCATCATACAATCCTCTATTTGTGTGAACCATCACAATTTTGGTGTTTTATCTCTCCTTTTAGGTAAAAGATCCCAAGAGTGCAAGAGAAGCACATAACACATAAAAAATTGTTGGTTCATTTTGGTAAACCTACATATTGAACACTTTATCTTTTTTATTTCAATTATATCTTTCATCCTAGGTGTCCTTTGCGTAAACATAAAATTATGTTTTGTTTTGTTTTTGCATCCTAAGGTTTCTAAAATTGCACTAGTAAAAGACTCACACAAACATTGTTTTTGCATATCATATCATCCAAAAATTGAAAATTTCCATTTGCATCCTCATTCTGCATTTGAAAAGCAATGAAATCATTTTAAATTTTCTAAAAAACATGAAAAATCTCATACTTGGACTCATTCGCCACCCTGGGCAAATCAGTTCAGTTGCATTTTCTACATTGAAATTTCTAGCGTTTTCACATTTTTTCTTGCATTTTTGTTTCCTATTACTATCTTCTTGTTTCAGTTTACAGATTTTTTGTCATTAGAATTTTTTTTTTCATAGTTTTCATTTTCATTCACCCCATATTCTGTGGTAATTGTATGAGTGTTTGGTTCCCTATTGATAATACTTTAATGAGACAAAGTTCTAGATTCATGGCTTCCCGTGATAACACTTTCATTATGGACCTTGGGATCTCACGAGCTTCTACTCCAAGTATGGAAAATTGTGCATTAAGCATGGATAATACCACTAGTATGGATTTACCTTCACATACAATGCATGTTGACACACAAACAAATTTCATTCAGCAAGAAAGATTTATTAGTATTCATGAAGATTTTTCACATTTACATCAAGATTTATGTCTTGAAAACATTTCCACCATTGCTATACCTATGATAGAAAACCTTCATCACTTGATTGAAAGTGATGATGGTTTACCAGTTATGAAAAAAATAGTTGAGATCTACAATAAACATGCTCCCTCCACATCCCAATCAGCAAAAAATGTTATAAGCCAAGGAAGATCTCACATTCCTCCTTCAGCCAGAGCATCCATACCAACCAATAGGTTGTCGTTAGGTCCTAACACTTTAGTGAATAAACACATTAATGTATCAACCGAGTAGTTTCTAATGGCTATATACAATAGAGAATATCTCAACTTCTCTCTTAAGCATTAATCAACTGAATAAAAGTTATAAGCTAAGGGGTCTCTAATCTTAAAAGTAATAACTTATCTATCTAGAAAGTGAGAAAATAACTTAAATCAGAAAATAAAAAACTAGGAATCTGAAAAGCATCACCATTAAACTAGAAAGCATTGAAATGATTAATCTAAAAAATGCATAAATCAATAAAGAAGTAAATAATGTAAATAAATTAGGAAACATTTTTCTAACACAAAAGATAACAAACCAACTACTAATCATAAACCACTAATCATAATCAACTGAAGAAAGGTGCTCTAAACATTTAATGTTAAACTCAAAAACTACAAACTCAGTTACAACCTATAGGCTTGACACTAATAGCATGTCATATACTCATGAAAATTGAAATAAAAATTCAACTATTATCTACTAAAATAAAATATGAAAGAGGAATATAATACTTACCTATCTATCTATCTATAACCTTGAAGTGGATAGCTCTTGGGTGTATTTACAACTACTTCAAATCACATGCACTAGCCAAATCCTTCAATTACTTCATTCCACAGATGCATCCATATTACATAGTAATTCAAAGAGTGGCAGGAAAAATCATATTCATATGGTAGTTTTTACTCAAAGACAAGCTGGCAACATAATGATAATCTTCTTCTCTTGTTATTCATCATTTATAACAGTTACATATTTATATGAAAAATGATTAACAAAAATCCTATTTTCCAATTGATAGAGTCTTTTCCTATAGTAGAAGGACTTTAAATCCCATGATATACAATATTAAAGAGGCTTCCATGAACCATGAAAGTTTCAAAATTGAAAGATAACAAAATTATAAAAACTCAGCCAAAATGTGTGCTCCTAGAATTCTGGCACTCGCTCGCTCATTTTCAAAAGTATGAAGATTCACATTCATTTTCCCTTTTGAATGGAGTGATGGTTGGAAGTGGAATTGACCTATGAAATACTCAAGAATAAACCATTAAACTAGCATAAGGGTATGTGCAAGATCATCATAGAAAAAATAGGCCCTTAAGTGGAAAAAAATTAGAAAAATCAGAGTTAGTCAACTTGACATAAAAATTTGAATAAGTTATCTATATTATTTGAAAAATATGGAACAATAGAATTTGTAGAAAATTGAATGTAGTTTCTAAACTACTAGGTTTATCTAAATAATAATAATTCTATTTGGTGAAAATTTGAAATTTCAATGCAGTAGTACTTAAATTTTAGGAAAAAAAGAAGAAGTGGGCATCTATCTGACCACTCTAACCACAATAAAATTATAACATTCTTTTATAATATTTTAGATATAAGTAGAAGACTCATGTCCCGATGTGATGCATATTTTTTTGTAAATTTTTTCTAAGTAAATAATTCATTTTGATTTTTTTATTATAACTTTTAAAAAATATAAAAACTTGTATGTATAACCACCTTAACTTGGTCAAAACTTCATGAAATTGCTTTTTTATTAAATCCTATATAATGTGAAGCATAGAATGTGACAAATGTTTCAGATTCAAAAACTGTGGTATTGTTTGAAAGTTATAGATGTTTTTCAATCAGCCTATCAATCAGGACTTTAGTCATAATTCAAATAGAAAATGAATAATAATTATTTATTAAATTCAAAGTAAAGAATAATTTATATTGGTGGAAAGCTGAGAATTTTATTTAAAAACCCTTTTTTTTCATCAATTTTGGGTTAAAAAAAAGTCATCAATCACATACCCTACACATACCCATCATATCGCCACTTTTTGGCCAATCATGATCCTACACATACCCATAAGTTAGTTTGATTCTATCAAATACAAGAAATAAAGTTTGTATATGTATTCATAAAAAGGAGAGAATTTCTTTTCCTATAGGTAATCAATTGGTAGAGTAATTAGGGCTGAAAGGTTTATATTTGTATATTGAGGCCATTATGTTGATGTGTTTATTTTAACCTCATCATTTCCTCCCCTTCCTAATTCTAAGCAAGTTCTCCTACTCTCTGATATGCCCCTTGTCCATCATTTCTTCTGTTCATTTTTTCATACCTAGCACTAAGATCATACTCATCATCTGCTTCTATGTCCAATATATCTGGGTTCCTCAAGAATCCCTAATGAAAAGTGATTCTTTGTTTCCACCTTGTAATGTTGTTTTCACTTTGGTCTATTTTTTTATACACTCAATAAGGCGGTGCAAGAAGCAGGGGAGGTATGTACCTCATACCAATCCAACTTGTTTTTAAGTCTTCTAGAATCTTGACCAAAGTTACTACTCTTTGATATGACCATCTAATATTAAGAGGTGAAATTATTTACCTCTTCTTAAGATGCATAGGAAGATGGGTATACCTCTCTTCACATGCATGCCATGCTATTCCTATCAATTGTGGCCCTTGTTCTTGAAAGTGGTCATGACACAACTTGAGATTGTTATTGTATTTGACCTATACTTCCTATTTAGGTTTTATACCCAAAAATTGTTTCTTGAAAGAAAAGGGCTTCCTATGAGGGTACCTCATCTATAACCCTATTGTCTTTTCTACTTGAGCATACTCTTTGGATCTTTCTTGCCAGTGAAGTTGTTTTTTCATAATGGACAAGAATGATATTAATTCTACTTCTCCCACAAATAATTTAGCAAAGAAATTTGTATACATTTCTAAGAGAAAATTGTGAACAAAAAACTCACATAACAAATTTTGTTGTTCAGGGAGTGACTCAACAAATAATTTTACAAATTCCTTGTCATTAGGGTCATTTGGCTAGTTTTGGAAAATTCTTTTAAATTTCCATCTTAAAAGGTACTCATTAAGAAACATGGAGTACAACCTAGATGGTTTTCTATAGGCTAATAGAAATTCACCAATTTCATAGGAATCATACTTACCTCTGTATGTCTGATGGAAAGATTCTTTTAACATGACTAACTCCCTCTTTAACCTATTTTTTTTAAATTCTACATCTTTTAAGAGGTAACAATGCTCTATTCATTTCATGATCATTAGGGGAATACATACCTGGAACCAATCTATAACAATGGGTTCTGTTTGTGTCCCCTTTGATTCCATGATTGGTTGAGTGTCACTCTCCTGCAAAATTTGTTCTAGTTCCACAATTCTACTCACAGAGGAATTTAACTCAATTTGTTGTTGATTCTTTTCTTCTTCAAAACCACTAAATAGTTACATAAAATTATTTCTAAAATTTTGAATACATTTTTCTTTTTCACCTAGAGCATCTTGATTCTGCTTACCCTATTGATTCCATTGTTGGATCTAGTATTATAGCTACACTTCAATTTGTTCTTGTTGCCAATTTATTTGTACTTTATCATCTTGTAACTTGGCTTCCAACTTTTCAATTTCTTCCTTTAATTTTTCTAATTGCTCATCTTTCTGACTGGATTCTACATCCCCTATGTCCACAAATAATGATATATGAGGAATTTCTCCATCAAGATGAGGCACATTTTCCTCTTTAGTGTTCCTAGGAAGGGATGAGTAAAGCACTTCTACTTTTTCATCAACAAGGGGTGCATTTCCTACCTCAATATTATTAGGAAGCTTTTCCTCTATTTCTCCAGTATTCTCAGTATGAGGCATACTTCTTTCTTTAGTTTCTTTAGGAAAGTAGGAACAAGAAATTTCTTCATCAACATGAGGCATGTCTTCTTCTTCGTCAACACCCACAAAGAAGGATGTGTGAGGCTCTTTTTCCACAAATTCAGGTATACTTCCCAGTATGTCAAGAAAAGGGGAGAATCCTCCCACAAGTTCATCTTCATTTTGTTTTGAGTGTGGTGATTGTATTCTTTCCTTTTCTTGTTCTTTAGGTGATAGTGTTTCTTTGTTCTTTTCCCTGGAAACTTCATCCCTTCGCTCTTCTGCTTCATCCATTTCATCCTTATTAGGTGGGCTATCAATTTCCACCACCTTAATTGGAGTTTTGTATTTTTTCCTTCTTGAACTACTGCCTATATCATGGAGTTTGATTTTACTATTCCATGAAGATAACCATTTACTCCTCTATAGAGGAGTTTTTTGAAAAAAAATTTACTTCACCTCTTTTTCTTCTAAGGGGGTTCCTCCTCTTCTCTGGAATGTACAATTCCCACCTCCCCTTCCTGCCCTATGGTTTTTAGTTCATCTAGCAAGGTTTCTATCATCGTTGGGAGCCATGGAGGTACATTGGGATTCAATAGTGCCTAATGCCTCTGAGGAGTGTTCCTCTATAGACTATCCCTTTTGTTTAAAGGATTCTCCTTCCTCAAGTGGCCTCTTTTGCTCTTCACTTTCAAATTTCCATAGAAACATTTTCCAAATTTTCTCTGGCTTATGGCAGAAATGGTATTTACATATTAACTGTATCAAACCATGATTTTTAAGGGGCCCCATCCCAATTTTATACTTTTCTCTCATAGAGGTGGCTAAATGGCAGAGAAAAGATGGTAAATTTACCCTAAGAGTAGGGTCCTCAATGCCATGGCATAGATGAGTCAGTAGGTGAAAAGGGGGTCCCACTAGTCTAGTCATTTGTCCCTCACAAGTGAAATATTTAATTATCCAAATTACAGTAGACCTCCAGGGTTCTAGAATAGACATCCTATGGATTCCCTTATTTTTCCCCTAGGTGTTTATAGTCATTATAAGCTAGGGTTCCCCTTCTCAATGGAACAATTGTATTATTTTTTGGTAAGGGACATGGGTATTTTCATTCAAATTAATTCTCTTATTCTCAAGACTAGAAAGATGAGCAAGGACTTTTGTACTTACCTGAAATGGTTTTCCACGCACCACAGTCTTCCCATCTGTGAAATTTTCCATGAATTCCTTCACCAACTACTTTGTGTGCCCTTCAAATCCTTTCATGAAGTCCAACCATCCAACCCTTTGAAATAAAGTTGTTATATTGCTCAATTCCAATAATGGTGCTAGAGAAGTTGGCTCAGACTTTTCTTTGTACCTCCCATTTATTTTGTTTCTCGGTGGAATTTTATAGAACTCTAGAAAGCTTGCATCTCTGAATTACGGAAAGAAAAAGAGTTCTTTGTCGATATGCTCGATGAGGGAAGAATTAATTACCAATTTTCTTGTCACCTTACTGCATAATGATGATGACCTTCCATGGGGAATTACAACTACTATCATACTCTTACCAATCATGTAAAGGGAACAAGTTTCAGAGTTACAAGGGGAATAGATCATGCCAATTGATTAAACCTTATTCAAAATAAATACTAACCCTTTTTAATAAATAAATTCCAACATACCTTAGGTCTTGTCATTAGATCAAATGTCACTTACCTATGCTAACATAATTGGATAGTCGCATGGTTGGTGAGGGTGGCAAGGAATAATAATGGAATGGATGGGATGGTTGAAGTGATGGAAAAACTTGTTATTATGACAAAAAGGTGTCATAGTAATATTATTTATTATGGAAAAATTTGATGTGATGTGGTGGAATAATCATAAAGGGGTAGATCTTGAAGCAACATTAAAGAATGGGCATCCAAAAAACTTAGGAAAAATAAAATAGAATGGAAAGACAAAATGTACACAAAAATTTGGGTCATTATAGAGTAATGCAACTAAAGAAGTGAAGAAGGGCATTCCAAAATTATTACAGAAAGATGTCATTGGAATAGAGTAACCAAATTGTGGATTCTAGGGCATCATTGATAGATGCGGCCGAGGAAGTAACCCAAAACTTATGGAGCATCATTGAAAGATGCAATCAGAGCAACAACCAAAATTTCTAGAGCATTGTCGAAAGATGCAGCTGGAGCAACAACCAAAATATCTAGAGCATCGTCAAAAGATGTAGCTAGAATAGGAACCAAAATTTCTATAGCATCTAAACAAAATTCTAGAGTATCTGAGTAGAAATCTAGAGCATTGCTGAAAAGATACAAATGGAAAGGAAATAGTAGAATTACGGAGCATCGCTAAAAAGATGTAGCCAGAAGGAAAACAACAGAATTCTATAGCATCACTAAAAACATACAGCTAGAAGGAAAATAGTAGAATTTTGAAGCATTGCTGAAAAGATGTAGCTGAAAGGGAGAAAATTGTGATACTTTGGCTTTGACTTCACAAAGCACCATTGAGTGATGCATCAAAATAGAGGATCGGGATGAGACCTGGAACCAATTTGATTTGTAGATTCCAACAACTGTGCTAACAAATTTTAGAGCATCATAGTAGGGTGCACTTAAACTGGGTTCACCAAAAGATGAAGTCCTATAAAATATAAACAAAACTTTAGTCAAGTTGAAATGGTTGATTTGATGAAGAAATTGAAGAAAAATTTTAGAAATGAAATGATTTTTTTTATATATTTATTTATTTATTGGTTTAAAAAATATATTGACCCTACCATAGCAAATTCAATGCAATGGATTTCTCCATACATTTCTACCATTTTTGTAATCTCCTCTTTGTTAATAGGTTTATGGTAGATGCATAATCGATGCCTGTTAACTAGAAGAGTTTGGGTGTCATCATCAATTAGTCTTAACTGGACCAAACCATTAGAAAACACTTTAGAAATCTCGTAGGGTCCAAGCCAGTGTGTCCTAAGATTTCCTTGATGATCCTTGTATTTGGAATCAAATAATAATGCCCAATCCTTGGTATTGAATTCTTTTTCTTTGATATGTTTTTCATGCTAAACCTTACATTGTTGGACCAGTTCAATTTGATGGATGACATCTAGATGAAGTTTTTCTTGTTCACTAAGTTGTAAGACTAGCTCAATTTGATATAATTTAAGATCCATGCCCAATTCCATGGTCGACCTAATGGTTTGAAGCTCGAATTCAATAAGCAAGAGGCAATTCTTCCCAGAGACTAACTCATAGGGGTTATAGCAAGTGGTTGACTTCCAAGTCATGTTGTAGGCCCAGACAACTTCCAATAGTTTCCTAGCCCAATATTTCCTTCCTGAAGAGACCATTTTTATCAAAATATTTTCCAATTCCCTATTAGTGACATTAACTTGTCTATTTGCCTCTAGGTGGTAAGGTGAGGACTTCTTGTGACTTACTTGGAAGTGATCAATGAATGCCACTTAGACATGAACTAGAGGCCTTGGTCTATAACAATTATTCTTGGAGCCCTGAATCTTAGAAAGATTTTGTTATAAAGAAATTCAGCTACCAGCTCTTCACTAGCAATGTGTAGTGCTTGCACTTCTACCCACTTATTCATGTAGTCGGTACAAATTAGAATATACTCTTTCCCTTGTGAAGGAGTATCTATGGGGCTAATGAAATCCAATCCCCATTTTTCAAATTGTTTGAGAACTACTAGAGGTTATAGGGGCATTTCATTAGATGTGGTTGGTCTTCCTTCCCTTTGGCATTCATCACACCTCTGAATGTACTTCTTGATGTCAGGTGCATTGAAGGCCAATAGTGTCCTACTCCTAGAATCTTGTGAGTTGTCCTTTTAGAAGAATAATTCCCTCCAGAAGGGTCATTATGATAGGCCCTAAGGATAATGTAGGTCTCATATTCCCTTACACACTATCACAAGACCATATCCATTCCACATCGAAACAAGATTCCATTAATCCATTTAAAAGGGGAACTTTCTCTTATGAGGCATTTCTTTTTTTTTTGACACAAAGTGAGGTGGTACTTTTGTGGTGGCTAAGTAATTTGCAATATTGACAAACCAAGGAGTTTTAGTAGAGATGGCAAATAGATTTTCATCTGGGAATACGTCCTGCACCATAGCACAGTCGCCATCATGTTTTATTCAAGATAAGAAGTCTGTAACTACATTAGACTTCCCTAGTTTGTCAGCTATTGTCACATTAAAATCCTAAAGGAGTAACCACCTAATTATCCTTACATTTACCACTAGTTTATTCATGAGATACTTGATGGTTGCATGGTCTGTGTGCACTGTAACTTTGTATCCTATGATATAATGCCTAAATTTATTGATGGTGTGCACTATAGCCAAAATTTCTTTCTCTGTTGTGGTGTAATTCTTCTTTGTTGGGATCAAGTTTTTGTTGACAAAATATATAGCATATTTCCCTCCATTTTTATCTTCTTTCCCTAGAACTTCTCTAATGGCATCATGAAATGCATCAGGATAAATGTGAAATGGAAGGGTCTAATCAGGTCCTCAAAGGATAGTGGCAGAGGTTAGTTTTTCTTTGATAATTTCAAATGAAGCTTCGCACTCAAGCATCCATAGGAAGTCACCATTTTTCTAAAGGAGGGAAACTATCAGGGCTGCGATTTTCCTAATTTTTTCTATGAATCTTCGGTAGTACCTGCATGCCCTAAGAAGCTTCAAACATCATTCTATGTTTTTGGGACCTCAAGTTGTTGTATGACCTCAATTTTCTTGGGATCAACCTTAATTGCTTCGGTTGAAATATGATGTCCCAACACTATTCCTTGTTCCACCATGATCAAGCATTTCTCATGACTTAGGGACAATTGATGATCCTCACATTGTTTTAACACCTTGTCTATATTTGTGAGAGCTTCAACAAATGTTGAACCGTATATAGTGAAGTCATCCATGTAGACTTCCATGCACTCATTTACCAATTCAAAAAATACAGCCAAGATTGCTCTCTGAAACATGGAAGGAGCATTACATAGCCCAAAGGGAAGAACCCTATATTTGAATGTCCCCCAAGGGTAGGTAAATTTCATCTTATCCTGATCTTCTACTGCTACTTGTATTTGGTTGTATCCGCGAAATCCATCCAAGAATGAAAAATATGTTCTCCTAGCTAGGTTATCTAGAACTTGGTCCACAAATGGGAGGGGAAAGTAATCTCTATGTGTCAACTCGTTAATCTCCCTATAATCTACACATACTCTCCACTTCCCATTCTTTTTTTGTACTACAACGAAGGGTGACACCAACATGTTGTTAGAAATTGGGTAGATGAATCCTACCTGCAAGAGTTTCTCAATCTTAGTTTTAACGAAGCCTTTGAGGGAAAGATTGAGTCTTTTTTGTGGTTGGTGAACAAGTCAAAAATCCTCAGACTTATAGATATGGTGTGTGCACACAGTAGGGTGTATTCCTCTCATATATTTATAGTCCCTGGAAAACACTCAGATCTACTCACCAAGGTATCAAACAATCTTTATTATTCTATCTCAGTTAACCAATTATTGATTTTCAAAGTTTTTCTTGGAAACAACATAATAGTTTTAAATCTGGGATAATTGGATGTGACAGTGTGGATGGGCATTCTCAATGTGTTAAGTGGACATTTGTGCGGTACATTTTTATGAAGCTGAGCAACATCTGCAAAGAAATGGCAAGTTTTTGGAACTAAGTTCATCAATGGGCAAGACAATACAATAAAATTAGCATCATCAAATTCTGCTTGATCTGTGTTGATTGGTTATCTTAGGATTTCTTCCACATTTGACATCTCTTCACAATTGGAATCTATTGCAATACTTTCCATGTCATTTTCTAATTCATCCTCTAATTCTTCACCATGTTGTTTGATGACCACCATGGCCAGTGAAGCCAAATTTTCCTATCTAGTTGGACTTTTTGGTTCATCAATCCATACTTTATTGTGTTCAATAGCCTTGGAAAGAGGATACAAAAACAAATATTTTTTATTAGATCCATGGGAAATGATCATTCCCCCTCCCTTCAATTTATTTTGGCTACAACTATAGCCAACCATGGTTGTCCTTGAATTATTGGATAGTTTTCTTTGGGTGTAAGGGATTAAATTATCTGGAAATCCACTAGGTATTCCCATCCATCCATTGTAACAAGAACATTTTCAATGCTTCCTTTGGGAATAGCTATGGATTAGTTTTCCATTTGTAAGACTGTAGTTGTGGGGTGTAGATTGGTAAGTCCCAAATTTTCCATCACATCAACAATCATTGCATTAATGGCTACTCCAAGGTCCACTAAAGCATTGGGTATTGCTACCTCATTAATTGTTACTACTATAAGAAAACTTCTTGGATCATCATATTTTAGAGTAGTGGTCATTCCAGCTAATAGGTTAGCTAGGTATCCATTTATGTGGATGGTATTGATTCATTTTGGTTTCCTCCCTAGAGTTTTAATACACAACTATTTAATCAGATGGTTTAGTTCAGAAATTTCCTTAATTGCATGTAGCAAAGGAACTTCAATTTGTAATTGTTTAATCTCCTGTATCAATGTAGTTTCCATAGGTGGAGTTATTTCTAGAGCATCTCTAACAGGAATTGGTTTCAGTCACTCCAAAAAAGGGGCTTTGGTTTTGTCTTTAGGTGCAAGGTTTTTAAGAACGTCAATTGGAGACTGACCCTCCTCCTAAGGTAGGTCGACAACTCTTGTTGATGATGGTGGGTTGGGTTCATGTTGTGTAGTGTATAGAGTTTGTTCTAGAGGCGTGGGTGTTATTGTTGTTTCCTTAGCAGAATTCTTGAGAAGTTCATCTATGATTTCTTTGATAGTTGGCTACACCAGACCTCAACTGTAAGTTTCCACAGTGTATTGTGTTGAGTCTAGTAACATTGTCTTGTTTAGAGGAATACACCAGAGTATTTGGATGATTTTTCTTTGGATTAGGGATTGGTTGCACTAGAAGTAGTGGTTGGTTAACTTGTTCAATCTGTTGAGTGTTCTAGGGAGGTGGAAGAAGGTTTTTTTGTTGAGGAAACCTTATAGGACCAATGTAAAACAAATTTTGTGGTTGATTCCATTAAGGAATGGAATTTTGAGGGTACCCAGGGATAGGTTCCCCAATTAGGGAGTACTGGAGGTGGTGGCTATGGCCAGGGTGCTACCCATTGATTGCTGTTCCAATTTTGTTGGGGTCTCTAGTTAGAATTCTAGCCATAGGAAAAATTTCCTCAAACCCTTTGATTTACAATGTTCACTTCTTCCTTGATTGGGGTTCTTTTCTTATAATTTTTTATTGTATTTAGTAGCTCACATTGATCAGTGAGGTGATTTTTATCACATACTTGACAAAAGTCAATCTTGTCAACTTTGTAAAGAGGACATTCTCTCAACAAATGTTTGTTTCGACACCTAGGGAAATAAATGGAAAAGGTCTTTGGATTTCTAATTTTAGCCTATATGTCATCCAAAGTAGTATTTAACTAGATGAGAATGTTGGTCTTGAAGTTAACTAATTCCTCACAAAGTTTATTTATGTCATTAGAACCATGAGACTTATGACTTCTCCACCACAGCATTTGGACAAGAAGATAAACCTATCAAGGTAGTCTTCTAAACTTTCATCCTTGGGTATGTGCACAATCATCATGGAAAGAATAGGCACTTAAGTGGAAAAAAATTCAAAAAAAATAGAGTTAGGAAACTTGACATAAAAATATGCATAAGTTATCTATATTATTTAAAAAATATGTAGGACTAGAATCTGTAGGAAATTGAATGTAGTTTCTAAACAACTAGGTTTTTTTTTTTTTTAAATCTATTTGGTGAAATTTTGAAATTTCAATGTAGTAGTACATAAATTTTAGGGAAAAAATAAGTAGGTGTCTATCTAACCACCCTAACCACAATAAAATGATAATATTCTTTTATAATATTTTAGGTATCAGTAGAGGACTGATGTCCGAATGTGATACCTATTTTTTTGTAATTTTTTCCAAGTAAATGAGTAATTATGAATTTTTTATTACAACTTTTAAAAACTATAAAAATTTTCCTTTCTAACCACCTTAACTTGGTCAAAACTTCATGGAATTAATTTTTTTTTAATCCAATAGTATATAAAGCATAGACTGTGATGCATGTTTCAAATTCAAAAAATGTGATACCATTTGAAAGCTATAGATATTTTTCAATCAACCTATCAATCAGGAATTTAGTTGCAATTCAAATAGAAAATGATTAATAATTATTTATAAAATTCAAAGTAAAGCATAATTTATATTGGTGGAAATCTGAGAATCTCCTTTAAAAACCCTTTTCGTTTCATCAATTTTGGGTAAAAAAAAGTCATCTACCACATACCCTACAAATACCCATCATATTGCCACTTTTTGGCCCATCACGATCTTGCACATACCCCCTCATTTTTCCTTATCTTGAAGAGTTATTTTTTATCATTGACCCTATAATAACTCTAGTAATTTTCCAAAAAGGTAGACTCCATTTCATCCCAAGAATTTATCCACTGAGAAGCTAATCCCATAAACGAGCGCATGGCTGAGTCTTTTCGGGTGGAAGGGATAAACTTTAACTTCTGATAATCATTCTTGTAGTTATATGTTTGACACAAGACTTTGAACTCAAATAGAAATTGATTTGAGTCCTCTATAGACAAACCCCAAAAGGTAGGTAGAAAAGTAGGTGAGATATTTTTCATTATTGTATCATCATCTGCATCAATAGCAATAGGATAAGTGAATGTGCGAGGGGTCATGATTGTTGGAAAATTTCTTCGGTCACCCACAGTGTTGAAGAGGGTATGATTTTCATCCCAAGTACACTCAGTGGGATGTGGTTCAGGAGTTTGTAATAGAATATGCTCCTCTTTGACTATAGGTTCTTTTTCTGGAGTATATGGGAAGGTCTCAAATTGACCTCATTTGGTCAATTCCTCCATAAGTTCCTAGTCTGAATTACCTTCTTCTCCACTTGTTTTTGGTACATCAACTGGAGGGGTTTTTGGTATGAATCTCCCATGGGGGATCATTTCCTGACCATGTAGAAAAGGATCCAAATAACTATTCCTATCCCTAAGAGAGGTATTCAATATATCTCCTACTAACACTAGAAAAAGGGTTCCCCAACAATGGTATGAAAAAGTGATAGGTTGTCGTTAGGTCCTAACACTTTAGTGAATAAACACATCAATATATTGACTAGACAGGGTCTAATGGTTGTATTCAATAGAGGATATCTCAACTTCTCTCTTAATCACTAATCAATTGAATAAAATTTCTAAGCTAAGGGGTCTCTAATCTTAAAAGCAATAACTCATATATCTAGAAAGTAGGAAAATAACTTAAATCTGAAAATAGAAAACTAGGAATCTAAAAAGCATCACCATTAAACTAGAAAGCATGGAAATGATTAATCTAAAGAATGCATAAATTGCTGAAGAAGTGAAGCATGTAAAGAAATTAGGAAACATTTTTCTAACGCAAATTATAACAAAACAATGGCTAATCATAAACCACTAATCAGAATCAACTGAAGAAAGGTGCTCTAGACATTTAATATTAAACTTAGAAACTACAAACTCAGTTACAACTTGCAGGCTTGACACTAACAATATGACATATACTCATGAAAAATGAAATAAAATTCAACTATTATCTACTAAAATAAAATACCAAAGAGGAAAAAAATACTTATCTATCTATCTATCTATAAACCTTGAGTGGCCAACTCTTGGGTGCAACTACAACTACTTCAAATCACATGCACTAAAAAAATCCCTCAACTACTTCATTCCATAGATGCATCCATATTACATAGTAATTCAAAGAGTGGCGGGAAAACTCATATTCATATGGTAGTTTTTACTCAAATACAAGTTGACAACATAACGATAATTTTCTTCTCTTGTTATTCATCACGTGTAATAGTTACATATTTATATGAAAAATAATTAGCAAAATTCCTATTTTCTAGTTGTTAGAGTCTTTTCCAATAGCAAAAGGACTTTAAATCCCATGATATACAATATTAAAGAGGCTTGCATGAGCCATTAAATTTTTGAAATTGAAAGATAAGTAAATTATAAAAACTTGGCTAAAACATGTGTTCTCCTAGACTTCTGGCGCCCGCTCACTCATTTTCAAAAGTATAAGGATCCTCATTCATTTTCCCTTTTGACTAGAGTGATGGTTGGAAGTGGAATTAACCTACAAAATACACAAGACTAAACCATTAAATCAACATAAGTTATTTTAATTCAATCAACTCCAAGAAATAAATTTTGTATGCCTATTCATAAAAAGGAAAGCAATTATTTTACCTAAAGGTAATCAATTGGCAAAGTAATTTAGGCTGAAAGGTTTATATTTGTATATTGAGACCATTATGCTGAAGAGGTTAGTTTTACTTCATCACCAACCTATACCATGCTTCAAATTACAACAACCATGCAACAAGTTATTCATGTGACTCCTTTCACTATTCCAACTAGCATTCCTACTTATTTTGTGGCATCAAATCTTCCATCTTCTACCTTCACCTCTCTTAGTGTTCCTTTAACTTCTCCCAACATTACATACACTCCATCACCATCCTCTCTTCTACCTCATACCACTTACACCAACCCCACCATTACACAACTCTTTAACACCATTTCATCCATGCAACAACAAATATCCACCATTAGCCAAAGTCAAAATGCTCCACCCACATACCACATCCACAGTAGCCCATTATCTCTAGAGATCTAGAGAACAAAAATTCCATAGGAATTTGAGATGCCTAGATTTGAGAATTACAGAGGTAAAGGAGACCCTACTAATCATGTTAATGCCTATACAAAATTATGCAATGATTTTTTCCTCAATGATAAACTATTAGCTAATCTTTTTCCAAGAACCTTAAAGGACACTACATTAGGGTGGTTTTCCAACCTACCCAATCTTTCAATCCAATCATTTAATGAACTTGTAGATTCTTTTATAAGTCATTTCCAAGTCCATATGAATCCCAAAAAGACAATGGATAATTTAATGTGATGTAAACAAAACACAACTGAAAAAGTAACTAATTTCATTTCACATTATTAGTCATTGTATGCTCAAATTGATGTCAAGATTCCTAATTCACATCTGCAAAACATGTTTATCCAAAACTTGCACACTCACCTTCAGGATAAGTTAACTATGATGAAATTTCCTTCATTCATGCATTTATGCATGACCCTTTGTGACTTTCACAACTTGGTTAATAGTTTTGATTCAAAGTCCAATTCTAACCGAGCTAAGAAGTCTAAAAAAACAACCAAAACATGAAAAACTTTAGAAACCCAAATAGAGGCTTTTTACAGTTCAATCTGCCTTCTCCACAACCAACCCAACCTATTCAGAGTCATGTAGGAGGTGTTAAAATAGCAGTGCCCTTTACCTATGGGGACTTGAAGAGACAATTTACTCCCTTACCCGATACTCTCCATAACATAATGAACCAATTGCTCTAGCAAAAAATGATCACTTTCCCTACCATTAAACCACTTGATACCACCAAGCCTTTAACACCCACCTTTAAACCAAATGCTTATTGTCATTTTCATCACCAAAATGGACATGAAATTGAACAATGTAAGCATCTCAAGCACTTAGTTCAAGACCTCATTTATTCTAGCCATTTGTCCATTTTGGGTGTCAATGATCAAGGAAATAAGTCTGTTGTACCCCCTAATAAGAACTTACAAATTTTTACCAACACTATGCCTAAACACAATGTTTCATTTGTCAAGGCTAGTGAACCTTCAAACACTCGTGTGATGAACATTGATACAAATAATGAGCAACATGATATTACTCCAAATGTTACCCAATTTAATCCTATGGATGAACTTGTGGGTACAATAGATGTTATCGTTCGTAAGGGACCAACCAAAAAATCTCTTGATATTACTTTTTCTTCTCATGATATATTTAAAAATCTTTCTGATGGTCCTCTTTACATATTTGACATAGTCTAGGATAAGCCCACCAATGGGATATTAATAGATCCCGCCTGTGGCAATAATATGATCACAAAAGAGTTTTTAGTATTACACGATCTCTATCAAGATGATTATAATAAACCAACTACATGGACTAAAACGCATAATAGTTTTGCATGCCCTACAATCGGATTGATCATACTCCCATTATAGATAGGACCCAAAACTTTGGATGTAACATTTTCTATTATTCGACAATCATATCAATTTTGTTTGTGGCTAGGTCATCCTTGGCTTTTCTCAATGAAATTTGTTCCTTCAGTTGTTCACAAATGTTTGAAGTTTGCACATGCCAATGAAATATTTACTATACACAATAGTGCCTTTAATCCATTCTCCTCTAAAGGTAATTTTGTGGAAATAATATGATCACAAAAGAGTTTTTAGTATTACACGATATCTATCAAGATGATTATAATAAACCAACTGCATGGACTAAAACACATACTAGTTTTGCATGCCCTACAATTGGATTGATCATACTCCCATTATAGATAGGACCCAAAACTTTGGATGTAACATTTTCTATTATTTGACAATCATATCAATTTTGTTTGTGGCTAGGTCATCCTTGGCTTTTCTGAAATTTGTTCCTTCAATTGTTCACAAATGTTTGAAGTTTCTGCATGCCAATGAAATATTTACTATACACCATAATGCCTTTAATCCATTCTCCTCTAAAGGTAATTTTTCCTTAGAATCCTTTTGGCCTAAACCTATGGAACCCATCACCCCTCGAAAGGACTTCTTTTTCATAACCTATCAAAAGTTCAAAGCTAAACAACTACCCGAATTGTCTCTTCATAACATTGAACAAACAATACAACCTCATGAGCACCCAACCATAGAATTTTCACCTTCATCATTTAGATTCCCAAGAGAAAATGAAACCAATCCTATCATGCCTCCTTACATTAAAAACGTTTATAAAGCCAAAGAGAGAGTGATTGATCCATCTTATTTAGTTTCTTTCTTCCTCCCCCCTCTAGAAAAGAAGGAACCTATGATGGATAAACCTTCTCTTACGGGTGTGTGCAAATCATCATGGAAAAATCAGGCCCTTAAGTGGAAAAAATTTAAGAAAAATAAGAGTTACGAAACTTGATGTAGAAATTTGAATAATTTATCTATATTATTTAAAAAATATGTAAGAATAGAATTTGTAGAAAATTGAATTTAGTTTCTAAACTACTAGGTTTGTTTAAAATAGAAAAAAAAAATCTATTTGGTGAAAATTTGAAATTTCAATGCAATAGTACTTAAATTTTAGGGAAAAAATAAGAAGTAGGTGTCTGTATGACCACCCTAACCACAATAAAATGATAATATTTTTTTATAATATTTTAGATATAAGTAGAGGATTCATTTCCTGATGTGATGCATATTTTTTTGTA
This sequence comes from Sequoia sempervirens, assembly GCA_007258455.2. Lineage (NCBI taxonomy): Eukaryota > Viridiplantae > Streptophyta > Pinopsida > Cupressales > Cupressaceae > Sequoia > Sequoia sempervirens. Next base: position 9,101,704 of record VDFB02271358.1, read on the forward strand.
ATTTTTTTCCAATTAAATAATTAATTATGAATTTTTTATTACAACTTTTAAAAAATCTAAAAACCAGTATGTTTGACCACCTTAACTTGGTCAAAACTTCATGAAATTCAATTTTTATTTTTTTAATCCTATACTATGCAAAGTACATAATTTGATGCATGTTTTAGATTCAAAAGATATGTTACCATTTAAAAGCTATAGATGTTTTTCAATCAGCCTATCAATCAGGACTTTAGTCATAATTTGAATAGAAAATGAATAATACTTACTTATTAAATTCAAAGTAAAGCATAATTTATATTGGTGGAAAGCTAAGAATCTCCTTTAAAAACCCTTTTTGTTTCATCAATTTTGGGTTAAAAAAAAGTCGTCAGCCACATAACTATCATATTGCAACTTTTTGGCCCATCATGATACCCTTACACCTCAATAGCTTGAAAACAAGAAAAAAGAGAGAAACCACGGTTCTATGGAGTGTAGGTGTCATTGTCATCTCCATGCTCATCAAATACAAACTGAAAAAAATAAAGAAAATCAACCTTTTCCTTTAACAGAAGAAATAAATGATTACCCTCCTCCTGCTGACTTGTCACATGATAGTATAGTCCAACCCTCACAACAAAATTATTTGATCCAACAACCACAACTCCTGATACATCCTTCCTTATAAATTACCATTCGTCCTCTCATCGCAATTAACCTAGATGATGATGATGATGATGATGATTAGATAACTAAAATCAATGAATAAGTGCATAATGATTTAAATTCTTTATTTCCATTATCCATGAACTTAAAAGATAATTTTTTCTACACCAAGTGAAGAACCTAGCACTTCCCCTATTTTGGCACTTGCAATTCTTCCTTTGGATAGTCAACCACCCTCACATTATACTAAACATGATTGGGTGGTGAATGACTTGTTAAATGGTTGATTTGCATTCACCTTGCTATCCTTTTTACATTTTTCTTTTCTTTGATTTGATTGTATGTGTGTATTGTGTTCCCTCGTAATGTGTGTTTGATGTCCTCTCTCTTTTTTCATATCCTCTATTTGTACCTCTATTCTATTTTTCATACATTTTTCATTTTATTTTTTTATTTTGTTTTGTGTTTTTCTTTTGGGGATGATGCAAAGTGTTGAGAAGCCCTATGTCTCTCCCATGTTGACCCAAAAGGTCCCTTTTTCTTTTCCTTTTTTATCTTTTCTTGTGTTTTTCCTTTTGGGGATGACGCAAGACATTGAGACCAAAATGTCTCCTTCATGTTGAACTAAAAGCTTTTCCTTCTCTTTTTCCTTTTTATTTTCTTTCTGCTTGTATTTTCCTTTTGTGAACGATGCAAAGCATTGAGACTGTAATGTATCTTCCATGTTGACCCAAAGCATACTTTGTGTTTCTTTTGTTTTCACTCTCTTTGTGGCATTGTTATAGTTCTATGTGCTTTAGGGAATGATGTAAATTCCAAGATCATTAATAAAAACATTGTAGCAATGAACATACTGACCCCAAATCCATAAATCCCTTATGTTTTTGGTGTGTTCCTTTCTAGGGGAAATTTTTTATTTTGATTTCTTTTTCATTTACATGAAGAAGCCTAACTTAGAAACATATGACTTGGTATAGGGGCTTTCCAAGTTGGTTCTCATGTCTTGTTTCATTTTTTCATTTTTCCTTTGCTGCTTTAAAGTAATTGCTCACAAAATAATGTGTAGCATTTCGTTTAAAGTGGGACGCATACAATGGAATCATTTCATTTGAATTCTTGGTTCTTAGTGTAGCCTTGTCACTTCATACGATGCATTTGTCACTTTGTGGATGACATTGGGTGTGATGTCCTTTATAAATGTGATATATCTTAGTATATTATGCTCCTCTTAGTGGCCTAATGTGATGCACTGCATCCCCTAAGTTGTGAATATTCTATTCTTTGATTGGTCCTCTCTTGGAGAAATTAGACACAATGTTCCCTAAGTGATAAACCTTGCATGAACTTAATAAGACTCCTTTGAACATATCTTACATTCTAAATTTTACATTTTTGAATTTTACATCTTTTCCACCTTGCATAACACAACTTGCATGAATGTGGTACCTTTTTCTTTATTCAAGAGTTCTAACCATATGAAGCTTTGCTTGTCTCATGAAGCAAGAACTGACATTTTTCCTTATGGTGCCTTGTTAAAGTTATCAAGAGGTATAACTTTGATATGGTTGAGTGGGAATCCCATTCAATAGCATCACTTTCCCCATCACCATCTATGTGTTTATGAGTGCATACCAACTAGCCTATGTACTTCACCCTTTTGGGTCTTCTCACCTAGAAGACTGCCATGAGTTATGTCACCCTAGAGTCAGTATGCATTCACTTTTTCTAACAAACAACCTAGATCTAATCCATAACTAGTTGGAAAAATGATTCAAGCTTGATCTGATTCTCCCTTTTCTTCTCTTTCTTCTTTTGTGTGTTCCTTTGTTCTTATGTTTAGTTTTCCATGCTATATTAATCCTAGGGGCTTTATCATCCCTCTTTATCATTTTCATTCCATCTTGCTAACATAAGTGCATTTGGATCCTCCTCGATATGCATGGCTAATTTAGTGTGATTTTGAAGCAAGTTCACCCACTCACTAAAGTGGGGGCTAAATGTACCATAGAAAAATAGATCATTGACATTTTCATGGTCTTTTAGGTCTTTCTCCTATGATGTTTGACTTGTCTTGCTTTGAATTAATGTTAGAATGTAACTTATGCATTAACATTAGGTCTAAATATTCAAAATATGACATCTTGTGAAGGTGTTGTGAAGTGTTTTAACACATTTCTATACTTTTCTAGACTCTTTTCATTATAATTCACCTAAAATCATGTTTTCATTACTTGTCAAGTCCTATTTTAAAGTGTTGTAAAGTCTTGTAACAAGATTTCATGCTTTTCTAGGTTTAATTTCACTATTTACACCTTTTTTATGCTTTATTTGACCCCTTTATGCACTCATCAGACTTAATTAAGTCTGTTTTTTAATGAAAACACCAAAAAAACATTAAATGTGAATTAATTCCCGACGCCCACTTGCAAGCCCAAGGTGGGAACCATTCGACATGGGTGGTGAATGAGTCCCTCTTGGCTCCAAATTCAAAATAATTCAAATTTTCATTTAGGTTTTTATTTAAAAATACCTTATGTAAGCTTGTAATGATGTATTATTAGGTTATTAGGGTATAAGTGTGTATAAATAAGTGTTTTTCTCCTCATTTTCCTATCCCCCCAATCAACAAGTTCATTTGCATTCCTCAATTAGGATTCAAGCACTTTGCATCATTTAATGAGGCATTCATTAAGAATCTTGGAGCAGCCATTAACATATCTTCAGATCTCTTCAACAAGGTTGTGGTGAGTTTAGTACATTTACATGTTTATCCATAATTCCTTGTTCATTTCACTTCATTTCTCCATTAAGGGTTTGATTTCCAAAGTGGGATTTGACCAAGGAAAATCCCTATACTCTAACCCTTAGCCATATTTCCCCTTTTGCATGTGTGTTTACAAACTTTTATATGAATATTTGTCAAGCAATTAGGAGTTGAAAGGTGGTCAATAAGTTAGCAAAGTGTTTCAAGTCAACTAAACCTTATTTCACATTTGGAGACAACCTACAGTCTATTTTCTACAGGTTTAATTCTCTCATCCCAACAAGAAGATAAGTGTAGATCTAGAGGTAGACAATTGACCTCTTATTTCACAAAATTTTAGTGGAGGACTAATTCGCCATCAGTGGTGAATGAGTCCCACCTTAAGGCTGAAAAAGGTGGTTTTGTCATATTACAATTCCTGAAAGTCAAAAACCTGTTCCATGAAATTTTACAAATAGGAGCACTAATTCACCATCAGTGGTGAATGAGTCCCACTGGTCATCAACAGTGAATTTTATAGAATTCTAGAATCTTATAAATTTTTCAATGTATCTCGAGGTGCACTCCTTTTAATTTCTTTCATTTCTAAGTTCATTTGTGCATATTTCTTGTTCATTCTTGCATATCTCACTATGTTTTCAAACATTTCATTTTACATTAGTTTTGCATTAACAATCTATCAATTACATCATCCGGTTGCATTTACATCATTGCATCTAGTCTTAATTGCATCATACAATCCTCTATTTGAGTAAACCATCACAATTTTGGTGTTTTATCTCTCTCCTTTTAGGTGAAGGATCCTAAGAGTGCAAGACAAGCACATAACACATCAAAAATTGTTGGTTCACCAAAAAATGGAAGATTCTCCTTCATTCTCCTTCAAATTCATTCATTCTCACTTCATTTCATCTTCTAGCCATTCTCTTGTATTCTCTAGCAATTCTCTTGAGCATTCACTTCAGTCTCAAGCAACATTTCAACACTTCATTGTAGTAGCACTCCATCAACTCCACATTGCAAGTGTGAAGCAATCCATAGAAGCGTGTGCTTGGAGCCTTGCGAGAGCTCCCTTCATCGTAGCTGCAACCATGGTGACCTTTCCAAGTCCATATTCTCCTCCATTGGCCTGTGATATTTTGGGTGGAGGTGGTAATGATTCACTCCTCTTTGTGATTTGGTTGAGTAGCAATGTGTTGTTTTGTAGTGTTTATTGCTCTATTTTCTTTCATTTATCACATTTTATCTTTTGTTGCTTTTTGGTTGTCTATGGTGGTGGAAACACTAAAATGAGGGTCTAACTGAGGCAGGGCCCTATACATCCCCACCAATTCCCCCTTCTTTCTTGTGTATAGGTGAACATACATGTGGAGCTAGCTCGAAAACTAGAGCTTCTATGAATTGGTCTTTATCTATTTTCTCCACTATTTATGCATTTACTTTTTATATTTCATCATCTTTTCATTTTCATTAAAGTCCATTGGCTACGTTGTTAGTACATTTTGAGGAATTATTTAGTGTCTTATGTTATCTAGCCATACAAGTTCCAGTGTACCAGAGAGATGCTAGTGAACTGCACTGTCATTCCAGAACTGTGTTTTCATCCTGAAATATAGAGTTGTCTAAGGTATAATACTGATCCTACAAACCAGCTCACCTAGTCAAAACCTAAGTTCGAGGTCTACAAAGTGATAGAAGTATGTTATAGTCCTCATCATTCTTGATCCTTATCCCAAGACATCTTTTAGAGTGAGGTAAGTTAGGGAAGTCCTCTGCTCTTAGCTCTCTGTGACCTAGAGCCTTGACATGGTTGGTCCCCCTCTCTTACATTTTTGTTGAGCTCGACATGAAGAGTTTTGGGTTTTTTTGGTGGTACTGAAGGATCATTTTCTTATGTTCTAGGAGTTTTGTGAAGCTTTTCACCTTACAACCTAGCCTGCAATCCCTAGTAGGCATACTTGGAAGGTTTTGTAGGTATTGCAGAGTGAAACCCTAATTGGGTCACTATCTTATTTCAAACCTTTGGGGGGATTTTTGAGAGTATCATTTAGTGTGTGTGATGATATCATTTTTTCATTTTCCTATCCCCTCTATGCAACTTGTGAGTAGTAGTACAGGTGTAACCTTCACCTCACAAGACTTGTCGATGAGCTTTAATAGAGAACCATATCCTCTTTATATCCCTGAATGAATCAACTGAAACACTATAGTAGGTGTTCTTGTTGACCCCACATCTCAGGTGAATATCATAATTGAGTATATCATGTTGATTAACATCTTGCATAAAGATTTGTATGATGCACCAATGAGCACCATCTATACATATAACAAAAAATTTGTACCTCCTTGGTAATATTGTTTTGTTAGTCCTTGTTGGACCTAAATCTGTAAATTTCTTGTTTGACATAATCCTGGGGTCATAATGGGGTCATAACTATTCAAGGGTATGTGCAGGATCATCATGGAAAAAACAGGCCCTTAAGTGGCAAAAAAATAAGAAAAATCAAAGTTAGGCAACTTGGCGTAAAAATTTGAATAAGTTATCTATATTATTTCAAAAATATGTAAGAATAGAATTTGTAGCAAATTGAATGTAGTTTCTAAACTACTAGGTTTATTTTTTTTTAAACAAAATGTATTTGGTGAAAATTTGAAATTTCAATGTAGTAGTACTTAAATTTCAAGGAAAAACTAAGTAGGTGTTTGTCTGACCACCTTAACCACAATAAAATTATAATATTTTTTTATAAGATTTTTTTTGTAATTTTCTTCCAAATAAATAATTAATTATGATTTTTTGATTACACATTTTAAAAAATATTAAAAATTGTACATCTAACCACCTTAACTTGGTCAAAACTTCATGAAATTCAATTTTTTTTTTAAATCCTATAGTATACGAAGCATAGAATGTGACGTATGTTTTGGATTCAAAAAATTTGATACCATTTAAAAGATATAGATGTTTTTCAATCAGCCTACCAATCAATACTTTAGTCATAATTTAAATAGAAAATTAATAATAATTATTTATTAAATTCAAAGTAAAGCATAATTTATATTGGTGGAAAGGTGAGAATCTCCTTTAAAAACCCTTTTCATTTCATTAATTTTTGGTAAAAAAAATTGTCAGCCACATACCCTATAAATACCCATCATATCGCCACTTTTTGGCCCATCATGATCTTGCACATACCCTCAAAGTGAAGCTAGGTATCCCCTAGCTAGTAGCTATGAATTTAATTGCCTTAGTTGTGCATAAATGTCTAAAGTTCATTCATGAGGGTTTTGTGCATGTGATCCATGACATCGGCTATAGACCAATGGTTGCACATGGAAATCATTTTTTAGATCACTTTTTTCCTACACTGATTGGTCTTCTCCCACCTAGAAAGGACCTCTTGTATCAGACATATTGGAAGTACAAGAAAGGGTGCTTAATGCCAAGAGTGAGGTACCCTCCATCACCTTATGTTGTTTCACATAGGGCCTTCCGAAAAGCTAATAGTGATGTTTCCAAGGCTCATAGAAGAGAAGAAGAGAAGCCCTCTCAAGGTCGCTCTTCTTCCTCTTCCACTATCTAGCCTAATGCTTCCTCTCATCCTATTATGGTGTCCTCAAATTTTCCTATACATTTGTGAGAGAATCTTATGGTGCCCGATTGGAAAAAGCCTAAGTGTCCCATGTTCAAGCTTCCCGTTTTGCCCATGGAGCCTAGAACTATTCGATATATGGTAGAAGAAAGGGCCCCCATGGGGAATCCTCTATGTATTAGCCTCCACAAACTCCCACTGCTTCTACTCCCAAAACAGTAAACTAGAAGAGGCCTGCCACTAAGGAACTAGAGCTAACTCCCCCTATTGTTTCTCAACTTGCTCCTCATGGTCCAATTCAGAAGCATGTCCCTTACTTAGAAATGGCTATATTAGACACCCCTATTGCTAATCAAGAGCCTTTATTCCCTTTGTAGCTCTTGGCCTATAGCTCAAAGAGTCATAGAAACCACCTTCCACATGAGTGCAAGTGTTGGTGAAAGGCTATTGCAATTGAGTAGGGTGCTTTATAGAAGAAGGAAGAGGAGATGACCACCCATACTTCAAGGCCTCCTAATGTGTCCTCCTCTCTCCTCCCCTCTTCTTTCATTCAATCTAGTCCAGTCTCACTTCCAAATCCTATTGTAAATATGAATACGCCTAACCCCAAAAAGGTGTAGGTGTTTATCACTTCTTCAATTGAACTACCTTTATTGATGTACCTTCTAGGCATCTCACCATTCCCTAAACCCATGGATATGCTAAATACTTTAGTGGTATCTATCATAGTTTTCTCCTCCTCCTCTTCCTTTGATCCTCTCACCTCGTCTATGGGGATTTCACATCCCTGGATGATGCAGAAGGTGGAGGATGGTCCTTCTAGGAATGGAGGGTGTAGGAGGATCTCCCCTTCTCCAAAAGTTGGTCATGTGCTAGCTTGTTCCATCCTAGTAACAAAGCATGTCTTGGCTTCCCTTGAGTTTTTCACCACTCCTGAGTCACCTAGTAAGTGAAGTGGTGAATCTCAGGAACAATATACTTTTTCAATTGAGGTATGACATGAAACTCTAGTAAAGTGCATGTCTAACTCTCTAGATGAATTTCTAGCCTTTTCAATGATCTTCACAAAAAATTTGACCAAATATCCACAAGAGCCTGGTGGCGAAGACCTTGTAGGGCCTTCTTGCTTAGCCCTTGTTGTGGGAGGGTTGGAAGCTCCCCCCTTTAATATTCCACCACTATAGGCTTTTCCTCCTTCCCTTTATAATGACCCAGATTGGGAACTAGATAACCTCTTCGCCGATGAGTGTTAGGGGGAGGCCTCTACTTTATCTTTAGATTAGATGTGTGTGTGTTGTGATGTGTTCCCCTATGATTGTCCTATGTGTTCCTGGATAACCCTTGTCACCCTTGTTGGTGCTTGGATACAAGAATGATTTTGTTTCATGAACCTTCTTATATTTGTATCGTCATTCCTCCATGTTTTTGTTTGATTTTTGGTGAATTGGGGACAATGCAAAGTGTTGGGGGCATTTAGGCTTCCCTTCCATGTTGACCCAATTTTTCATTTTCACTTTTTCTTCTCATGCATTCTTCACATGGTTTAATATAGGAGGGGGTTGATGATAGTTCCTTTATATACTATTATTATACTTATATTTATTTATGAGCATCTCTAACCCCAAAATATCAGATCACCCCTGCACATCCTATATTTCATATTATTTTTATTTTGCTCTTTCCTTATCTTTATCTCTTATTTTCTTGAGTTGTCCCTTTCATGTGTGAGAATACCATTTCTATGACACTTCAATTTTTAGAAAATATATTTGTTTCCAATGAACATTTTCATGAAAATATTTAGAAACTTTTCAAAAATCACATTCTTTACTTGGACCTAACGGAATGTGTTTCCTTCATCATGGGTTTGCAAAGAAATAACTTGAGAGCTTTCCTTTGAGGTGGTAGTAGCCTCTACCTTCCCCTCACAAGGGGGCATTAATTCATTTCAAATTCCTTGATGAAGTGAACATCTTTCAAAAGGAATCCTTGGTGATGAATTGATTTAAGAAAAAATGTCTCTTTTGAACTTCCAAATAGTGTGTCCCTTGAGTCGACCTCTCTTCACATCAAGTTCCCAAGGGACTGTGAAATTCTTCCAATTTATTGATGGTCTACGTGGTTGTCTGCTTATTTTCCTACATGGATGCTTTGCTTTCAAACATGTTTTATCTGTGGCTAAACATGTCACTTTGCAGGTGTACCTATGAAGTCGCTTTTTGACTCTAAAGAGTCCCCTTCTCTAGGTTTCCTCCATATGAAAGATCTTGGGGGAGGACTCCTTGTAGGTTTGTGGGCCTGTAAGGTGCTTACTTGTTTAGGTTTCCTTCATGTGAGAAATCTTGGAGGATGCCTCCTTTTAGGTTTGTGGGCTTGTAAGGTTCTTATTTCATTGGGTTTCCTTCATGTGAGAGATCTTGGGGGACACCTCCTTGTAGGTCTGTGGTCTTGTAAGGTGCTTATTTCATTGGGTTTCCTTCATGTGAGATATCTTTGGGGATGCCTCCTTGCACATCTACAAGCCTATAAGGCGCTTCCTTCTTGGGGCTTCCTTCATGTGAGAGATCTTGGGGGTTGCCACCTTGCAGGTCTATAGGCATGTGAGATACTTTCATCCTATGAGATTTTTCCATCATTGGTCTAAGGGCCTTTGGTGTAATTTGTGCAGCTTCATGGTTGTACAAGGCTATGGAGTCTTTTGTTTAAAACTCCTTAGGGAGAGCACCTATGGAGTCATTTTTCCTATCCCGCACTTTCAAAATCACTAGATCATGGTCTACTTCCTCAAAAATTCAAGTATAAATTTATAATCATACTAATTCTTTGATCTAATTTACCAAAGGACTCATTAGTACTCGTGCTTATTGATGGGTGCAAAATGTGTTCAATTTTTATGTCCTTTTTCCCTCATTCCATTTCCATTTTTCCTTTCTCCTAAGAATTTCTTACCATTAATTGTTAGGGAAATAAAGAATATTTGATATGTTTTCAAAGAGGAATGAATGATTTTAGAATGCTAAAATCATTGAGGTAATGATATATTTTGGATGGTTTTCTATAGGAACTAAATGTGAAGAAGGAATTGAATCTATGTGCGACAAATCCTGAAAGGCATAAAGAGTCGAATGAATTGGGAAACATGGGTGTAATATGATGGAAGTATACTTATTTTTGTTTTTATATCTCATTTCAAACAAGTCATTTTTGTAACTGCTTTGGGTTTCTGGCCTGCGACATTCCTAGGACCTATAATTGTCTTGTTTTTTGGTCATTAGGCATAACAAACTACAACACTCTTTTTTTTTTGTCTTGTGATACACGAAAGACTAGATATATATGTGCTTGTGTGTGGACGCATGCGCTATGATCTAGATATAGATAATATAAAAAATTAAGAAGATTCGAGATATCTTTTCATTCCTGAATGATTAATTAGTTGTTCATGGATTGAGTTAGAGTAACTAGTTTTTTTCTGCTCACCTCATGAATTAGAGGAAGGGCCCCCTCTCAGGAAGCTTGGTGAGATTATTTTATGTTTTATTAGCTTGGATATTTTTATTTCATGCAATTCCACTCATGTCAAATGTATGTTTGTCAAGTGTGTTGAAATTATTTTAATTTTTCTTCAAGTTTAAAGATCATTAATAATCCAGCTTGTGTGATTAATTTGGTACTAAAAGAACTACAATAAATTCTCTATGGAATGTAATTATGATCTAAGGAACAAGAAGTGTGTTTCTATTGTAGATTAATTGCTATATTTTCCATTTCAGATTATGTTGTGTTTCATTCTATAAAAATTCTTATTGTGTTCCATTCACATTCCATCTCTATGTTGTATTCCATCTTCCTGTTGCATTCCATCTTCTTGCTACACTCCATTTTCCTGTTGCACTTCGACCTCCTGTCACAATTCAAATTCCTAACGCCTACACTATTTCAATATATCTTCAACAATTATATTCTTTCTTCTGGTATTGTAATGGTTGTTGTTACTATCTATATTAAAGAGTGTATATCCTAAGATATTGAGTTTTCATTATTCAAGTTTAATAAAAAAAGATAGATTGGATGAAATAGGTAGGTAGTAATTAAAGAAAGGATTTCATTCATTTATGATTTGAAGAACTATACTTTTGAATTTCAGATTGAAAATTTTGTTTTTTAATTCTTAGATTCATCCATCCCCCTTAGCTCATTAGTTTCAGCCCTTAGGTAGATTGCCTCAACACTAGTCACAAGCTTACACCCCTAGATTGACACTTGAAGGATAGACTAAGGAGATTATTATGAAATGATCCCTAAAGATTGGTCCAAAATTTTTTATCAATTAAAGATAGAATTACAAGGATAAATTTATCCCACAATTTAATCCAATAACTCACTAAAGTGGGGGAAAAATCTATAGGAGTGAATTTGCACCCCTTATGCAAATTCCCCTTTCACACACCCACACCTTAGAAAATCAAATATGAAGGTGAAATTCCACATAAGCCAACTGCCTTTTGTCCACTTGGAATCTATCATTTGTGTTAGTGAGCTAATATTTGTCAAGGATGCACACACGGTGCACAAATTTCCACGTGACACACTATCATCCCTAATGGATTCTTGCATCTGAAGTTGGAAAAGGTGTTACACACTTGATTGGAGTTCTTTTGTAACATCCCTCTTTTAGCAACCGACATTGAAAATAGTAGATTCTCCTTCATTCTCCTGAAAATTCATTCATTCCCACCTCATTTCATCTTCTATCCATTCTCTTACATTCCCTAGAAATTATCTTGAACATTCACTTCACTCTCAAGTAGCATTTCAACACTCCATCAACTCCGCGTTGGAAGTGTGAAGCAAGCCATAAAAGTGTGGGCTTGGAGTCTTGCGAGACCTCCCTTCATCATAGTTGTGGCTCTAGAGACCTTACCAAGTCCATATTCTCCTCCATTGGCTAGTGAGATTTTGGGTGGAGGGTATGTGCAGGATCATCATGGAAAAAATAGGCCCTTCGGTGGAAAAAATATCAGAAAAATCAACGTTAGGAAACTTGATGTAAAAATTTGAATAAGTTATCTATATTATTTCAAAAATATGTAAGAATAGAATCTATATAAAATTGAATGTAGTTTCTAAATTACTAGGTTTATTTAAAAAAATAATAATTCTATTTGGTGAAAATTTGAAATTTCAATGGAGTGGTACTTAAATTTCAGGGAAAAAATAAGAAGTGTGCATCTGTCTGACCACCCTAGTGACAATAAAATGATAATATTCTTTTATAAGACTTTAGATATAAGTAGAGGACTCATGTCCTGATGTGATGCATATTTTTTGTATTTTTTTCATGTAAATAATTAATTATGATTTTTTTATTACAACTTTTAAAAAATATAAAAAAATTCTATGTCTGACCACCTTAACTTGGTCAAAACTTCATAAAATTCATTTTTTTTTAATATTATAGGATGTGAAGCATAGAATGTGACACATGTTTTAAATTCAAAAAATGTGATACAATTTGAAAGGTATAGGTGTTCTTCAATCAACCTATCAATCAAGACTTTAGTCATAATTCTAATAGAAAATAAATAATATTTGTTTATTAAATTCAAAGTAAAGCATAATTTATATTGGTGGAAAGCTGAGAATCTCCTTTAAAAACCCTTTTCGTTTCATCAATTTTGGGTAAAAAAAACCCATCAGCCACATACCCTGCACATACCCATCATATCACCACTTTTTGGCCCATCATGATTTTGCACATACCCTGGAGGTGGTAATGTTTCACTCCTCTACTATTTGATTTTGTTGAGTAGAATTGTATTGTTTCACGTAGTGTGTATTTCTCTCTTTTCTTTCCTTTATCACATATTCTACTTCATTTCTTTCTAGCTGTTTGTGGAGGTGGAAACACCAAAATGGGGGTTTGACTAAGGTAGGCCCCTATATAGCCCCAAAAATTTTCCCCTTCTTTCTTGTGTGTAGGCGAACATACGTGTGGAGCTAGCTAACAAACCAATGCTTCTATCATTTGGTCTTTATCACTTTAGTCTTTATCTATTTTCTCCACTATTTATGCATTTACTTGCTATATTTCATCATCTTGTAATTTTTTTAAAGTTCATTACCTAGACTGTTAGTATTTTTTTAGGAATTATTTATTGTGCCTTATGTTTTCTAGTTGTACGAACACTAGTGCACCTAAGAGATTCTAGCACACCACATTTTCATCCGAAAAGCATGCTTCTATCCTCGAACAAAGAGTTCTCTGAGGTACAATAGTGATCTTTAAAGCTAGATTGCATAGCCCAAACCCAAGTTCAGGGTTTGAAAAGTGATATAAGGATGTTATAGTGCTCATGATTGTCGATCCTTATTCCCAAGCATCTTTTAGAGTGAGGTAAGTGTTAGCTCTCAAAATTGCACCCTTTCTAAGTTGTAGAACTTAGCATTTTGGAGTAACATGGGAACACTTCTAGGATATGTGTCACCTAAACTTGGAGTGAACCTCCATATAAGCTTGGCTCCTAACTGGTAGTCACCTATTCTACTATTTTTCCAAGGAAATTCATAAGAAAGAGTACATAAACCTAAAATTGAAATCTAAAACAAAGGTGATGCCCCAAAACCACTAACTAAGACCTATAAACACAACTTAAGTACACAGTTCAATCAACAACAAAACTTAAATTTTCTCAACTCAATCTTATATACTTTTGCATCAGTGTTTCATGAGAAGGATATAATGCATAAGTCCAAAAGGAAAGAAAATTTTCACAACTTCATCTACTTGCACTTCAACACAACTCATAACTTGCAAAATGTATACACTTTCTTCACAAAGGTGCCACTAATGAAACTCAACTACAAGGAATGAAGTACTTTCACAAGTAATTGCATACATCAACAAACTGTAGATAGTAGAATAGAAAAATTAAGTAAGAAAAATAACTTATCTTTGTTGATCTCCAAGGTATCCATTGGTATACATGCCAAAAGAGTGACAAAAAAATGTAAAATCTACAAAAGGACTCCAAAATTCACTAAGTACAAGCTAAATCATAACTAGAAATAACTTCACAAATGAAAAGTGAACTAAATATGAACTTCATCAAGAGACTCCACCAAAATAGGGACTAGAATCTTCTTGGTCGTATGCCTCCAAAATGCTAAAAATATAGCAATGAAATCCCCACCAAGACCTCCAAAATGTTGAAAAGGTCAAGTTTGACCATGTCCACCATAAAGGCATAAGAAACTGATTCCTAAATACCCTCATCCCCTCCAAAAAGGTGAGAAAACACTCCTATATTCTCTCTGTATGTTGATTAACCTCCTTCAACCTCTCTATATTCTTGCAAAAGCATCAAAGATAACTAAATTCTCTTTAAGAAATTTACAAAGCATACCACATCATTTTTTGATTTAAAATAGAAATTTGATTAAGTGACTTATAACAATATCACTTAAATCAAATGCTCTACAATTGAAATTCGATGCAAAAATAATGGGAAAGTAAAAAAAAAAAGTCTTGAAAGAATTACATACACTAACATACACAAGGGGAATACCCTAGTGTTGTGCATTTACAAAACCTGGCTGAGGTATTAATTTTTGCAAACATTTTTGAATCGAAGGAAAAAAAACCTTTTACCCATTCACATTCAATAGGGTTAAACCCTAGAAACAAAATGATGCAAAAAGCATTCATTTCATTTCATTTTACCTTGCAAGCTTCTAGAGAACTCCCTAACTGTGGCACCATAGGGTTTGATGGCTCCTTGTAGATGTTTTCCATGGTGAATTTTGAAGCAAAAGGTGGCTCCTCCAATAGCTTCATGTGAAAAATCAACTCAAATAAATCGTGTGAGCTCCTTAAACAAAAAAATCCACATTTCTTTTTTTATTTCTATAGAAAAAGTGCTTACTTTGATCTCTATTTTTCTCAATTTTTTTGTATATTTCATAAAATTTATGTATATTTCATAAAATTTTTGTATAAGACATAGAAGAAATTACTTTCAATCATGGCCACAACTCCATATTTATTTTATTGATTTAAAAAAAATGGGTATCTCGTTTTGCTTGTGATACCATGTAATAGTGGCTAGCAGTGTTATAATCCATTTTTCTATGATAAGATCAAACAAGATCATAATATGAATGAGATTTCATGAGAGTGTGGATGGCTAAAACAAGAGTTATCTTAGGCATATTCCACAATAAAATGTTTCCCTGCAAAGGAAAAAATAGGTTTGCTAAATGATTCAAACCCTTGCATAGTATAGGTATAACTCAAAGATTCTTTACATATTTTCCATTCCTTCTTGAACACTACCCCTCCTTTGTTTTGATATCCAAAACTCCTCATGTGAATTGAAGAAGTATACTCTGACTCTCTACTTTTAAACCATCATGCAATACCCTCCATTTATCTGTTCTTGAGCATACCACTTTGGTGCCTATTCTTATACTTTTCACATGTTTGTTTTACTTTCCTTATTATGCTAGTATGTGAAAATCCACATTTGGCATAATAAATCTATTGTATTGCATACACATGTTGACAGTTGCTTCAAAAACATTTCCCAATCTTCTTACCTGTGAAACTATTTCTATTGGCCCTATTCTTGACTCATGCTTGTGCACTATTTGATTGAGGAAAAGTTTCCATGACTAAATTCATAACTACAGTCATCACCATGCCAACAAGACTCTTTACTAAACTCCATGCAAAATACAACTATATTGATATCTTTGAGGATCTCATCTGCATTTCTATGGATCAGAAAAAAAAAAGATCTCTAGGGAACTCTTTCTCACACTGATTGCATTTAAATGTCCCAATGAACCATTTGGAAATCTATGACTGTCATCACTTCCCACATACTATCCATCTAAGTTTATCTTTGCTAAAATGTTACTTGTCTTGATGACAATTATATTTGCATGCTTCTTTCAGTCCCCAAAAACAACAATAACACAAACTTCTTTCAAAAAGAAGTCTAAATTAAATTTTAAGAATGGTAACCATAGTTCATAATCAAAAAAATTTCTCTATTTCTATAGGTCATGAAATGCATGATATGCACATAGATAATGTTATTCCTATCTTGTATTAGCTTGAAAACATCACTAATTCAGAAAAATATGTTTTTTTGACTTCACGTTTATGGATCCATTGTGATTTTCTCTTATGAAGTTAACTGTCCTTTTGAAAATTAATGGTTTTGGTTGCCATTTCCACATGATGGAATTCATGAATGTGACAAATGTGAGCATATCTTACACACTACCTCCTCCATGTTTTGATTACTTGTTTTATTATCCTAATAGCTATCTCTTAAAAGCAATGTTATTGCTTACTACTCCTTTGAGATTGATGTGTCATCTTCATTATGCTAATGTTGTCCTTTAAAGTTGAGTATGGAAACCATGCACTATGTTAAAATGTGTCATGTATCTCTTGATAGCTCTTGATAGTACTCACTAACATGATGACCATATACTTATGAATTTCAAATTACAAACATCATGGAATCTTTGTAGGCCAGTTTTGTACCATGTTCCTATTGGTAAAGAATATCCTTATTAATATGAGAGAACTTTTATTAATAAGATATCTATTCTTATCAATATCACCATAATTAATGAAACCTGCCTACAAGGATTACATTGGTGATATAAAATAAAACTATCCCTCTCTAAAGAAACTAAAGGGTAGAATTTTGTGCTCAACCCTTTTGGGAGCCCATTTCACTCCACATGCTATGATCAAATGAAACAAAAAAACAATAAATATTTCACCTATATTGCACAATGAGAAAACATGGTAGATAAAAACAAAGCATATGATAGATGATTTTGATAAGCTTCCTATTTTCTTGGACATCTATGGTATACAAACTATTTTGATTCTTATGACAATCAAGCTATATGTTTATGGAAGTTTTCATATGTATTAATTAGTTATCTTTCATTGATCTAGCCAACTCTCTCTCACACATGGAATAATTATTGGAGCAGTAGGGAAGGAAAATTCTAGAGGTTAGAAAAATAGGGGGTTGAATAGATGTAGCTCTACTCAATTGGGATTCATCAATCAAGTGATGAAAAGTACCCTTTCTTTATATATGAATTTTTTCTTTCATGTATCTATAAATGTATAATCTTTTCCTTCATTTGTATTCAAATAGTTAGTCCCACAACTTATGTGGGACACCATACATTTATTTTTATCAATAAAGACTACTTTGAAAAAAAAAATCACTCTCTTCTCTATTGTATGCATTCACATAATGAAGTATTTTGTAAAACATAAAAAAATCTACCTATTTTAGTTCGTAGCTAAAATAGGTATTAGTGAGTGAGGGAAACCCTTCACTCTCGGCTCTCTATGACCTGAAGCCTTGACATGGTTGGTCCCCCTCTCTTACAGGTCCATTTCATGGATTGCTTAATTCCAAATTTTTATTTACAACATTTCATTTTTTAGATTGTTGCATAGTGTAATCAACAAAGTACCTTGTTTGAAATATGAAAATTTCATTTACACACCTCATTCTAGGTCTTTAATTTCATTTTAAGTCTCTTTCCATTTTAACATTGCATAGATTAATTTTCAAAAAATTTGATGTCTATCTTTTCCAAGTTTTCAAAGAAAAAGCTAGTCAATAAGCATGTTAATCATTCGTTCAATACATTCCCTAGTTATGAGAGTCTCTCAGTGCAAGAGAGTGAAGATGTTGACATTTTCCTTAAACCTATGCCTCTTCCTATCTTTGCTATTTATGGGAATAATGCGATAAAAGAGGATACAAGTGTAGATAACCATGGTGATCATAATTTTCTTCTCCCAATACCTCTCTTGTTAGTGATGAAGGTATCTTGGTGAAAGAAGATGCAATCTTTAAGAATCATGAAAGTATTGCTCATCCTTCTACTCCTTCCCCTTCCGAAGATATTATGGAATAGGAGAATGAGATCATATACACATTTCTAACATCACCTTACATAGTCTACATTCATTCCTTGCTTGTGATAATTTCTTAGTGAAAGAGGATAAAATCATAGATAAACATGAAAATCACATTTTTTCTTCTCCTAGTATCTCTCCTTGCACTAAAGAAGATACTTTGATGTTATAAAATACAATAAATAAGAGTCATGAGAATCATATGTGTCTCTTATCTCTTAGGGAAAATATTATTGAACAAGCAAACACTATCATCTACAACAAGAAATTTCAACCATTCATAACTCCCTTACTTGTGATGAAGTCATTTTAGAAGAACCAACCTCTAAATGTCATGAACATCTAGTTTTTATTTCTCCTAAAAACTCTCCTGAGGATATCATGGTGCAATAAAATGGGAACATTGACACATGTCTTGCAAATACTAATAATGAGGCTTCCTAAGATCGTGCAAATAAAGACAAGTTTGTTGAGCTTATGACAACAAAATTTGATCTCCTTTACTTAGTGATCCTCCTAATTCACCTCCCATTAGTGAATCACATGTAATAAAATAAGAGGTTTCTTGAAATCTACGATGCAATCTAATAGTAACAATTTGTTTCAACAATTGAGTTATAACTTAGTTTCTCAAACATCTAGGAAACCACAAATCACTCTCACTTCATTACCATTTCCTCAACATATTTTTCCTAGTGTTGAAGACCCTAAAAAGACTCATTAATATATCTATATAGAAACTCATTCAACTATCACCTACATACAATTATCTATTTCAAGAAATATTGCAAACAAAGTAGGAGGACATCTAATCTTATGTGAAATTGAATAATGTAACACCCTCCCTTGATCGTATGCCAGTCACACAATAAGAAATTGCATTCCCTAAACATAAATTACCCTCACTTGATATTCAAAATAAAAATGAAGCCTTGATGATAAATGTGATCATTAATGAAATTGCATTTAGGAACACTCTCATAGACAATGGAGAAAGTCTTAAAAAATTTAGCATTGACTTTCTAGATAAAATTGGAATGGACAAGAGGCTTATTTAACTTAATGATGTTAATATTTATGGCTTTGGAAACATTAATAGGAAACTATAGGAATGATCATATTAGCTATTGAGGTCGGACCTTTACTATTTCCTACCCCTATCCATATCATGCTAGGACATCTTTCATACAACCTTCTCCTAGGGAGACAATTGATTCATGCTATTAAAGGATTCCAATATACTCTTCACTATGCGATGAAATTTGAATAAAATAACAAGATATTCATGATTGAAGAAGATGAATGAAGCTATAAATAATATGATATTAACATTCCAAAATCAAAAGTTGAGCCTATACAAGCTGATGTCAATCCTAATTCACTTACAATGAAAATATTTAGTGATAATTGGGGATTGATATATTTTATGCCTCATTTCAATAAAGAATCCAAGGTCTCACCCTCAAATTCTAAAGTTTCATATACAAATGATTCATTTTTAGACACAAGTTCTAGTGATGATTTGGGTTCATTAGATTTTACATCTTCCTTTATGGGAGAGTACAAAATCTCACAATATAAACCAAAGCAACCATGTGTTTCCTTTCCTCAACTTGGTTCTATGTCAAAAACATTACCCCATGGTTGTGATGGGGTCCATTTAACTCCCATCCCTCATCATAGGATGATGCATAACTTTAAGAAATCTACAATGAATTTTTATTATCATGAAGAAGTCAATCCTTCTTAGAAGCATCAACCCCCTTCATCTAAATAGAAAGATTGTTATGGTCTTGGACACAAACTCCCTCCTAAACATGAACACATGAAGAAAACTAATATACCATACTCTTTTAAGAAAGATCTAGGTCTACTACCCTTATCTCCATTTTCATCGAAGGCCTTATCATTTACTATGAGTATGGAATCTTGTGCAAATAAAGTAACATCTTCTACTATTGATAAACATGGTATCTTGTCAAGACTCCTCCAAGATCGTTTGATATCCATTCCTCCAAGAATATGAAATAAATTTTACTACAAGAATTCATTTTGTGCATATCATAGAGTTCATGACCATTGTACTAATGAATGTAAGGCTTTGGGTAACAAAATTAAACATCTTAAGGATTGTGGTGCTCTTCCTTATGTTGGGGTGCCTAATTCATCCAATTGATATTCATTTTCACTCTAGCATGTTTCTCATCAATCATTTTGGCTAATCCTTGTCTTGCACTAAGTGGGGGCAAGGGGTTGAGTAGCCTTGTCCTCGTATGTCACTTTTCATTGTCTCTTTTGGCTAGTTGACCATATTTCATGGTACATATAAGAGCAAGCTTGGGATATGGATGACACGCCTCAAGTTGACTGGCATGTGATGTTACATCGACACTCATGTTTCACTGTGTGATTTTCTTTCTTCTATCCTTTTCTTGGTGGTGTCATTGTGATTTATTTCCTCCAAGAGCATGATATTTCTTTGAATTTTCCTCTCTTGGAGACATTAGGAACAATTTTCCCTAAGAAGAGACCTTATGTGAAGTAATCAAAATCTTATTGAATGTACCTTACACTATTTTGCATTTATGACTATAGTGTAGGAAAATGCATACCCTCAAATTTTCACACTTGTTTGGGTCCACCTTGCTTTATTTATGCCTCTTTATGTTGTAATTGGTCCTATTTTATGTCCACAAGACTTATGAATGAAATAATTTTATGGTTAATCCCAACATTCTCCGATTCATAAATTTTAATTTAATGACTCCATCAATGTGTCCTTGATTTTTGGGCTAGGACTAAAATACCACCTAGGGCATCTTAGTCCCCTAAGGCTCTCGGGAATATACTTTTGGAATCTCTAGATTGGACCAATTTTTGACGTTTTTACCCCAAGTTTATAGGACTTGGGACTAAGATGCCACCTAGGGCATCTTAGTCCTCCTTGAGTCAATTTTCAAGACTTAATTTCAAATTTTGGTGGGACTTAGCCTCCTTTATTTAATGAATTCATATGTCATCTTAGTGTTATATAATTTATGGATATTAAGCATAGATAAGTATAAATATAAGGTTACTTGATTCATTTAAACCCAAGTCTTTTGTGAGATCTTTTATTATAGCATAATCGAGTTTACAAGAGCATTCAAGATCATATTTATCAAGCATTTGAAGCCACATTCAAATTCAAGCATTATATCAAAGAGTTTTCCTACATCATGTGTGTTGTTGTGCTAACATTTGTGATGTAGGATTTTGATTCAATCAAGCAATTCAAGTACTATATTTCAACCATTCAAGATCCATATCCATTGCAACCATTACACACAAGTTTGTAGAATTTACAAGGGTTTTGTGAGTTGTAGCATTGTAAGTTGTTCATTCACCATTTCCTTCATTATTTCTATTTCATTTCAAGGTTTAATTACCAACAACGAGTTTGAACAAGCAAAACCCCCATTCACTAAAAAAAAAACAAGTTTTTCCATCTTGCATACTTGTGATTATAGATCTAGGTTGTGGACTTGAAGACCACTTAGAGTGTAAAGTTGCATCACAAAGTTGTCATCTTCACATATACTCACTTATAGGAAATATTCAAAAGCTTCAAAACTTGGGATAAAAAGGGAAGATAGTGAAGACCCAAGAGCACATGATCCTATTCAAATTTTGTAGAAATTTAGAATGGGACTAATATGCAATCTTGGGCATCTTAGTCCTCCTAGGATTATTTTTTAGAGATTTTTCAGAGATCCGGTTCTGAGGTCTGAAGAATTTATATTTTCCTTGAAAAAAATAATGGGACCAATATGATTTCTTATGCATCTTAGTTGTCCACAACATAGGGTATTTGCAGGATCGTGATGAGCCAAAAAGTTGCGATATGATGGGTATATGTAGGGTATGTGGTTGATGACTTTTTTTAACCCAAATTTAATGAAACAAAAAGGGTTTTTAAAGGAGATTCTTAGCTTTCCACAAATATAAATTATGCTTTACTTTGAATTTAGTAAATAATTATTATTCATTTTCTATTTGAATTATGACTAAAGTCCTAATTGATAGGCTAATTGAAAAACATCTAAAAAATTGGACCTTAAGCGGCAAAAAATAAAGAAAAATTAGAGTTAGGAAACTTAACATAATTTTTTTAATAAGTTATCTATATTATTTCAAAAATATGTAAGAATAGAATCTGTAGCAAATTGAATGTAGTTTCTAAACTACTAAGTTTCTTAAAAGAAAAAAATCTATATGGTGAAAATTTGAAATTTCAATCAGTAATTAAATTTCAAGGAAAATAAGAAGTAGGTGTCTGTCCGACCACCCTAACCATAATAAAATATTAATATTTATTTATAATATTTTAGATATCGTAGAGTAAGCACCTCAATGTTTTGCATATCTTTTTTGTAATTTTTTTCTAAGTAAATAATTAATTATGATTTTTTTATTACAACTTTTAAAAATATTAAAACTCATATGTCTGACCACCTTAACTTGGTCAAAACTTCATGAAATTCAATTTTATTTTTTTAATCCTATAGTATGCGAGCATAGAATGTGATGCATATTTTGGATTCAAAAAATGTGATACTGTTTGAAAGCTATAGGTGTTTTTCAGTCATCCTATCAATCAAGAATTTAGTCATAATTTGAATAGAAAATGAATAATAATTACTTATTAAATTCAAACTAAAGCATAATTTATATCAGTGGAAAGCTGAGAATATCCTTTAAAAATCCTTTTCATTTCATCAATTTTGGGTAAAAAAATAGTCGTTAACCACATACTCATCATATTGCCACTTTTTGACCCATCATGATCCTATACATGGCCTTATAGATTTCAAACGGTATCACATTTTTTGAATCCAAAACATGTGTCACATTCTATGATTCACATACTACTGGATTAAAAAAAAAATTGAATTTCATGAAGTTTTTACCAAGTTAAGTTGGTTAGACATACGAGTTTTTATAATTTTTAAAAGTTGTAATAAAAAGTTCATAATTAATTATTTAGTTGGAAAAAAATTACAAAAAAATATGTATCACATCTGGACATGGCCCCTCTACTTATATCTAAGATCTTATAAAAAATATTATCATTTTAGCATGTTTAGGGTGGTCAGATAAACACCTACTTATTATTTGTTCCTTGAAATTTAAGTAGTACTACATTGAAATTTCAAAATTTCACCAAATAGATTTTTTTTTAAAAAAAAACCTAGTATTTTAGAAACTACATTCATTTTGCTACAGATTCTATTCTTACATATTTTTGAAATAATATAGATAACTTATTCAAATTTTATGTCAAGTTGCCTAACTTTGATTTTTTTGAATTTTTTGCCACTTAAGGGCCTATTTTT
Organism: Sequoia sempervirens; assembly: GCA_007258455.2. Classification (NCBI taxonomy): domain Eukaryota; kingdom Viridiplantae; phylum Streptophyta; class Pinopsida; order Cupressales; family Cupressaceae; genus Sequoia; species Sequoia sempervirens. The sequence continues at coordinate 9,125,056 of VDFB02271358.1, forward strand.
TCCATGATGATCCTGCACATACCCCATGTTTTAGCATTATCAATGCATTTCTAGAATCCTCACAATATCTCCAAATTTCCTAGGTGCATACATTTCATCTCGCAATTGCATAATTCCATCATTTGAATCTTTCATTTAGCTTGTATTTCTAGTTTTAGGTCATTTTGCATATCACAGCTTGTTTTCAAACATTTTCTTTTCCAAGCATTTGCTTGATAGTGAACCCCTTAGATCTTAAGAACCCCTTCCTAGGACCCTCCTAAATGAGAATTGGCTCACCTTGTGAGGCTATTAGTCATTCCAATTAGGACTCTTAGGACATTAGTGAATGGTTGAATGAGAAAAATGGGTAAGTCCAGGATCATGATGGGCTAAAAAGTGGTGATATGTAAGTGATATGATGGCCCATGTGGTTGACGACTCTTTTTTACCCAAAATTGATGAAACAATTTTTTTTTTAAAGGATATTCCAAACTTTCCACCAATATAGATCATTGTTGACTTTTAATTTAAGAAATTATTATTATTTATTTTCTATTTGAATTACAACTAAAGTCTTGATTGATAGGTTGATTGTAAAACATCTATAGCTTTCAAATAGTATCACATTTTTTGAATATGAAACATGCATCAAATTCTATGTTTTTCATACTATAGCATTACAAAAAAATTGAATTTCATGATTTTTTGACCAAGTTAAGGTTGTCAGACATATGAGATTTTATATCTTTTAAAAGTTGTAATAAAAAATTCATAATTAATTATTTACTTGGAAAAAAATTACAAAAAAATATGCATCACATCAGGGCATGAGTCCTCTACTTAAATCTAAAATATTATGAAAAAATATTATTATTTTATTGTGATTCTAAGGGTGGTCAGACAAACACCTACTTATTTTTTCCCTGAAATTCAAGTACTACTACATTGAAATTTCAAATTTTCACAAAATAGATTTTTTTCTGTTTGTAAATAAACCTAGTATTTTTGAAACTACATTCAATTTTTTGTAGGTTCTTTTCTTACATATTTTTAAAACAATATAGATAACTTATTCAAATTTTTACATTAAGTTGCCTAACTTTAATTTTTCTAATTTTTTTGCCACTTAAGGGCTTGTTTTTTCCATGATGATCATGCACATACCCAAGTGTGATATCCAAAAATTTATCCATTTTCCTCTTCATCATTTTGGTGAACCTGATTTGGAGTCTATTAAGTCCTTAGATCTAGATATCATTCATTCTTTCATTTCATCTTGTATTAGTGAAAGTGAATCTAAGGTATCTTGCATCTTGCTTTAGTGAAATTGCATTTAGGGTTTCCTATATTTGCATTAGTGAAAGTACAGATAGGTTTCATATCTACTTTATCGCATCATTTCATTTCATTGAAAATTTTAAAAGTGCATTGTTCTTCATCTTCATTGCATTCTTATTACATTCAAAATTGAAAAATTGCATTCAAATATTGCACTCAATTGCTTGTCTCTAGCTACTTTTTCTTGCACTTATTTTCCCATTCTTTTGTTTATGAGCATTAGTATATTGCATAGGCAACCTGTAAACATTTTTTCCATTCCAGAATTCATAGTTTTTCTACAAAAACCTCTACTACGACTAAAATGCCCTTCCTAGCATCTTAGTCTCTCTTAGGATTTTTTCTTGAGAAGTCTCTCTTTGTTGTTTTTTGTCTATTTCATCCTTTGGAAATTCAAAATCTCATCAGTAGGACCAATACACACTTCTTGGCATCTTAGTCCCTATTGACTTTGATTCTCAAGTTTCTAAGATCTAAAATTATTTTTTTGTGTTTTTGTGGCCTGCTTTCTATTTTCTATTTTAATTTCTAGATTTGTTGTTATTCCAATTTATTTCATTTCAAGTGTAATTGCAAGCATATGATATTTTGTTCATTGCACTTTATATGGTTTATCCCTTCTATGATCTATAGTACTTGGTGTCCTACTACTAATATTGTGGTTATATGAAGTGCAAGACTCATGGCATCCCACGATAAGACACTCATTGTGGATCTTAGGTTATCAAGCTCTCTTACTTCTAGTGTTGGAACTAGTTCACTAGATATGGACCATACCTTTGACACCTCTTTCACTATACCTACCTCACCTATAAGCATTTTTTCAAGTTTCCAAACAATGATTGATCATATTCCTCAAGAAAACATAATGAAAATTTATGAAGATTTAGCTCATTTACAAGATATTGTAAGCACACAAAACATTTCAAACATTGTTATACCTACCATATAGAACATTCACCACATGATGGAAAGTGATGAGGGATTAGAAGTTGTGTGTAACATAGCTCAAATATTTGGAAAAAATATTCCTCCCACCACTAATGGTACTCAAGCCTCAAATAATATGCAAAGCTAAGGAGGAAATCAAACTCTTCCCTTTTCAACCATAACCTTAATTCCCACCTATATCAGTCCTCAAGTGACCACACAATGCAACCAACTAGTAGCATCCTTCCTAACTTGAACATTTCCACTAGTGTTCCTTATAACTATGTGGCAGCTTATCTTATATCTCCTCCCATAATAAACTCATTCATTAGTCCTTCAAACACATACATACCACCAACCTATTCATCCCCATCACATACTACAAGCAATGACCCTATCATTAATCACATCTTACAAATCCTTTCATCTATCCAATGTCAAGTTTCCACCATAAATCAAAATCAAAATGGTCCACCCTCATACTATGTCAAGAGAAATCCATTTTCCTTGGAGATATTGAGAACTCCAGTGACACAAGGTATAGAGATCCCTATATTTGAGAAAAATGGAGAAAAGGGAGATCCTGCTAATCATGTTAATTCTTTTACTACTTTGTGTAGTGACTTTATCCTTGAAGACAAAATTTTGGCTAAAATTTTTCCTCAATCCTTGAAAGAAATTATTTTGGATTGGTTTTATGCATTACTAAATAACTGAATTTTTTCATTCAATAAACTTATTGAGGCCTTTATTAACCATTTCCAAGTGCACATGGTCCCTAAAATGTCATTGGCTGATTTGATGAGATGCAAGAAAAATGAGGGCAAAAAAGTCACTGACTTTATTTCACACTACCATTCACTTTATTCCCAAATCAGTGTGAAAATTATCGATTCCCACCATCAAAAGATATTTGTAGAAAACTTACAAATAAATATAAGGGATAAGCTTACCATGATCAAATCTCCTTCCTTCTTGCATTTATGCAGTGTCCTTCGAGACTATCAAAATTCCCTAACTAGTAGTGAACAAAAAACCACCCCTACTTGTCTTGGAAAGATCAAAGCCTCAAACCAAAACAATTACCAACCTTTTAGAAGAAAAAATAAAAGTTTCTTGCAACTAAATTCCACCTCCTATCCTACCCGACTAGTTGATACCCAAGTAGCTGCTATAAAGAAGAGTAATCCTTATATCTTTAGGGATCTACAAAGATAATTTACTCCCTTACTTGAAACACTTCACAACATTATGACCCAACTCTTAAAAAAAATATGATTCCCTTAGCTCTCACTTGACCCCTTGACCCTAGAAATCCATTACCTCTAAACTTTAGACACAATTCCTATTCTACTTATCACCAACAAAAAGGACATGATACAAAACATTGCAAGCATCTTAAACATCTTTGTGCAAGACCTCACTGATTCCAATCATATCCAAATTAGAGGTGTAAATGACTAATGTAATAAGTCTATGGCCCCTCCCAACCAAAACTTGCAAATCTTTACCAATCCCATGCCCAACCATAATATTTCATTTGTTAAGGCTAGTGAAACTAAGCCCGATGTGATGAATGTTCACATAGATGATGAGAATCTAAGCAATATGAACAAAGTCCTATGGATGATGATAAATAGAGTCTTATGGATACTAATGAAAAAATTCTGATTGATACAATGATAGGAGTAGTTGACATCGAGCCACATAAACAACAAACAATTGACATTACTTTCTCTTCAGAAGAAACCATCAAGCATGCACCTAATTGTCCTCTTTACATAGCCGATAGAATCAATAACAAGCCCACTCGTGGGATTTTAATTGATCTCGTCTATGGAGAGAATTTGATCATAGAAGAATTTTTATATGTGCATCAACTTACTCAAGATAGACATGATAAAGTAAAAGCAGAGATTCAAACACATGATGGTTTTGCTCATGCTACAATGGGCTCAATCACACTCCCTTTACAAGTAGGACTAAATAAATCAAATCTATTATTATCTATCATATCTAATTTATACCAATTTCATGTGAAGTTAGGCTACAAATGGTTTCACTCTATGAGTGTTGTCCCATCCATTGTCCATAAGTTCTTAAAGTTTCCAGTCGACAATGAATATTCATAGTTAACCATAGTAGCTTTAAACCCTCATCTTCCCATGGAAACTTCTCCTTAGATTATTTTTGGCCTGAACCTATGGAACCTATAAGACCCCACGAAGACTTCCTATTCCTCTCCTATCAAAAATTAAAAGAAAAATTTATATCCAAACTATCTCTTGAAAACTTTCCTCCACCCATGCTTGAACCTCCACCACCTACAAAAAGAAAGCTAAGTCTAAAACCCTTCCAACAAACCAAGACCCATCCATGAACAATCCCTTGCCTATTTCCTACAAGAGACCTAGAGAAAACCAAACAAGTCCTAATCTACCTCCTAAGAAAATTTATAAAGCCAAAGAGAAAGTGTTTGAACAACCTTCTATTGTTTCTTTTGTTCTTCCTTCACAAGATGAAAAGGAACCTATGGTTGACAAACCCACTCCTACATAAATTCAACTTCAAAATTGTAATAAAAGAAACCACAATGCTAGAGAGCATAGGCATAGACATAATTCTATTTCTTGAAAGATGAATAATGATAACAAGATTAAAAATAAAAAACTAAACTTGATAGAAGCAATACACGATGACCCTCCTCTTTTACCAAAACAAAAAAAGCTATACCTTCACCACAACGAGGACCAAAAACTTCTATGGATATTATCATTCATCCTCCTATTATGGTTAACTTGGATGATGATGAGGAAATAGCTAAAATAAATGAGGAAGTGCATAATGAGTTAATTTTTTTATTTTCCTCTTCTATGAGCTTAAATGACAACAACCATGGTGATCCTCCTAAATCGAGTGATTCACTATGTGTTGAACCTAGTGATTATCCTATTACAACACTTGATGTTGTCCCTCTCCTTAGTGATCTACATTCTACATATACTAAACAAGACTAGGATGTGAATGACCTATTAGATGGTTGACTTGCATGTGCTTTACTAGTCTTTTATCTTTTCTTTTTCTTTTTCTTTTTCTTTCATTTCATTTTATTTTTTGATTTCTTGAATATGCATATTGTGATCCCCCATGACGTTTTCTTTGATGTTTCTCTCTATGTGTATTCCTCTATTTTTACCTTCATCCTTCTATATGTCGTATACATTTTCCTTTTGATTAATCTTATCTTTGTCTTTCATTTTCCTTTTCATTTGTCTTGTTTTTTTCCTTTTGGGAATGATGTAAGGCATCAAGACATTCATGTTTCCTTCATATTGACCCAAAAGGTTTTTCATTATCATTTCTTTGCTTTTCATTTTCCTTTTCATGTGTCTTGTGTTTTCCTTTTGGGGTTGATGCAAGGCATCAAGACACCCTATGTCTCTTCCATGTTGACCCTAAAGACTTTTTTTTTTCCTCTCTTTGTGTCATTCTTCTAGTTCTGTGTATTTGGAGAATGATGATAGTTATGAGCTCTCTAATATCATTATAGGAAAGAAAATACTAAAACTATATCCATAGAGCCCTTATGTGTTTGGTTTTTTCATTTTGGGGGCAACCCCTTCCTTTTCCTTTTCTCTTGCATGACGTAGCTTTACTTGGAAATATATGACTTGACATAGGGCTTTCCAAGTTGGCTCTCATGTCTTCCTTCTTGTTTGCATTTTCATTTTATACTTTAAATTAATTTCTCACATTATGGTGTTAGCCATTTCTTTAAAGTGGGGGCATACATTGGCATATTTTGGCATGACTTCACTTGCATTTTTTTCTTCCTTTTCATCTTCTTTTATGTGATTTTATTATTCCATGCAACACATTTTCCTCTTTGTGGTGATTTTGGGAGTAATTTCATTCAAGAGCATGATCTATCTCAGCATATTATATTCCCCTTAATGATGATGTGACATGCTGCATCCTTTAAGTGGTGCATATTTTATTCTTTGATTGATCCTCTATTAACACATTAGGAATGATGTCCCCTAAGAGTAATACCTCAAATGAATTGAGAAAAATCCCTTTGAGCATTCATCTTTCTTGTTGCCTTTTTGTACCTTATTAAATTCATGGAATTATGGCTTTGATATGGTCCCATAGGGCTCACCTAGTGAACACCTAGCTGCACTAGCCTGTGTGAGCATGCATTTTTGTTCCTTATTAAAGTCATGGAGGTATGGCTTTAATATGGTCCCTTGGGGCTCACCTAGTGGAAACCTAGCTCCCACAAGTCCTTGTGAGCATGGATTTTGTTTGCATAGTGGACAACGTGTTCCACTTGTAAACCTTTTTTTTGGAAAAACAACCTAGACCTAGTCCACCATGTTGGATGACCAGTCAAAGCTTAATCTACTACATTTTTTCATTTTCCTTTTTCTTTTATCTTTTCCTTGTCATTGATGGTGTATGTTTTATATTTGGTTATGGCTTCATATATCATCCACAAGTTTGTTCATTTGTGATTATGTTGGTTTTGACATAGGATCTTGATCCTAGTTGCTTGGACACCCTCTTGATTATTTTCAGCCTATCTTACTAACATTTGTACATTTGAACCCCTCTTGATTGTGTGGTTGGCTACTTCAGTGTGATTTTGTAGCAAGTTCATCCTCTCACTAAAGTGGAGGCTAAATGTAGTGTATTAAAATGCATACCCTTGAATTTTCACACTTGTTTGGGACCTCCTTGCATTATTTATGCCTCTTTATGGCTTAATTAGTCCTATTTTGTGTCCACAAGCCCTATGAATGACATATTTTTTTAGTTAATCCCATCATTGTCCAAAGCATAAATGTTAATTTAATGACTCCATCAATGTGTCCCTAATTTTTGGATTGGAACTAGAATGCCACCTAGGGCATCTTAGTCCCCCAAGGCTCTTGAGACCCTAATTTTGGAATCTCTGGATTGGGACCCTTTTTGGTGTTTGTACCCCAAGTTTTTAGGACTTGGGACTAATATGCCACCTAGGGTGTTTTATGACTCTTAGGACATTAGTGAATGGTTGAATGAGAAAAGTATATGGCCACCTTGCATAATACACTTTACTTTCCTGTGGAGCCATCCTTGTTGTTCATCAATTTCAAGCATACGAAGCTTTACTTGCCTCATGAAGCTTGAAGTTCATCATTATGTGGTTCCTTGTCAAAGTTATCAGGAGGTATAGCTTTAGTATGGTTAATGTATGATGAAAAGCCTAAATGTAGGCATGAATTTCTCATTATATGATGAGAAGCTGATACAGAGGCATGAATTTCCCACTAAGCCACCCTTTTGGATACTCACCCGACGAATAGACTAAAGTTATGTTGCCTCAGAGTGAGAGTGCATTTTTAGTAAAACAACTTAGATCAGATCCACATCACATTGGACAAATGGTCAAGGCTTGATTCACCTCTTTTTATTTATTTTTTCCTTCCTTCTTTATGTCTTTAACATTGCATGTTTGCATATCTTTTTTGCTACATATCATATATCTTGTGCATGTCCTTTTGTGATTATGTTAGTTTGATGTAGGATCACAGATCTTGGGAGCTTGACTGACTCCTTTAATCCTTTTTATCCTAGACCATCCATATTGGTATACTTGGACCCCTCTTGAATGTCTACTTTAGTGTGAGTTTGAAGCAAGTTCATCCTCTCACTAAAGTGGGGGCCAGATGTAATAATAGAAAAGTATCCCTTTTCCTCACTTGATTATGGAATGGTTAACATTAAAATGGACCTAACATTTCCTTGATCTAGTGTTGTAATATATTAAATTATACATTCACATTGGATTTAGGGCCCTTTTAAGATAAATTGACACAACTTTTCCATTTTAGTGTATTTATGTGCACCTTGACATTAAGTTTTTAGCCCTTGTAAACAAAGTGAGCTTAATTATGCATTATTTAGGTTTTTTTAAAGTGTTGTACTACACTTTCATACTAATCTAGGGTTTTATTAATTAATTGGGCTTATCTATGCCTTAATTGGCCTTATTTTACATTCACCAACCTTAATTAAGGAATCTTTCAAAGATAATCCTGACATAAACCAAGATGAAATCATAATTTATGTGATTTTAGGTTGTATGGCCCAAATTTAGTGATCTAGGACTCATACACCACCTTGGGCATATGAGTATAACCTAGGTTTTTGGGCCTCGATCTTGATTTTACATCATTCTAATCATTTTTGAAAAATGTGTCCCATAGTTAAGCCTAATGGGACTCATACATAACTTCTGGCATATGAGTCCTGTGTGGCCCAAAATCAAATTTAATTTAATTTTTTGGTGGGATTTTATCCTCCTAGATTTTATATCAGCTTGTAGTGTTCTAATTTCAATAAATTTAGCATAAACAAATATAAATACAAGGTTATTTCACTCATTTTCACCTAAGACCTTCAAGAGAGAATTCCTAATAGTAATTTTATGATTAGAAGAGTTTACAAGATTTTACAACAACATTCAAGAGCATTCCTAAGGCATTCAAGGGAAAATTTCTTCATCATTTGTTGTAGCAATCCAAGGTCCATCATCAAGTCCAAATAATTAAGCATCAAGAATGTTGTTGAGCTAGTGTTGTGATGTAGGATTGAAGATCCATTTGCAAGCATAGTTTCATATCCATGTTCAAGATCAAGATATACATCCTTCATGACCACTTCATGTTAGATTGTTGATTTACATCCCACAAAATTATTCAAGGTATCATTTTTCATGCTTCATATTTCATTTTTCATGTTTCATTTTCATATTTAATTGTTTCATTAGTTGGTTTAATACCTAAAAGGGGATTGACCAAGGAAAACCCCTATTCCCTAACAATCAACATGTTTTTTTCTCTCTCTCTACATGTGTGATTATAGATATAGGTGCCTTGGAGCTTGAAGATCCATTGAATATTAAGTTGCAAGGTTGAAGGAGGTCATCAAGTTGTCAAAAGGTTTCCATCTTCACAAAAAGTCACTTACAAGTTGCAAATTAGGTTTTCAGATCCGAAAACAAAGTGTGGAAGAAAGAGAAAAGATTGGAGACCTAGTTCAGACCTTAACCCTTTGAAAAAGTTATGTGGGATTTATACACCACTTATGGCATATGAGTCACAGTATAGGGATTTTTCCAGACTTTAGGAGATTCAAACTCACCATTGTTAGATTCCATTTTTGGAATAGAAGCCCTAGTATGGGACTAAATCACCCAGACTGGCGTATGAGTCCTAGTAGGAATTAAACAACAATTTTTTAGGGTTTTGGATCTTTTTTTCACCTCATTCTTCTTCTAGGTGCACCTCTATTCATTCTCAGCACTTTATTCTCCATTTCAATTTCATTTCATAGGTCATTTAGTTAGGTTTTGCATGGTACTTTGCATATCATTCACATTTATTTTCTTTCCAAGACCTAGCTTGGAGGTGAACCCTCTTATTATTTATAATCAATCCCTAGGATACCTTATTGCAAGATCTCTTTCCCCCTTTCTATCTTCAGATTGAGATCTCTAAGGTTCCTTAAGTGTAACAAGTGTGAAATAGGAACCCTACCTTTGTGCTTCATTCCTCAAAGGTTGGGAATACTATTTCCATTGTTATAGATTATTAATTCTATCACATGAGATAAATAAGTTATAACAACCTAGGACACACACATTAAATTATCAATGCAAATATTAAACATATGAGATAGTTATTAAATGCCTAGATAAATAAAAGTAAATAATGAGACATGGCCCGTTATAACTAACTTCTAGAAATAAAAACTAGGAAACTTAACTCCTAAGTAAACATATAATAATTTGAATAGGTCCTCACTAATAAATAGTTAGGAAATAAACCCATTAATACCAACAACATAAGTGTAATATAGAGAGTAGATTATTATGCAAATGATACAAAGATGGGTCCCAACTACAAGGCCATGTTAGGTACCCATGTACAAATTCAAATGAAAACTCTTACAAATGGAGAAAAGGAGAAAACCTAGTGGGAGAGAACTCCTTCCCAAAAGAGAGAACCCCCCAAAATAGAGAGAGAATAGAAGAGAAGGGATGAGTAGCCCCTAAAAATATATCTAATGGTAGATGCTCAAAACTAGATGGAGAAGTTAGTCCATGATCATCAAAAAATATTCATTCCCTTAGGAAGAAACATGACCAATGGTATATGCAAGGTATCGCTCAAATCCTAAAAGGAATATGTAGGAAAAAAGTGTAGAATGTATGAAGTCTCTAAAGTTCTCAAGTGTCCTCGTGTCAATTTTGAAAGTTGTCACAATCAAATCGGGTATTCTAGGCCACACTACTAAAGATGACAAATTAGAATCCCCTAGACACTGATGTAGAGCATAAGCTAAAGACTCAAATATATCTTATGAAGAAGTCTCCTCTAAATGTTGATTCAAAGTATCCATACCCATGTCAAACTATCATGAGTGATCATGTAGAGAATAAATAAGAGGGTCAATTTTTTCCCTCGCAACAACTAAAGAAGATTCATCATCATGAAAGAGAAGATGAATACACTCAATAGTTTCTCCTAAATCTGAAATATTTGTCAACATAAACAAGTATGAAATACCTATCAAGAGATTATCCCAAGCTAAATCAAGAAGACTATAGATATCTTGCTACAAGAATTCATTGGAAGCTTTAAAAGAAGCAACTCTAAATTTTGAAGTAGCAATAGTAGATGCAAGGAAAAAAGAGTAGTCCTCAAATAGAATTTGTATGTCCTCAATAGTTTTATCTAGATACAAAATGAGGTAATCTACAAAAAAAGAAGAGATATATAGTAGAAATTTTCTCCCAATGAACTAAATCCAAAAGACATAAATGATCATGTTGCAATGTATCTCTGGAGGCTCTCAAGAAAGCATCTCTGGAATCCAAATTTGCAACTAGTAATTTTTATGTAATCTCAACATGAGGATGAGAAGCAAGCTAAGTTTCTATGTCATCTAAATGTTCAAGATGTGCATAATAATTAATCTCCTCTTAAGTATCATCATCAGGGTATGTACAGGATCATGATGGGCCAAAAAGTGGTGATATGATAGGTATGTGGCTGGCGACTTTTTTTTACCCAAAATTGATGAAATGAAAACAGTTTTGAAAGGAGATTCTCAGGCTTCCACCAATATAAATTATGCTTTAATTTGAATTTAATAAATAATTATTATTCATTTTCTATTTGAATTACGACTAAAGTCCTGATTGATAGGTTGATTGAAAAAACATCTATAGCTTTCAAACGGTATCACATTTTTTGAATTTGAAACATACGTCACATTCTATAGGATTAAAAACAAAAAATTGAATTTCATGAAGTTTTGACCAAGCTAAGATGGTCAGAAATACGATTTTTATATTTTTTAAAAGTTGTAATAAAAAAATCATAATTAATTATTTACTTGGAAAAAAATTATAAAAAAATATACATCACATACAAACATGAGTCCTCTGCTTAGATATAAAATATTATAAAAAAATATTATCATTTTATTATGGTTAGGGTCATTAGAAAGACACCTACTTATTTTTTCAATGAAATTTAAGTACTACTGCATTGAAATTTCAAATTTTCACCAAATAGATTTAAAAAATAAAAAATAAACATAGCAGTTTAAAACTACATTCAATTTGCTACAAATTCTATTCTTACATATTTTTTAAATAATATAGATAACTTATTCAAATTTTGACATAAAGTTTCCTAACATTGATTTTTCTAAATTTTTTGCCAGTTAATGGCCCATTTTTTCCATGATGAGCTTGCACATACCCATCAAAGGGTATATGATTGGTATCTTCAAGTAGAATGAGGCAATCTATAGGAAAATCATCTACAAATGGAGAAACATGAGAGACTCCAAACATCTCCCAAATATTTTTCCAAACTCTTGTTGGGAATTAAGGTGTCTCAACCTTTGCAATTTTCTAGCACTAAAATATTAATTTATTAATGTTTATGTTGTAATTTCTGGAGCTCATACTAATTTTTCATCTAATTTGACTTGGCATAGTGAGTTGTCGGCATATTGGGAGGTGACATGGATGTTGTGCACCCCACAAGGAAAAAATATACATCACACTTTGGCAATATATTCTTTGACATGTGTTAGCATCTATGACGGATTCTATGATAATCTTATTGTAGTAACAAAAAAATTAACCCTTTTCCCTTACTTGTTTTGGATAATTAGCGTTAAAACTAAACTAATGGTGTCTTGGAATAGTGTTGTAATGTGTTGTACACATTCACACCATTCTAGTACCTCTATTTTATTAAAACGTACCATAATTGGTCCTTTGCTAAGGTGTTGTAAAGTGGTGTAACACACTTTCATACCTTTCTAGGATTTATTTACTTAATTAAACCTAATGGGTCCATTTTTAAATAAAATATACATAATGTGAACCCGGTTTAAGTGTTGTAAAGTGTTTTAAAGAACTTTCACATTTGTCTAGGTGGTCTTAATTGATTGTGGTTAATTGGAGATATCAACCCCCTTTTTAGGCTTTAATTTTAACACCTCCTAAGGATCTTTCCCTACAATCATAAATTAAATATCCAATTATTTCATTGGGAAAAATTTGGTCCTTGTAAGTTGAGCTAGGACCCATTCACCCTTAGTGGTGAATGGGTCCTCCCTTAATAGGACCCTCCTTTCTCAGTTGATCTGGAATGGTTTTTGGTCTTCTTTTAGCTCCTCGAAGCTCGATCTTGGAAACTTAGCCAAGACCCATTCACCTTTGGTGGTGAATGGTTCCTCCCTTAATGAGACTTGAATTTTTGAATTTCATTATGGAAAGAATTAAATTATCTTTCTTTCCAAATATAGTTTCGTCCTTAATCTCCTAATTTAGTATAAATAAGAGGCTAATTCACATTGTTTCTCCTAACAACCAAAACCTAACACAAGCTAGAAATTTTACCAAGCGTTTGAGAATTCAAATGATCAAGCATTCATAAGGCATTTCAAGTGATTATTGCAGAAATTCAAGGTCTTATCATCATTTCACGGGTTTAATGCATTCATGTGTGTTGAGATAAGAAGTTAATGTCGCATTGAGAATCCATTTACAAGCATCACCCTACATCCAAGATCTACATTATTCATGGCCACTCGATGATTATTTGTAGATTTTATTAACAAGATATAATCGAAGGTGATATCATTTACATTATTTCTCTTTCATGCTTCATTTCCTTCATTTCATCATTTGGTTTAATTACCTACAAGGGGTTTGATTGAGGCAAACCCCCATTCACTAAAAATCAACAAGTTTTTCTTTCCCTCGAGTGTGTTATTGCAAATTTATAGGTTGAAGGTGAAGTTGAACAAGATTTGAAGCAAAATCATCAAAGTTTCAAAGTTGCAAAAGTTATCATTCAAAGTGTAAAATCAAGGAATAAAATCTATAGAATTGCATACTGACTTCTAGAAGTTGGTAACAAGAAATTTGAGAGTGCAAATGTCAAGGTACATGATCTTGTAATCAATTTTTTGAAACCCTAAAAGGACCCATTTTCCCCTGAAGGTGAATGAGTCCTCATAGCTCAAAAACATCAACTCTGTAGCTAGGTACACAACTTTTTATGCTCTAAAATTATCCCCCATAGGTTCTACAACAGTTAGGTTGCATTTCTGGTTGTTATTAGCATCTTGTTCTGCATACTTAAAGTGATTTTGGGCTTGGAAAATAAGTGATCCATCTCATTTTCACACACATTTGCGAAAGATCCTATTTTCCACCATTTCATTTTTGGTGAAATTGACTCATCGAATATTACAATTTTCTAATTTTGAAGTCTTTCATTACATCCTAGGCTAGATCTTACATTCATTCACATTTAAATTTGTATTGAACTAAAGATGTCATTTATTGTTGCAATTTTTTGCATTTCTTAAATCTAAAAACTAAAAAAATAGGTTAGTCACTTTGCATATCATTTAGATCATTTAAATTTGCATTTGAAAATTTAAAAAAAAAATTGTATTTCAAAAGGTGTTATTTACCCTCCATTTCACTTGCATTAGGTCATCAAATTCTGGAAATTTTTGTCAAAGGAGTTATAGTTTGAAATTGGGCATGAAAAGCACATAAAAAAACTCAAAATTTGTAGTTTTCACCTCTTTAAAACCCTAATCTAGGACCCATTAGACTTTACTATAAAATGAGTCTCTAATCAAGATAATCCTTTACCTTTTGGCATCTGAAGAGCATCAAAAATCACTTATAAATCACCAAAAACATTCAAAAATTACCTAACTAGGATCCATTCATCCTTACTGGTGAATGAGTCCCTAATAGGTCCTGATCTACATTTTTTGGACATTAAAATTTCAATTTTAAGCTTCTATTTAGTATTGTTACTTTCCTTTTTCAGTTTCTTGATTCGTTGTTTCATCAATTTCATTGCATTTAGCTTAAATTGCTTCATTTTAGTGCATTGTCAAAATTCAAGATTGCATTCAATTTATTGTTCATTTCAATAGATTTTGCAACATTGTGGAAAAAATTATCTTGCATATTTCAGTTCAAAGTAATGTTAGATGTCTTTATTTTTCTTTCATTTTTATCATCATTGCAACATTAGATAGATTATTTGACATTTTTCAATCATTAGAAAATGAAAACAAAAACCAAAAACATTAAAAGAAACAAACAAACAAAAAATAATGATAATCCTTGGAGAAAGCATATCCTCCAAACCCTTAAGTTGTGATTACTTTGACATATTATATGAAGCCCTTGAGGACTTCATCTCACTTGGATCATCCACTAAATCTTTGATGCAAGAGGATGCAAGTGTATAAAATCACGACAATCACAATTGTTCTTCTCCCGATACCTCTCCTATTAGTGATGAAGGTATCTTGGTGAAAGAAGATAAAATCATTAAGAATCATGATAGTCTTGTTTGTCTCTCTTGGGAAGATAGTATGACACAAGAAGATGAGATCATTAGCAATATTTTACCTAGTCTCCATTAATCTCCCAACGTCTCCCCTAATTTTTATAATGCTTTAGTGAAAGAGGATACAATCAAGAACAATCATTAAAATCACATTTGTGAGGAAATGTTGGTTTTAAAAGATCCAATCATTGATAGTTATATCATCATTTCTCTCCTTCCTAATGTCCCTAACATTTGGAAAGGTCTATTTGAACAAAAGGATTCAATCATTAGTATACAATCAAGACTGATCGTGAACCCCCAAGTTGTTTGTATACAATCAAGACTGATCGTGAACCCCAAAGTTGTTTGCATGTCGTGAAAGAAAAATAAAATCTTATTGAAGAGGTCAAAAAATTATTGGAAGATGGTTTGAGTTCCTTTTATTTTATACCTACATCCATGGGAGGGTATACGATCATAACAAAAGCATATACAAAGAGAAATGAAAAAGTAGTAATGTTAATACAAAATTCAAAAGTATCCACTTCAACCACTCTAGAAGAAAATACAACATACACAAAAAAATTTGATAAAGGTGATTATTAGAAACCTTTGAACCTAAAAAAATGAAAAAATATTCTTGGAAAATGTTACAAACACATGAAAGAACTTGAGTATAGTTGAAAAGTATGTGGTGATAGAGAACAAGATATTTGTGCCCCTATAAATCCTAACACAAAATAAATGACTCATGGTATTGGTTATTTTCCTTTGATAAAAAATAAAACTATCAAACAAACCTTCACTTAATATCAATAGCCTTAAAAAAGATTGTTCCAAGGAAAGTTTAACTTTGGTGCATCGTAGACTGATAGTTACTACATGTGGGAAAATTTCATTAGACTAGCATCAAGTTGATACTTCGTTTACTCATCATAATCAATAACATTAGTTCTTACTCCTTGCCATATAATAGTTGTAGGATCATAACATACTCACTATTTCATGTTTTACATTCATTTCAAATCATTTCATTTTTGCAAGGAGCGGAATGCCATCATCCATCCTTGGCTCACCCTTGTCCCACACTCAGTGGAGGCAAGGGGTTAGCTAGCTTTGTCCTTGTATGTCACTTGTCATTGTCTCTCTTGGCTAGTTGGCCACCTTCCATGTATATGCAAGAGAAATCTTGCGATGTGGAAAACATGCCTTAAGTTGGCTCACATGTGGCATAGTTTTCTTTCTAGGTTTAGCATTGTATGTTGGGGGAAACCCTTCCTTCCTATTTCATGACATAGTTTACTTCAGACACATAAGACTTGGAATAGGGTTTCTTGAGGAAAGCTCTCATGTCTTAGGCTAAATACATTGGATAATTTAAAAAAATTTCTCACAATGATGGTGTCACAAGCACTTTAAAGTGGGGGCATACATCGATGACATCTTTTCAAAAAAATTCATGGCATGATTTTTCTCTTTTCTTGTGATGTGTCCTCTTCTAGGTGGTGTCATTGGGTTTGATGTTGTCCAAGAGTGTATGATCTACTAGAATGGAATGATAAAAATGAGGCATCCCATGGATGATGATTTGACACTTGACTTGTCCTCTCTTGGAGACATTAGGCACAATGCTCCCTAAGAGGAAGATTGTTACACGAACAAGGAAAAATCCCCCTTTAACAAAATTTTTACATGACATTCAAAAGAATTTACAAAAATATTTTCATTGTGGTGCCTTATTAAAGTTATTAGGAGGATAACTTTGGTATGGTTAGTATGATGGGAAACCAATACACTAGCATGACTTTCTCATTATATAGTGGGAAGCCGATACAATAGCATGGGAAGTCGACATACTGACATACCTTTCTCACTAAAACACTTCATTAGAAAAAATCACTTAGTGGACAGACTGAGGTTCCACTACCCTAGAGTGAGAATACACATATTTTGGGACAAACTCACCCTGTGAATGGCCTAAAGTTTCATGGCACTAGAGTGAGAAATGTTTGTTATGTTCAAACAAACACAACCTCACATTATGTTGAATCAGTTGTGCCTAATCCTTTTTTTTGTTTATTTTTCATGGCCTTTGATAGGGTATGATCATGTATCTTTGTTATTGATGCATACCTAACTACCTTGGATATCTACTTTAGTGTGATTTTGACATGGGGTCCTCCTCTCACTAAAGTGGGGGGAAAATATAGTAATGGAAAAAGTAAGGCTTTTCCCTTACTTGGTTTAGATAATTAACATTAAAAACCTGAACTAATGTTGTAATGTGTTGTACACATTCACACAATTCTAGGACCTTTATTTCATTAAAATGTACCTTAATTGGTCCCTTTGCAAAGGTGTTGTAAATTTTTGCAACACACTTTCACACTTTCTAGGAATTATTTGCTTAATTAAACCTATTGGGCCCCTTTCTAAATAAAATATGCATAGTGTGTAGCTTTTTTAAGTGTTGTAGAGTGTTTTAAAGAACTTTCACATTTATCTAGGTGGTCTTGATTGATTGTGGTAAGTTGGAGATATTAACCCCCCTTTTAGGCCTTAATTTTGACATCTTCTGAGGATCTTTCCTGATAATCATAAATTAAATATCCAATTATTTCATTGGGAAAAATTTGGTCCTCGTAAGTTGAGCTAGGACCCATTCTCCCTTAGTGGAAAATGAGTCCTACCTTAACAAGACCCACCTTTCTCAATTGATCCAAAATATATTTTTGGTTTTCTTTTAGCTCCCTGAAGCTTGGTCTTAGAAACTTAGCTAGGACCCATGAGTATGTGCAAAATCATCCAGGAAAAAAAGGGCCCTTAAGTGGCAAAAAAAAAAGAAAAATTAGAGTTAGGAAATTTGATGTAAAAATTTGAATAAGTTATCTCTATTATTTCAAAAATATGTAAGAATATAATTTGTAGCAAATTGAATGTAGTTTCTAAACTACTAGGTTTTTATTTTTTAAATCTAGTTGGCGAAAATTTGAAATTTCAGTGTAGTAGTACTTAAATTTTAGGGAAAAAATAAGTAGGTGTTTGTCTAATCACCCTAACCATAATAAAACGATAATATTTTTAAACAATATTTTACATATAAGTAGAGGAATCATGTCCAAATGTGATACATATATTTTTTTAATTTGTTTCCAAGTAAATAATTAATTATGAATTTTTTAGTACAACTTTTAAAAAATATAAAAACTTGTATGTCTGACCACCTTAACTTTGTCAAAACTTCATGAAATTCATTTTTTTTATTCCTATAGTATGGGAAGCATAGAATGTGACACATGTTTTAGATTCAAAAAAATTGACACCATTTTAAAGCTATAAATGTTTTTCAATCAGCATATCAATCATAACTTTATTCATAATTCAAATAGAAAATGAATAATAATAATTTATTAAATTCAAAGTAAAGAATAATTTATATTGGTGGAAATATGAGAATCTCCTTTAAAAACCCTTTTCATTTCATTGATTTTGGGTAAAAAAAAAGTCGTTAGCCACATGGGTCATCATATCACTTACATATTTCCACTTTTTGGCCCATCATGATCCTGCACACATACCCCCGTTCACCTTTGGCGGAAAATGGGTCCTCCCTTAATAAGACTCTAATTTTTTAATTGCATTCTGGTAGAAATTAAATTATCTTTCTTTCCAGATCTGGTCTTGACCTTAATCTCCTAATTTAGAGTAAATAAGGGGTTAATTCACATTATTTCTCCTAACAACTAAAACCTAACACAAGCTAGCAAGTTTATCAAGCATTCAAGCATTCAAGTGATCAAACATTAGAGCATTAATAAGGCGTTTCAAGGTAGATATAAAGTGATTATTGTAGCAATTGCAGGTCTTATCATCATGTAAATGGTTAAATGCATTCATGTGTGTTGAGCTAAGAATTTAATGTTGCATTGAGGATCCATTTACAAGCATAATCCTACATCCAAGATCTACATGTTAAAAGGCACAAGACAACTAAGAGGGGGGTGAATCAGTTGTCACCAAATTTAAATACAAAACTTCAATCACTTATCAACTTCACAACCACACTAATCTATTATTAAGTATGAACATGAAATGCAAATAGCAGAAAGCAAAATCATCACAATGAACACTAGATTTTATATGGAAAATACAATGAGGGGAAAACCATAGTAAGGATTAACTCACATTATAAAGTAATAGCAAAACTGAATATATAAGTCTCACTCCCAAAGGGCTCACTGCTGAGAATAGGACTCACTATCTGAATACAAAAGCTCACTACTTGCAAGCAACTCACTACCTACAAAGTTATTACAAATAAAAATTGTCTTCATAGCCAAAATGAACTAATGATAGTGCTCCTAAAAGTGTTGATATAGTTCAAATGATGCTCAATAGACTGACTTAACAAACTTCATCATCTTCACTCTTCTTCACATTCACATCAATGTCTTTCCTCGCTCAATTCACATCATCTCTTCTAATTTTAAAAATTGTCCAAAATATATATTTGACCTATTCACAAGAAATGATTAGGTTGGCCTAATTAGATGCAACCCTTTCCCTTGTTCATTAATAATATCAACTACCAGCTTCAAGCATTCACAAAATCTTCCAAAATATAATTCAACCATTCAATACACAACATCATGTCAATATGGACCTGAGATAGGTCACACATATATCTACATAACAATATTAATTCACCATAGCACCAATTATCCATGAGGTTGGCCAGAAATATTCCTAATACCAAAATGCAACAACAGAATAATGTTGATAAACCGCACAAGAACCTAAGCATGAGAGATGTCGATCATACATGATTAAAATATCCATAAACTAATTCCCAAAACCACAAGAAACAACTATCAACCATAGAGGATTGTGGACCAAGATACAAAAGGATATAAATTGTATACCAATTCAGATAACAAAACAAAATACTAGATCAAACAATAACTTCTTCTTGCAGTCACAACCCATATAACATGGTGATATCAATGACAACACAAAATTGTATAGTTAGCCATTCTTCTTCATTCTTCCAACAATCTTCTCCTTTTTCATTAATGGAAACATGTTCCACAATATTCTCTCCCCCTATTACCAATATTCTTCACATGACTCTCTCCCCCTATGACATCAATGGCAAAGGGAGACCAAAAAGTAGGACGTGCACATATGTACATGGTAATATTGTATATACACAAAAATTCCAACTTCCCATTTCAATCATTCAAGTGAAATGAAAAATTTTACATGAAATATTTTCTTGTACTTGTCTCTTATAATCAGAATAATCCTTTTCCACACAAGCACAACTGAATTCATCCTTGCACTCATACTATCCAATAAAGATAACTGTGTAAAAGAGGATTTTTGGTCTCAAGACAAACTTTGTCATTCACAATCTTTTGTATCAAAGAGAATTCTAGAGAGATGATCCAACCAGACCTCAACAATTTCTTTAATGAGATAGAAGGTTCTAACCAAGTCTTCTCTTTGACTCTGAGAAATCAGTAGTTCCACTTGCAATTTACCAACTTTTATTCTATGTTTTCCATTCTTGTCTTTGAGGAAATAAAAACTTTTTCCAATACAATTCATCTCAGACTCAATGCCTCAATTATACTTCTAAAATTTCCAATAGTTACTGACCACTAGAGACAATACTTGTAGATGTCAAATGCTTCTTTGATGCATTTTCTTGTCTCATTAATCTTTTTAGATAATATTCGTTTGGACTTTACACATCTCCTTTCAATTATAGCTTCAAGATTATGACCTTCAGGTCCTTCCAACAATGTTCTTTCTTCAATAACCTCTACTAGATCATCCGATAAAGAGTTCGATGCATCTATAATGAAAATACCCTTATTAAGAAAATAATCAACTAGTACATCATCAATCTTAATTCTTTCAACTGGAGAGCATGCACTCCACATTTCACCAACCTTCTTCATATCACCTTTATCCAACATCATCTATATATCCTCTGAATCAAAGGATTCATATCCAAACATAAATTATTCTTCATTCTTCCCTTCTTCCATGATAGTAATAACATCTTTGGTGATAGTTTTTCTCCTTTTGGATTCCATAGGGTACTCAGTAATGACAAATTCCAATTATTTCTTACCAAAGGAGGAGCCAACTTAAAACTAACTTAGTACAAACATATCAGAGCACATATTTTCCTTTAGGGATACTAGATAAGTTTAGAAAACACTTACATTTTTCTCCATCAATTCCAAATACCTGAAAAACTTGTTTACTAATAGGAATACTAGATTCCCACTCAACATTCTCTCTTCCCAGTAGCGAGCTCAGAAAGTAAAATATCAAACATATGAGCAAAGATCCAAAATGAAAAGGATATCCCTCAACCAAGGAGATTCTAACATTCTCAATTAGGTTTTATACTAATAAGCTATACAAATCAAACTTCTTGTTTTCCTTCACCATCATGTGTCCAAGATATACAACAATAGCCAAAGTCAAACCTTCACAATTTCTGAAATAGATTTTATAAGAAATGTCATATGCAACATACCTTATAGTAGAATCTACAATAGTATTTATCAATAGAGCTTAGGGGTCTCTGTCAATACCAGTAAGTTCATCCACATCTCTATATTTTACGATTTTCTTCCTAGGGAAATCACCAACATAGCATAAACTAGTAATCACTTTGATTGCTTCCTTCATGACCACATAGGGTTTTTCCAACATAATTTTGTCATTATTGAATCAACTTAACAAGAACAAGATAGATTCTTTATCTACAAAGTATGGAAATTCTCCCATTAAATCCATACCTAGGGTTTTTATGCTCTGCAATTCATTTGTCTTCAACCCTAGTTCCATTTATTTCATCTTCCTATGATCAAATTCTTCCAATTCAACACCCTTAAGCTTCAGTGGAATATCGCCACTTGATTCCTTGTCCATCATCATGCTTATCATTTTTTATTTTTTTATTGTTCAATCGAAACTTCTTCCTTTTCCCTTCTTCCCCTTTGTAAACTAAGAAATAATTCTTTATTATCTGTAATAATTCCTTCAAAATACCTCAAAATTGCTTCAAATCACTTCAGGATAACTTTAGGATTACTCCAAATCATTCCTCAATCTCTTCAAATACACGAGTGATCAAAAAGACTTATGAAATTTACTTTATACACCATTAGTTTTCCCTAATTCGTATTAAATGCAGTAAACTTCAGAAAAGTTGATAAGAACCTTGTTTCTCTACACTATAAACCCTAAATAAATTCACAAAAGAACATGCACGCATCTTTTCTTCTAGTTCCTTTTCTATGACCTCTATTTACTCATTCTTTACAATATACCCTCATGCGAACATCTGACACACCATTCATTTAGGGGGTTTGTATAATTTTCTATTAAAGCTCCCCCTAAGACCATGCTAGGTCTAATTCTCAGAGGAATTGTTTATACTAGATGAGGGCACAGACACATCAGTTGTCTTTGACTCTTCTTATTTCTTCCTCCATATCTTATTCATCTCTTGCTTCACTTCATCTTTGCTAATTTTCTCCATTAGCCCATTCTTCTCAACTAGACCAGACTGCTTTCCCTTCTTACTTTTGTAAACTTTTGAGATATGTTTGGGTTTGTTGTAATTATAGCAGACAACACCTTTCAGATTTGTTAGACCTCCATTAACCCTTAATCTACATTGATTTTCTCTATGTCCAAATTTGTAACAAATATAGTAGTAGCCATTAAAGGATTGATTCATTATGCCTCCACTAAACCTATTCATCATCTCTTGACTAATCATTCTCACTCGAGGTCTACATTCAGTACCTTTATGTCCAAATTTATTGCATGAAAAACACTTTCTAGAAAACTAATTCAATTTAATTCTACACTTAGTTACCTTGTGTCCAAATTTGTTACATGAAACGTGGACACCATTGAAAGATGGATACCTTTGAGCAATAGGTTGTCTCACATGTGGTCTTCTAGCAAAATTCCTTGAATTTCCTTTCTGCCTTCCTTTATTCTAGGTCTTTTGATTATCTTTTGAACTTTTACCTATTTCATTTCCCAAGCCACCTTTATATTTACTTGGTTTATATCCAGCAATCAACTCATCAAGCTTTTTGGAGCTACATTTGAAATTATTTTCACAGAGTTTTTCTTTCTCCAATTCTAATTTCATATTCACTACCTCTTGTTCAAGTCTAGTGCACTCATCAGACTTATTCTGCACCATTGTATCTATACATTCTTCAATTCTCTTTTTTTCTTCAACACTTTCAATCTGATGATATCTTGTTTCAGCTGCTCACTCACTTCTCTATTTATTTCTTTGAATTTCTTTAATTACTCTTTCAATTTTTAGACACGTTCATTTGTATCTTCAAGATTTTCTTTCAGATCTCTATTTTTATTTTTAGCTTTATCAAGATCTTCAATTGAAACTCATATTTCTTCTTTATCATCCATTTGATCAACCCTCAAAATCCTTTTCAAGCATTTAATCTCTACACCAATGAATGAAGGGTTTGATACCAATTTTTAAAAGGCGCAACACAACTGAGAGGTGGGGTGAATCAGTTATCATCAAATCTAAATATAAAACTTCAATCACTTATCAACTTCACAACCACACTAATTTTTTATTAAGTGTGAACATGAAATGCAAATAGTAGAAAGAAAAATCAACACAATGAACACTATATTTTACATTCAAAACCCAATAAGGGAAAAACCACGGTGAGGATTAACTCACAATATAAGGTAATAGAAAAACTGAATATATAAGGCTCACTTCCCAGAATAGGACTCACTGTCTGGATACAAAAGCTCACTACTTACAAGGAGGCTCACTACCTACAAGAGGATTACAAAACAAAATTGGCTTCATAGCCAAAATGAATTGATGAGAATGCACCTAAAAGTGTTGATATAGTTCCAGTGATGCTCAATAGATTGACTTATCACACTTCATCATCTTCACTCTTCTTCACATTCACATCAATGTCATTCCTCTCACTTTACATCATATATTACTTCTATTTTCAAAAAAATTCTAACATATATATCTGACCTATTCACAATCATCAATTAGGTCAGCCTAATTAGATGCAACCCTTTCCCTTTCTCATTAATAATATCAACTGTTAGCTTCAAGCATTCACAAAATCTTCCAAAAGACAATTCAACCATTCAATATGCAACATCCTTTTGGCATGGACCTAAGATAGGTCACACATCTATCCACATAATGAGATCAATTCACCATACCACAAATTATCCATTAGGTTGGCCAGAAATAGGCCTAATAGAAAAATACAACAACAAAATAATGTTGATACATCACACGTGCACCTGAGCATGAGAGATGTCCATCATACATTATTTCAATATCCATAAAATAATCCCCAAAACTGCAAGCAACAACTATTAGCCATAGATGATTACAATCCAAGATACCAGACCAAAATACGAGATCAAACAATAACTTAGTCTTGTTGTCACAACCCATATAACATGGTGACATCAATGAAAACATAAAACTATATAGTTATCCATTCTTCTTCATTCTTCCAAAACTACATTCTTCATGGCCAATCCATGATTGTTTGCAAATTTAATTCACAAGATATAATCCAAGGTAATATCATTTGCATTATTTCACTTTCATGCTTCATTTCGTTCATTTCATCATTTGGTTTAATTACTTACAAGGGGTTTGACTGAGGCAAACCCCCATTCACTAAAAATTAACAATTTTTTCTTTCCCTTGAGTGTGTTATTGCAGATTTATAGGTTGAAGGTCAAGTTGAGCAAGATTTGGGGAAAAATTGTCAAAGTTGCAAAGTTGTAAAAACTTTCATTCAAAGTGCAAAATAAAGGAATCACAGCTACAAAATTGCATATTGACTTCCAAAAGTTGATAATAGGAAATATGAGAGTGCATACATCAAGGTACAAGATCCTAAAATTAGTTTTCTAAAACCCTAAAAGGACCTATTCACCCCTAAGGTGAATGAGTCCTCCATAGTTCAAAAATAGTAACTTTCTAGCCAGGTACACAAATTTTATGCTCTAAAAACATCCCCCATAGTTGCTATAACAATTAGGGTGCATTAATGGTTGTTATTAGCATCTTATTTTACATATTTGAAGTTTTTTTGGGCTTGGAAAATAAGTGATCCATCTCATTTGTACACACATTTGGGAAATATCGTATTTTCTGCCATTTCATTTATGATAGATTCTCATGGAGATCTTATGGTGAATTCCTATGATGATCTTATGACACATAAGAGCCATATTCTATGATAGGTTGGACAAGTGTTAGAAAGAATCTTTACATGATGATTCTAGGTGCCCAAGTTTGAATATGACAAGTTGTAAGAGAATCGTTTATTATTAGTCAGTTATGATGGATTCTCTTATAGTTGTAAGTGTTGTCATATATTATAGATTCTATGATAGTTGTAAGGTGTGTAAGAGCATATTTCATAACTATTTTGGGTAGATTTTGGGTTCCCAAGTATGGAGGCATATAAGGGGGTAAGGAATCATTGGAAAAGTGTCACATGAGTCAACTATGAGTTGGAAAAGTGAGTCAAATTGATTTGGATGCCCATCTCTTTGTCATGCCCACAATTTTTCCTAGAAAACACAACATTTTTTTTTTTTTTAATTTAATTTAATTTTTATTTTTAAAATAAGGTAAAAAATTATTCAAAGTTAATTTCACAATTATTACTGTTTGATCAATTATAAATATTATTATTATTATTATTATTATCATTATTATTATTATCCATATTATTCTTGGGTATTAATATCATCCCTATTATTTTCCAAAGGAATAATTCTCTTTTAATGCCACTATTTTAATTGCATTGTGGATACCACATGGCCCATTATAACCTTTATCTATGCTATAATATTCCAATTTCTTATATTATCTTACTTTCTTGGTGTTAAGGAATATACTACCATTATTTCATTAGTTGCTACTAAAATTTATTCCACCATGTTATTGGCAATGGTAACTCCCAATATTGATTTAAATTTTACCACTTAAATAATTAATTCTATAAAATCAATATAAAATTATTATTGTGTAAATTTAATATATAGTTAAAATTATTACCATTCATTATTATTTTGGCAACATAATATTTATCTTATTTATTTATGAAAATATTCCTCCAACCACAATAATAGCATCCATTAATTAACAATATCTCCATAATCGATCACAAATAATTTTACCTTCATTAACATATTATTTTGGGATGCTCTCAAGCAATCTCCCTTAATATAATTCTTATTGAATTAATATTGTATTATTTCCCAATTCTAAAAACTATCTTTAATATTTTAATTGTCTTGATTAAGGATATTATTCATCTAATCCTAATAATAACATTCCCTTATGTTATATTTCCTTCCCTTCATAACATTATCAATGCCATAATTCACCAATGGGTGATAATGGTATTGATTTGATATTATCTTGATGCTATGTCACCATAATGGTCATCCTCCAATGGCTCTAATTTAATTTATTTTAATTTTGAAAACAACATTTATTCAAAATTGCTGATTAAAAATTGTTTTAAGCATATTCACGTACCAACTTACCCAAAAACCCCTAACTTAGATTTCTTTTTGCCAAATCAAATAATCTTATTATCAAAATTACTTTTATTATCAAATGCAACAATAACGCCCCTTATAAGAATATCGTTGTCACATTTAATAATATAAATGTACATCTTTGGGTATATTTAATTTTATAAGAATATATATAAAGAAATATTTACACTTTTATTACTTATTTTACCTTGATATTGGCATAATTATTATTTCTATCTTAATTGATATCACTCTTTGATATTAGCTTCATTATGACTTTTATCTTTACTGATATCACTCTTTAAGTAATATAATATACTGATAAATGCTAATAATTTGTCATAATATTAATACTATTGATCAAATGTATATCTTACTAATGTATTTAACATTTAAAATAATATATTACTATTAACCTCTAACTTCTCTTGAAGCTTGGTAAAAGTAAATGATAGGAAAATATGTTATTTACTGGATAGCCTACATAGAATTACCTATAATTAAATTTTTAACCTGCCCACAATGAGCACTACTTATCACCATTTTTTTATTTATTTTTATATATATTAATACTCACATGAATAATTGAATTTAATGTTGATATTACTTAATTTATTACTGGAAATGCAAACTTTCATTCACCATCTTTTACTTTATTTTCCAGTGAAAAGAAAATCATAATAATTTATTACGTCAAGTTGAGAGAATTGAATTAGTTAATTTAAGAAGCCTTACCACCAATTTAATTTTGCATCTCACAAAGGCAGATGTCAGCCCCATATGGGTATATATAAATATTTTATTTTGTTTTACTTTTTCTTTTATTGATGGAAAACATAAGTTGTCTATTGATCATTCATTCTTAGATGGTTAAGAAATGAAATAAAACTATACATTGTTGACTATTATGACAGTCGCTCTAATAAAACTGAACATTTAGATTTCGCTGCAAACCGAGGGGAGTAAAATAAAATATTAAATAAATCTGAATACACTATTTAATTAAAAAAAAGAACAAGGATGAAATACTGGTAACTAAACACTCTACTATTTGAACTATATAGTGCCTATGTTTCCAACTTCATAAATGTGTTGTCACAGTCAAGAAAGCTAAAACTATGAAACATTTACTGACATTTTGATGAATGATGGGACTGCTATCAATTACAACTTAACTTTCAGTTTGATTTGTACGTTTCACTAAGTTTACTGCTATAACAGTGAAGACAGTAACAGTCGCGTGCCAAAAATGTTTGACTAAATGTAATCCCCTGCATGTCACAGTCAATTCCCATCCCATCAATTTATATATTCTTCCAGATGATAGATGACAAACAGACGCAGCAGGTGAGGGTAGAGGACGATAGTAGGTGAGGCAGTTTTATTGGCGTTCTATTTTTTGTCCACGAACATCACTTGATTGATCTAATATACAGGTAGCTAGTATAGCACTGAACCTATGTATCTACCCAGGAAATTCATTCTTAAACCATTACAAGTTGGTGAGAAAGTAGTTGGGACAAATAAGACCATATCTACATTATTTATTTATTCCTTTTTAAATTTTATTTTATTTTAGTCTACTTGTGAATAGCCTAATTAGCCGATAGGCTATTATAGGTGGGAATTCCACCGGAATCATCTACTGTCTAATGCCGGTGGACTATTTCGGTGGGAAATTCCCGACGTATGATGTGCAGTCTGCTATGCAGTCATCGGGCATGGCCATTCGTCCTTCGCGTCAGCAGGTATGGGTCTGAAGCCGCTCGCGTCGTTTTACACATTGCTGGGCTCTCCGTGCATTGCCAGGCATTTAAGATGTGACCTAATTCACCGGAGGTAATAAATTTCAACTGGGTTTAAGATGGATCCACCTGCAGCTCTGCTTTCTGCATTGTGATTTCAAAGCTCTTCCTTCGACACCAAAGTCACGATTTTTCCAAGTCTGAGTTAGAGTGCGAGCAGAGTAACTATTGGTTCTCTGAAGGGAGTTGACAAATTTCCTTCGACAAGCCCATTGTTTCTCATCACAGAGGGGTCGTAGCTATTGATGAGCGAGTTTAGGGAGGGCGTCTGAAGCATATGAGGTAGGACGCACCATCATTTGGACAAGGCTGCCATCTGAGAAGCCATTTCTGAAAGTGGACGTGTATTCTGGGTTGTTCTGTGGCTGACTCCACCATTTCCCAGGCTGAGATCAAGCACCAAATCAGGTATGAGATGTTTATGCATAATAAATAGGAGTTGTGTCTTTGTAAGTGCCTTGTGTCTTAGATATAGAGCAAATAGTTTGAAATTTTGTAGGATTTTGTGAAGGAAAATAAAGCCAGTAACCTCCGTTCTCATTGTCTAAGGCTTTTCACTAGAATCAGAGCTTTATTCATGACAAAAAAATTGTATACTTCTTGTTTTTGTGCTTCTTTGATGGTGTGAATGCATCCTAAATTCATTTTTTTTTAGTGGGTATTTGTGAAATTTATCATGAAATTTGTACAATAAAATGCCCAAATCATCTGGTGCATCTTCTGGTAAGCATTAGTATTTCTATTGATGGGTTTTAGCAGAAATGCCCATATCTATTATACAAGCAGTCTCATATTTAAGATAGATCTTACAGGTTAGTAATTTGTTACAGGGTTTATCTGATGCAGTGCCCACTTCAATTTTTTTATTTTCTATTTTTTGCAATTTTTTCAGGGTATGCATCGCTTCCTTGGTTACAGCTTCTCGGTACTCCCTCCATCTTAAATAGTATATTTACCTTCAGATTTGTTTATCGTGATGATTATTGTCTTTAAATCTCCTCTCTGTGGATCCTTTAAGCAATGACGCCCCAATATAGAAGATTGTAACAGAGGGTGCATGGCAGAATAGGGTAGTAGCGAGGTATATCCTTCCAAGAGCTTAGCGTTGGGATGAATAACTATCCCCAGGAGGTGAAA
>VDFB02271358.1:9154928-9403583 GCA_007258455.2 Sequoia sempervirens
TCTTACATGCAGAGGATCTCAAATCCCCAAGCTCTGTATTACATGCAAATTACAGACTTACAGAAAATTACCTAGATCCCCTTTCACAGCATGCGAACTTCTTTCCCCAAAAAGTTACCCAAAAATTAGAAACAAGCCCCTAAATAGACCCATTTCGGTTTGGAACCAAAAACAACCTTTGAGATAAGATTTTTGATAGTTTGGTGCCAAAATTACAATTTGAAATTCAAGTTTAAATTCACAGTTGAAAATTAGCACATTTCTAAAATATGCACCAACTTCCGACAGCCATAACTTTTAATCCGACCGTCGGATCTTCAATGATAATACCTTTTCGGAAAGCTCTCGAAAAGATGATTTTCTACAAAGTAGGCCTTTGGCGGATTACTTTGGCATTTCCGCAAATTCTCAGGCCCATCCGGGATCATTTGGTGCCTCAAACTGAGCTCGGAAGGTTTTTCAGGGAAAAAAGTAGAAATTGGAACTTGAATAACTTTCAAGTCGTGAATGATCTTGACCTGATTCTTTCACCAGACTATGTATTTTTCCATTCTGAACCTTCCCAAAAATTTCTGTCTTCCCATGACTTCAAATTCAAACCTGCTAAAATAGCAGTTGAGCAGAAAAAGCAGAAAAGCAGTTCTGAAAGTTGGAAACTCTTATTCAACGAAAAGGGTATCCAAAAATACAAAAACATCTACAAAAAGAAAATAACAGGAACAAAAATGGAAATCATCTTTTTGGGTGATGCAAGATTGCCCTCACACCACTGGATGCTCCTGCATCACATATGAAAATAAAATATAAGTGGAAGTAATAAATTATAACATGCGTTACCTTGTCACTCAAACCTATATTTAGGAAATTGCATATAATGTTTTGGTAACTACTTGCGTGGAAAGAGGGGAAAGTATCTTGATGAAGAGCATGCATTGGTTGCCTTTGTATCCTCTTGCTTTGGGAATTAAATTTATATTTGCATTTAACAGTTTTGGTAACCCGCCTTGTTGTGTAAATGGAAATTATTTGGGAGATGGGCATGTATTGGGTGCATTTATAATAGATAAAAAAAAAAAACAAAACAAAATGGAAGTAAGAAAAACGAACAGGCAGGCACATAGAGAGGGAGTGGAGATTGACCAATAAAGTAGGCAAAACAATAGTATTCAAAAAGGAGGGGATTAGATCATTGGAAGGGGATGAAAATGTTGGAGAAGCTATTTTGGTTTTTAAAAAAATTGCACGGGGTGGAAGAAAATTGGAAAAAGGAGGTGGCAAGGATTGGAACAGAGGAATCTACGAGGCAACCTGGAAAAAACATCTTTATTGGAAGTGGGTGCAAGGATCTAGTGGGGTCACTCCCTCATGTCCCTAACCAATATTGGCGAAGACCAGGTAGGTAGCGCACTCTCTGGTTCTTGAAAGATCAAAATGTTTTAGTGTTAGGTCTGGCATATTCTTACTGTGGAAGCGTGTAATCCTTTGGATAAAGATTGTATATACTCATAGGTCTGATCTTAGAATGCTTTATTTCATCTAAAATTCATCTCCAATTGACCTATGTTGAGAATTTGATGCTTTCGATATAGAGGATTGTGATGGTACCCTGTTGTATTCTATTATTCCCTTGTGCCACCGATTGTGTTTGTTTGAAAATCTCCAAACCGAAACGACAAACCCTTCTTTGATGGATGTTTATGCATTGACCCTGTTGTGAGAGGTGATTCAAATCTATGTTTCCTTCCTCATCCACTAAATCAGCATGATTACATGAGCCTAGAAAACAAGCAAAGCTCACAATGTCCAGATGTGTTCCAAGGGATTCATTAATTCATAGACTCAGAGTTTCCTTGAAAAATCTATTTTATGTATATCCTGCATTCATGGCATTCAATGAAACCATATATCTTTGAGGCAGTGTGTCAAAAAATTCATACAACTTGTCTATGTTTGAGACCACAATTCCTGAAGTAGCCTATCAAACAATTCACGAGCCTCATCTGTGCCTCTGTGTTTTGCACATAGTTGCCTGTCATAGTGGCACACTTGACCATGGTAGGGTGTAAATATTTAAATAACCTGCTTGATTCTACTAATAATCTATCACAATTGTAGCACTTGAAAATAATTATAATAAAGCAAGAAGATGGCAATATTTCCAAATTCCAATAATCACTTTCTAACATACTTGGCAACCTATCACTGTTACAGCATTTAGAGTTGAGGCATTGTACATAATTAAGTAGCCTCCCTAAAACCATTGGCAACTTGTCACAGCTGCAAATTTTAGACTTGTAAAGGTTTAAATAATCTCTCTTATTTCCTTATCAGCCTATCTCAGCCATGCACTTTTGAAACATAATAGGAAGTTTAAAGATTTAAATAATCTCTCTAATTTCATTATCAGCCTATCTCAGCTACGCACTGTAACATAATAAGAAGTTTAAAGGTTTAGATAATCTCTCTGATTCCATTGTCAACCTATCACATTTGTAACACTTGAAAGTAGATTATTGTAGAGGATTGAATAACCTCCCTGAGACCTTTGTTAACCTGTCATTATGAAAGCTTTTTGAGCAAAATAGGAAGCTTTAAAGACTTAAATAATCTCGTTGATTCTATTGTCAATCTATCACAGCAGATGCATTTGATCTTTAAGTTGTATTTTTCACATGCTTTTGTATTTATACAATGTTAGTATTTAAGTCATTTACTACGAAGGAGAATTAGTTATTAAGTGAATAAATTGATCTAATTTAAATGAAAAATTTAACTATATTTAATTATTAGGTTATGTTATTTTGAGGAAAATTTAATTATCTATTATTCATTAATAAAAGGTTCTGATCTTAATAAATAAATATAAGTATGGGGCTAGAACTAGGTAATAGGGAAATAAATTTATGTGTCCTTTCAGATGTAGGTATGTGGATATAGGTAGATCAATGAGTCTTTCTCTTTCTTATTATATGAAGTTTTATCTTAGGTACGCTTATCTTTATGTTATGGTATATTTTAGTTAGGAATGATACCTCTATTAAGATGGAATAAATGAGATATAATTTAAATGATATAAATGGGAAGATCAGTGTTATCATCCACATCTATTTGACCTCAGACTAAAAGGTTGTGGTTGTATAAGGGTAGAAGTGTTAATTGATCTTTATGTAGATAGTTGTAATATTTGTGGGGTATGGTGATTATACTATGTAATAACGTTATAGATGATATTTTACCAAGTTAAGTTATTGCCATTACTTTAAAGTATATTTTCACATAATAATATCGTTGTATTATAATCTTGTGTCATGGAGTTTATTACTATTAAGTCAATATTTTGAATAATTGTGTCCAAGATACTTCTATCTCATTAGATTTTAGTTGCAGTCGCCTGGGAAGCTATGTGGTAAGAAATGTGATAGTTGTGTTGATATGGAAGTTGTAGAGAACATGAAATGGGATTTATTGCTCTTATTCCTTAGTAAAACATATACGATGACTTAAGTAATTATTGGATTATTGAGGAAGTATGTATTGAAACTTCTTTTGTTGTATGAACTACATCTTATTAAACAAATGGATAAATTGTATTTGAAAGTTGACATTCTTTAGTGAATGAGCATTGAATGTATATGTATGTTTAAGGGTTAATTTGATGTTTCCAATTGGACATGTCCTCCTTTATGTTTGCTTGGTTTCAAAAATGATTTTATTCCGTTGGGTTCGTGTCGATTTATGAGTGATTTGATGGACCCTTTCATTGTGACTTTTCTTGAGTTTGCGTGAGTTGGGAATCCTCTTTAATTTAAATTGTGTTGCTATTCGTTTAACCCTATGTGGTGAATTCTTGGTTTGTTTGGAGTTGTGGGGATCTTATTAATTGATTTTGTGGTGGAATTTATTGGATACTTATGCGATGCTTGGTGGTGATATGTTTATGCTCCTTTATTGAATGCAGTCTCCCACATTTATTATTTTGGTGAAACATTAAATTATATTGTTGTCATGTTTTTTGATGTTGTCAAGGGTCATTTGTTTACCAATTGTATGGGTATCTTGTGAGGAGGAAATTGAGGTCTCCCTTGGATGCCTGGTTGGATGTTTTTTTTACCTTTTTTGTTGAAGGATTGTTTCTAGTTGGTTCCATGTTGATGTGAATGCCTTTGGAGACTAAGTTTTATTCAAGGAATACTTTGTCATTTAATTTGTGTTGCAATGTAATTGGGAACTCGTATTTTTTTTATGAGTTGTGGGTTGTTGTTCTTTTGGCTTCTAGAGGCTTGAGATGACTGACAATTGATGTTCTCTCTTTATGTGTCCTTGATGTGGCAAGTGTTTTGATTTCGAAAGGGTTGTACAAGAATTGTTGAGACTTTGTTTATGTGTTTATAGCGAGATGGGTAATGCTTCGCATGTTCCTCTATGGCGATCTAATTTTCTTTTTATGTTGTACAAACCTTGGATTCTAGTTTCAATGTTTGTTGGGTCTCAAGGGAGAGTGGCTCTTCATGGGGGCCAACACCTCGGTTAGGAGGAAGTGCATAGGAGAACCCAAGAATGAGTTTGTTAATAAAGTGAAAACATAATAAATGAATTTAGGAGGGATGGGTAGTAATCACATAACAAGATAATAAACATTGGATACCTTGTCTATGCATTAGGGCTATCATAGACTAATGATAGACAAAGAAGGTTGTGGTCGGCAAAGTCATAATCTCATCTTCATGAGAGATTATCAGCTCCACATGAGCTACCCTATGATGTCAATTCCTCAAGTAGGAGGAAGAGCCAGGAGATCCATAGATGGGTGCCAGTACCTAAAGTTGGAGGAAGGGCCAGGAGATCCCAAGAGAGCTATGTGATGACACTCTCCACTAGATACCCATTTTCCCTGTGTTCCTTATTACCTCTAGAATTGTATTCTGTTTATTATTTCAGTTTGATTTGGAAATTTTCATGATCATCCTTTGGTTACTTGTTTACTAGTTAATGCTTTGTTTAATGTGATGAGATTTATGACTTTAAGATATTATGTTGACTCATGAATGTTGTTGATTATGCCATTGTAACCCTTGAGTTTTATGATACTTTCATATGATGTTGAGTCTTGTGGTTCTCAGTTTGGATGTTCTTGGTTGAGGTCTCCTTCTTGTCAGCTCCTTAGCATGGGGGGTGGGTCTTCGGAACCACATGGTTAGGTGGAACATGCTAAGCAGCCCATTGGGTCCCCAGTCGAGGATCGAGAGGTGCGGATTGGTGCTGTTGCAGCAACTCCAAAGTTGTATCTGTCTTGGAGCCAGTTATGATACTATGTATTCCTCTGTTCATTTGCATCATGTTATCTTGTTGTATGGTTTTGGTTCATATTTGGAAACACTTTTGTATCATTGTACCTCTTGAACATTGTATTTTAATGTAACATTAAACCTTGTGTGAATATTGGCCATGGCAATTGTTATTCAATGTGTTGAGTTAATCATGTATACGTTGTATTTACATACACAGATAGTTTCTTATCAATGAGTTATCATGTATGTGTTACATTTTTTAATGTTTACTTTGTTATGGATTATATCTTTGGCTTTTATTCTTTATTGTTGTTGTATCGAATTAAGTTTGTAATGTCTCCTCCTGTACCCCAAGGGATGTAAGTGTAAGTGAATTTGTTTAATTAAGTTTTATGAATTTTGATTTAATGTGCATTGCATGTATGTTTAGAATACTTCAAAAAACAATTATTGTGTTTTTTTCCTTTGGGGTTCACACGATGGGGCATTACATGCATGAATATTTGATTGAGTTATGGAGCAATTGTGTTTTGGCAGTCATTTTGTTGCTTTAGTTGGTGTTCTTGAATGAAGATGGTGTGATTCTAGTAAGTTTAGTTGTCGCAGATGCTTCTCTGGTGATTCATGATTTTTGTGGATGTTTCTAGATCATGCTCTATCTATGTTGCACATCTGCATTGATCATTGTGCTCGTGATTGGAGATTTTCTCTTGTGTTTTCATGTTTTTCATGTTCTTGGTTGACACAGTGTTGTAGCGTGTTGTGGATCTTCAAGGAATAATTATTTGAAGTGTTTTCATGTTTGAGTATTTTAATTTGGTTCTTCACTATGTTGTGGCCAACCTTGGTTGATTCACTTTGAAATTTTTTTATTGTTTTGGGCCAACAATTTGTATTCATTTATTATTTTGTTGAGGTTTACATGTAGCGATGTAATCTCTTGTTGCATATATATATAAGTGATTATTTATTCCATTTGAAGGAATGAATGCATTCAATATGTGTGAGTAATGTCCTAATCATTTGAAGGTAGAAGTAGAGTGTGAAGAAGTGTTTATGTGCTTAATCAAAACTGTAATCAGGCATTAGCAGATGCTATTTTCTCAATTAATATCTTGTTGATGTAATCCAATAGCGATTCTTCCTTTTGTAATTAAGTAGTGAGCTCTAGGCAGTACACTTGAATGCATGTGCATTCCCCATTTACGTTTCTTTATACTTTTAATAGGGTATTATCTTGTGAAATGACCTCCACCATGGTTTTTCCCCTAATAGGGTTTCCACATAAAAAATCTTGGTGTTATGTGTGTTTCTAATGTGTTGTTGATTTATGCTTTCATGGTTATTGATTACATCTGAGAATAAGTTTAATAAGTTTGATAAGTTTTAAATTTTGTGACAATTGATTCACCCCCTCTTAGTTGTCTTCCTTTGTGTTTCCAACAATTTGTATCAGAGCAAGTTCCTTGGAAGAAGTTTAACATCTTGAGGTGATCTGGGATGGCAACATACAAGAAGGATAGTCCAATATTTTATGAAACAAATTATTCTCTGTGGAAGGCTCAAATGGACTGTCATTTGAGATGCATTGGTGAACCCTACTAGAAAATTAAAAAGAATAGGTATATCATTCCATAGAATGGTCCTTCTACTTCAGATAAGATTAAGGAAGCATTGTTGAGTGCTTTGTTTAATTTTGAGATGAAAATGGTTATGGATTTGATGACTGCTTATAAGATCTGGAAAAAGTTGGAAACTTTATATGAAGGTGATGCTAATGTGAAGATTGATAAGTTGAAAAGTCTAAAATGGAAATATGAAATTTTTAGAATGGGTGATGATGAGAAAATTACTTCTTTCATGCAAAAATTGAATGAACTTGTGTGCGATATCAGATGTGCTAGTGGACGATTCAAAGAATTAGAGATTGTTGCTAAAGTGCTTAGATCCTTGTCTACTACATACAAATTCAAAGCTACTACTATTGAGGAGCTTTTCCAATACATGATTGATAATCTTATTGGGTGTGTGTAGGATCATCATGGAAAAAATAGGCCCTTAAGTGGCAATTTTTTTTTTAAAATTAGAGTTACGCAACTTGACATAAAAATTTCAATAAGTTATCTATGTTATTTAAAAAATATGTAAGAATAGAATATGTAGAAAGTTGAATTTAGTTTCTAAAATACTAGGTTTATTTTAAATATATATATATATATATATATATTGTGAAAATTTAAAATTTCAATGTAGTACTACTTAAGGAAAAAATAAGAAGTGGGTGTCTATCGATCACCCTAATACAATAAAATGATAATATTTTTCTATAAAATTTTAGATATAATTATAAGACTCATGTGTGATGTGATGCATATTTTTTGTAATTTTTCTTCCAATTAAATAATTAATTATGAATTTTTTATTATAACTTTAAAAAATATAAAAACTCATATGTCTAACCACCTTAACTTGGTCAAAACTTCATGAAATTTATTCTTTTATTTTTAATCCTTTAGTATGCGAAGTATAGAATGTGACACATGTTTTAGATTCAAAAAATGTGATATTGAAAGATATAGATATTTTTCAATCAGCCTACCAGTTAGTACTTTAGTCATAATTCAAATAGAAAATGATTAATAATTATTTATTAAATTCAAAGTAAAGAATAATTTATATTGGTGGAAAGCTGAGAATATCGTTTCAAAGCAATTTTTGTTTCATCAATTTTGGGTAAAAAAATTTGTCAGTCACATACTCTACATATACCCATCATATCACCACTTCTTGTCCCATCATGATCCTACACTTACCCTATTGCTTTTGAGTTGAGTGAGTTTGGTGATGCTCTTCCTCAGATAGAATTTGCATTTAAGGCTACTACTTCCAGAAGAGATAAATAGAGATATGATCTAGGAGAAAGTTCTTCAAGAAAGGTATACAAGTATGAGGAGAAAATGAGAGAGATTGAAGAAGAGAGAAAACTAGAGGAGCTTGAAGAACTTATTGTCAAAATGGAGGCCAAAGGAGAGGGTAAGTATAAAGAGAAATTACCTATTAAATATTTTTCTTGCAATAACATAGATCATTTTGCATCAAGGTTTCTGGAAAGAGTTCCTAAGCCAAGACCTAATAATCCTAGATTCCAAAGAAAGTGTTATTATGTTACTGATGAAGGTGTGACAAATGATGAATTTGATAAAGGGAATGGAAGTGAAGATGAATGGGTATTTATTTCTATCAAGGAAAATGATCCAACCCTTATTGAATTTGTTAGTTGCTCAAATGTGGAGAAAGCCCTAGCTGCTTGAGTTGAAGAAAAAGATGAATGGGTTATTGACAGTTGATGCTCTCATCACATGACAGGTGATAAAAGAAGATTTATGAGCCTAGAAAAGTATGATGATGGTGTTGTAAGATTTGGTGATGACAAAGTTGGTGTAATACATGGTAGAGGATGTATTTCTCTTGATGCTAAGAATAATACTGATGATGTTTTATATGTGGAAGGTTTGAAGCATAATCTCTTAAGTGTTGGATAGATGGTTGACAAGGGACACAATCTTCAATTCAAGGATGGAAAGTGAAGAATATTGGGGAATTCTAGAAATGTGATTGCTTGAGGAAAAAAAACAAAAGGTAACATCTTTCACCTAAATGCTACTTGTAAAAGTTATCTAATTGCTCAAGTTGATGAAAGTTGGTTGTGGCATAAGAGAATGTGTCATGTAAACTTTGAAAATATTATCAAGATAAGTTCTAATCATGCGGTGAAATATATTCCTAAGTTGGTAAAGCCTACTAATACTATAAGCAAGGAATTCCAATTATGGGAGCAAACTTGAATTTCACTTTGGAGAAAACAACATTGTTCAAATGAAGTGTTGGAGCTTGTTCATACTGATTTGTGTGGTCCTTCTAGAGTCAGAAGTTTACAAGGAGACAGGTACATCATGTTACATATTAATGATTACTCTAGATTGATGTGGGTTACTTTCTTAAGGGAAAAATATGAAGCTCTAGAGAAATTAAAGCATTTTAAGGATATGGTTGAGACAGAAACAAGTTTGAAGATTAAATATTTGAGATCAGATAGAGGCAGTGCACTCACTTCCAATGAGTTTAATTATTTTTGTGAAGTGCTTGGGATAAAGAGACAATTGGGTATGTGTAGGATCATCATGGAAAAAATAGGCCCTTAAGTGGCAAAAAAATTAGAAAAATCAGAGTTAGGCAACTTGACATAAAAATTTGAATAAGTTATCTATATTATTTCAAAAATATGTAAAAATAGAATTTGTAGAAAATTGGAAACTACTAGGTTTTTTTCAAAAAATTAAAAAAATTATTTGGTGAAAATTTGAAATTTCAATGCAGTGGTACTTAAATTTTAGAGAAAAAATAAGAAGTAGGTGTCTATCTGACCATCCTAACCACAATAAAATGATAATATTTTTTTGTAAGATTTTATATTTAAGTAGAGGACTATGTCTCGATGTGATGCATATTTTTTTGTAATTTTTTTCCAAGTAAACAATTAATTATGAATTTTTTAATACAACTTTTAAAAAAAATAAAAAGCTTGAATGTCTCACCACCTTAACTTGGTCAAAAATTCATGAAATTCAATTTTTATTTTTTTAATCATATAGTATGTGAAGCATAGAATGTGACACATCTTTTAGATTCAAAAATTGTGATACCGTTCGAAAGCTATAGATATTTTTCAATCAATCTATCAATCAGGACTTTAGTCGTAATTTGAATAGAAAATGAATATAATTACTTATTAAATTCAAAGTAAAGCATAATTTATACTGGTGGAAGGCTGAGAATCTCCTTTAAAAACCTTTTTCTTTTCATCAATTTTGGGTTAAAAAAAAGCCACTAGCCACATACCCATCATATTGCCACTTTTTGGCCCATCATGATCCTGCACATACCCAATTATCTACCCCACAAACCCCTTAGCAAAATGGAGTTTTGGAAAGGAAGATTAGGAAAATTCAAGATGCTGCAAGGACTATGATGTTGGAAGGAAATGTTCCTCATGATCTATTGGAGAGAAGCTATGAGTATTGTTGTTTGCATTCTCATCAGGGTACAAGTCAAAGGTGATACTAGTAAGACCCCTTTTGAGCTATGGTTTGGTCACAAGACTACTGTTAGATATTTCAAAATATTTGAGATTAAATGTTATATCAGAAGAGATGAAGATATAGGAAAGTATAATGCTAGAAGTGATGAAGGAATCTTTCTTGTTTATTCTACTAAAAGGAAGACCTACTAGTGCTACAACAAAAGATTGAGGAAGGTAGTTGAAAGTGCAAATGTCAAGGTTGATGAAGACATAGCTAGACCATCCAAAACCTATGGATATGATTCAGATAATCAGAATAACAATTCAATCACACGAAAGAAAGTTCAGACTCAAAGTCAAGTTCAAATCATTCTGGTGAATCAAGAAAATCAAGAAGAAGCAACTAGTGAAAGTGCAAAAGAAAGATCACAAGAGCTAGAAGTTTAAGAACATCCTAAGACTCCAAGGTATGTAATACTAAATCATTCAGAAGATCAGATTATAGGTGATAAGAAAAAAGGTGTTCAGACTAGGAGAAAAAATGTAGAAGAATACTATTTGATTTCAAAGATTGAGCCTAATAGTATCAATGAAGCATGCAAAGATGAACATTGGGTGGAAGCAATGAAAGAAGAACTACAAAAATTTGAAAAGAATAATAAATAGATTATTGTTCCTAGACCTAAGGACAAAAATGTAATTGGAACTAAATGGGTCTTTAGAAACAAGTTGAATGAGCAAGGTGAAGTTGTTAGAACCAAAGCAAGATTGGTGTGTAAATGATATTCTCAGATGGAAGGAATTGACTTTGAAGAAACTTTTTCAACTATTGCTAGGATTGAAGCTATGAGACTATTTATTGCTTATGCTGCTTACAAAAACTACAAGGTTTATTAGATGGATGTCAATTCAGAATTTCTAAAAGGTGAATTGGAAGAAGTGTATGTTGAGCAACCTGATGAATTTCAATTGACTGATTAGGGAGATATGGTTTGTGGATTGAAGAAAGCATTGTATGGACTTACGCAAGCCCCAAGAGCATGGTATGCTATATTGGACAAGTATTTTTTGAAGCTTGGATTCAATAAAGGTACTATTGATAGTAATCTATATTTCAAGATAGATCACGATAAAGATTTTATTGTTGAATTCTTTCTTGATGATATCATTTTTGGAGGAGATGATAAGTTTGTGCATGAAGTTTGTTGATGAGATGCATAATGAGTTTGACATGCCTATGATTGGTGGGATGAAATTATTTTTGGGATTGCAAATTACTCAGTTAGATAAAGGGTCTTCATATCTCAATCCAAGTATGTGAAAGAATTGATAAAGAAGTTTGGTATGGAAGATTCAAAGCCAGTTGGTACACCTATGGTGACTAGAAGCAAGTTGACACAAGATGATGAATCTCTGAAAGAAAATCAAACTAGATATAGGTCGATTACTAGCGGATTGCTTTATTTGACTCAAACTAGACCAGATATCATGAATGTTGTATGCATTGTTGTAAGATTTCAAGCTAATCCTAAGGAATCTCATGTAACTGTTGCGAAGAGAATTTCCAGATACTTGAAGGGGACAATTGATTTTGGTCTATGGTATCCTAAAGACGATGATCTTACTTTGAGTGCTTTTATTGATGCTAATTAGGCAGGTGATGTGGATGAAAAAAAGATTACTAGTGGTGGTGCATTTTTCTTGGGTAAGAAGCTAATTTCTTGGTTAAGTAAAAAGCAGAATGTTATTTCTTTATCTATTGCAAAGGAAGAATACATTGCTACTGCTAATAATTGTACTCAAGTATTATGTATGAAGCAGATGTTGAAAGATATCAGAGTTGTGTATGATGGACCTGTTATTATATTCTATTATAATTCAAGAGAAATTAACATCTCTAAGAATCCAGTGTTGCATTCAAAGACCAAACATATATCTATCAAGTTTCATTTTTTGAGAGAGAATGTGAGTGAAAAGGAAGTCAGATTGGAGTATGTTTCTACTAAGGAATAGATTGCAGACATCTTTACCAAACCATTGCCTAAGGATACTTTTGAGTATCTTGGGGGGAAGCTAGGGGTGATTACCCCTTCTAATATGAACTAGGATTCATTGAATTACATCAATCCATGCATTTCATAGTAATATCTTGATCTGGATTGATGTTGTGGTGATTGATACTCAAATGGAGTAGTCAAATGTTTAGGAATGTGGTTTAGATATCATTGTCATTGATGTCAAAGGGAGAGAAGAGTCATGTGAAAAAAATTTGAATTATTTGGGGGGAAGATTCATGTGAGGAGAAGAGTTGTGTGAAAGAGTTGAGGAGAAAAGATTCAGAACCTAAGAGGGAGAAAGTGCTAAAAATAGTTGTGTTGATGGCCTTTTTCACATCATGTGTTGCCATCAATGCCAAAGGGGGAGATTTTTGGATGTTTTGGTTGTGTTTCTAATATGCGGTTGTCATTGATGTTAACACTATTGGCATTAATGTCTTATAAGTTGTATATGTCGAGGATATTGAGAAAATTATAATAAAGTAAGTTGCAGGTTGTCAATGGTGAAGTGAAGTTAGTCTGTTGGTTAGCTCAGTACATTGATGATCAGTGGTTTTGGATTAAAGGGTTT
The DNA here is from genome assembly GCA_007258455.2 of Sequoia sempervirens. Classification (NCBI taxonomy): domain Eukaryota; kingdom Viridiplantae; phylum Streptophyta; class Pinopsida; order Cupressales; family Cupressaceae; genus Sequoia; species Sequoia sempervirens. Next base: position 9,167,925 of record VDFB02271358.1, read on the forward strand.
TTTTTAGTATATCTAGTTTATCCACATCAAGTTTTAGAGATCGCATGAAGATTTGATCGAGTTATGAAGTAGTTTTGTTTTGATAGTCATTTTGTTGCTTTAGTTAGTGCTCCTGAATGAAAAGGGTGTGATTCTAGTAAGTTTAGTTGTTGTTGATGCTTCTTTGGTGATTCATGATGTTTTGGTATGTTTCTATATTGTGCTCTATCTATGTTGCATGTCTACATTGGTCGTTGTTCTCGTGATTGGAGATTTTCTCTTGCATGTTCATGTTTTTCATGATATTGGTTTACAAGGTGTTGTACATGTTGTGGATCTTCGAGGAATAATTATTTGAAGATTTTTCATGTTTGATTATTTTAATTTGGTTCTTCACTATGTTGTGGCTGAACTTGGTTGGTTCACATTGAAATTTATTTATTGTTTTGGGCAAATAGTTTGTATTCATTTATTATTTTATTAAGGTTGACATGTAGCGATGTAATCTCTTGTTGCAGATATATATATAAGTGATTCTTTATTCCATTTGAAGGAGTGAATGCATGTGATATGTGTGAATAATGTCCTAATCATTCAAAGGTAGAAGCAAAGTGTGAAGAAGAGTGAGCATACTGTGAAGAAGTGTTTGTGTGCTTAACCAGAACTATAATCAAGCATTAGAAGATGATATTTTCTTAGTTCATGTATCATGTGGATGTAATCCAAATCTTTTTGTAAGATAGTGATTCTTCCTTTTGTAATTGAGTAGTGAGCTCTAGGAAATGTGCCTGAATGCATGTACATTCCCCATTTACATTTCTTTATACTTTTAATAGGGTATAATCTTATGGACTAACCTTTACCATGGTTTTTCCCCTAACAAGGTTTCCATGTAAAAAATCCTTGTGTTATGTGTGTTTCTGATGTGTTGTTGATTTATTCTTTCATTGTTATTGATCAAGTCTAAGAAGAAGTTTTATAAGTTTGATAAGTTTGAAATTATGTGACAATTGATTCACCCCCCTCTCAGTTGTTTTCCCTTATGTTGCCAACAAAATGATGATGGATTCTATCTTGTGGAGATGCAACTAGCCATCAAGCCAAGACTAATGACTTGTTTCCTTAGTGATTCCATCCTCCATTATCACTCTACTTTCATCTTAAGGAAGGTACATGCATCATGATGACTTATTAGAGTGATTCAAGATCTCTCAAAGTGAGTCATTATATTCAAGCTTCATTCATACATCTCATTCTTACACATTAGAATAGGGTTGCATTACATTTTTCATTTCATAATCTTAGAAACACTTAAGGTTAGGGTTTATGTTCACATTTGCATTCACATTTCATTGTTTGTATAAATTTTTAACTATGAAACTAGGGTTTTGACCAAGGAAAACCCCCTAAAGACAATAATGTAAACATTTTATTTCACGGGTCTTTTTATAGGTTTAGATATAGAAATCAATTTGGGAGAGAAGAGCAGGTGTTAAAGTGTAGATATGAACTTTAAATTCTCAAAAAAAATAGAACAATAATGATACGCCAAAAGTGGCATATGAGTCCGACTACAAGGATTTTTCTAGATTTTTACAGACCCTAACTCTACACTGCCAAAAACTTGTTCTAGCCAAAAAACCTGATCTAGGACCGATACACCCAAACTAGCATATGAGTCCTAGTGTGCCTAAATTTTATCATTTTTAGAATTTTAGAGACTTATTCAGTCTTCTTTAGGTTTCTAGGTGCACAATATTCATCTTGTAGTACTCAGTTTTGTTTTACTTGCATTTCTAGGTCATTTAGTGAAAGATTGCATCACAATAGGGTTAAGCATTAGATCTTACATTACATCTATCTTTACAATCCCTATCTTTATGGTGAACCCATCATTAGCTTATAATAAAACCCTAGGATACCCCTATTACAAGATCTCTTTCTCCTTTAAATAACTAAGATTGGGATCTCTAGGGTTTTCCTTGAATGAGAGAGTGTGAAGATTATTATTTTATCTTCCAAGCATAGAAGAAACAAAATTCAACTTTTCATTTTGGTGAACTTGCATTTAGATCATAATTCTTATTTGGAGTGCATCATCATCCTAGACCTTGATTGCATTAAATTTGCATTAGGGCTTGCACTAGTTAATTAGTATTCTAGGGTTTCTAAATCTTGCATTAGTGAGAGTGCATATAGCTTGAATTTTTGCATCTAAAATCATTGAAAATAATTTTAAAACTACATTTTCACTTAGGTTACACATCATAAAAACTAGAAAGCATAAAAATCACTTATTTTTTTTTAATTTTTTTATTAAAAAACATTCATTGGGACTCATATGCCCATCTGGGTGATTTAGTCCCAGTGCATATTTTAAATTGCACTTTATAGCATTCAATTATCTATTTTTGGGATTCTTTTTGTTGTTGGTATCTTCCTATTTCAATTTATAGAATTCATGTTACATTCAAATCATTAGAATTATCATAATTTACATTCATTGCAATTGTGGATAGAATTATATTCTCACCCTTTTCATTTTCAACATTAGTTCATAGCCAATTATATTAGAGTACATTTGGCATTTTCTTGAAAACAAAACCAAAAACACTTATAAACCGATGAACCCCTTGGAGAAAGTATAGTTATTTTAGTTTTTCAAATATCTTTTTCCTAGTTAACCTAACCCCCAAGCCTTTTAGTAGTGATGACTTTGACATGTTAGATGAATCCCTTGAGGAATGCATCTGAAAAGGTTCATCCACTAATGCTTGCTATGATAAATCAAAACTAAGAGAAGTTAATGTGATTCAACCTCAACTTATCCTTTACCCATCACCACACAAATATCAACCTAAAAACAAGCTTGAATTTACTCTTTACCCACCTAAGAACATATTTTTGCATCAATTAAGTAATAATACCATTGCTTAGACATAAAAAACTCAAAAAATTCTGCAACCAAAACAACCAACTCCAACAACCTTACCTTTTCCTAATCCCATCTTGCCTAGTGCTCCTCATTTTCCTTCACATAGTGGGAAAGAGTATGATATTGTTGAACAATTGAAGAGTACTCTTGTAAAGGTAACTCTATGGGACCTATTTTAGAATTCACCTAATTATCACACTATGCTTAAAACAACTTTACAAGTAGTGATTCCTCCTAGTACAAATGCAAACAATGTAGTAGCTCTATTAAAAGGAATTAATACAGTTAAAGTAGACATTACCTTTCATCAACATGAGCTACCCTATTTGGAACTAAGAAAGAAAAATGATGCCTTCATGATAATATTCATCTATAACAAATTAGGAATGAAAAGAACCCTTGTGTGACACTTTTGGATAAACTCGGTGTGGATAAGTCAAAAATCCAATCAGATTCCTTGTTGATTCGTGGATTTCATAACATAGGAAAACAACCTAGGTGTGATTAATTTACCTATTATAGTTGGAAAGGCTACCTTGTATACCCCTATTCATGTAATGCCCAATAATCTTTCATATAACTTTCTTTTTTTATGACCTTGGATTCATGATATGCATGCAATTCCTTCAAATCTTAATCATATAATGAAGTATGTCTACAACAATAAGGTATACCAAATTTAAATAGACCTTGAGACTATTTTTTTTTTTAACAATTTGAAAAGGGAATGAAAAGTCCTCTAAACACACTGATTCCAACATTGAACATATAACCTATGGAAAAATATCAACAAGAAACTGAAATAGTGTCAAAGTTATTAGAAGAGGATAGGAGTTCCTTTCAGTTCACACCTTTGTTTATGGGAAAATATATAATCACAAGAAAAGAAGATGCAAAAAAAAAGAAACAAATGGTAATGTATATGTAGAATTCAAAAGAAAACTCACAAGCATCTACCTCATCTACCCTTGAAAATGACACAAGTTATACAACTAATTTTGATGAGATATATTACCAAAAATCACCAAACCTGAAAGAAATTGAAAGAATTTATGGGAGAGGTTATGAACTTATGAAACAATTGGGTTATGGTGGAAAAGGATGTAGAAATAAAGAACTAGGAATTTGTATTCCCGTGGAACCTAACATGCAAGAAATAAAAAGTGGTTTGGGATTTTGTCCTTCTAAGATAATGCAAGCAAATAAAATACCTTCGTTAAACATCAACACCATTATGTATAAACCTAAAATTGATCTCACCTTGAAGCATCCTAAATTGCTTGATATGACTTGTGAACCATCTTGAGAATAATTTGAAGATGATGAATCCTTGAAACAAATGCTATGAGTTTAAGATACACCATCTACTCATCCTCAAGAGAAATGGGTTACATGTGCTATGATTAGCACAAAAATAAATGATGGAGAAAATGAAAGTAGTGAGATGGACATGAGTAAAGAATAATACAAACCTAAATTTCCAAAACCAAGTGCATTTCCTCTAGGATCATATACAATTGGCATACCAATGGAATTCAATGATAAGGAGAATGAAATTAAGATAGGAAAGTTCTTTGATGATAAAGAACAAGAAGATCATGAAATTTTACTCCATGACTTTCCTGAGATTTTTTCTTGGAATCATTCAAATATGCAAGGAATTGATGCTAAGATAGTGACACACAATATAGTCCTCACTAAAAATTCTAAACCAATTAGACAAAAGATACCAAAAATGAATCATAAGATAACCTTCCTAGTTAAGGGAGAAATTGAAAAACTCCTTAAGGCTAGTTTCATAAGACCTATAGATTATTGTCCTTGGATCTCAAATATTGCCACAATCATAAAACCCAATAATCATATTAGGATGTGTACAGATTCTTTTATTTGAATAAAGTTTCTTTAAAAGATGAATTTCCCCTTCCTAATATCAACATTATAGTAATTTAACTATGGGACATGCTTTGTTGTCATTCATGTATGGATTTTCTAGGTACAATCATATCTTTATCAACCTTCAAGGTCAATACAAAAAAACATTTATAACTGTTTGGGGAAAATTTTGTTGGGTCATGATTCCCATTGGATTAAAAGATGTGGGATAAACATATCAAAGAGCTATGCCATTAATATTTAATTACTACATACATCAGATTTTGGAAGACTATGTTGATGATATTATAGCCAAATCTTTAACCAAACAAGACAGTGTGAATATCCTTTGGAAGATCTTTGAATGAATGTGAAAAATACAATATGAGAATGAATCTGAATTTTTTTGTCTTTGGTGTAGATAGTGGAAAATTTTAGGTTTTATTGTATCTCACAGAGGCATTGAGGTGGAAACGAAGAAAATTGATGCTATCATTAGCATGCCACCACATAGAAAAATCTCTCAATTTCATACCTTACAAGGAATAATTTAACTATCTGTTGTTTTGCAACATCCTTAGTGGATTGAATGTTACCATTTACACATTTCCTTAAGAAAGATATGCACTTTGATTGTAATGAGGAATGTAAAAAGGATTTTGAGAGTTTGAAGGATTATCTTGCTACTCCACCTATTTTACAACCCACTATACAAAAAAAAACCTTCCATCCTTTATACTACAACATTTCCCCATGCTCTCACAACATTTTTGGGTCCACAAGATGAGAATGGTAAAGAACACCCTATCTATTACATTATCAAAAATTTGATTGATTACGAGAAACCATATACAACAATAGAGAAACAATGTTTGACTCTTATCTTTGCTACTACTAAGTTGAGACATTACTTACTGAATGTTGAAATAAATGTAATGACACAATTTTATCCTCTAAAATATTTTTTCAGTAAAATAGTTTTATCATGATGCTTACCTAAATGGACTATGTTGTTAATAGAGTTTGACCTTAAGTTTGTTTCACAAAAAGAAATTAAAGGAAAATCCTTAACTGACCACTGAGCAAACACTCCCTCACCCCTAGAAATACCTGATACATAAATGTTCCCTAATGAGAATGTGTTGGCTATTTAGAAAGATGGTGAAACATGGGAATTATACTTTGGCAGATCTAACTGCAGAAGAGGCTCCAACACAAGGGTTATAATAGTCCCACCTACATGGAAGCCTATTCCCTTATCCTATTGCTTAAACTTCCTATGCACCAACAACAAAACAAAATATGAAGCATTAATTATTGGTTTAAACACCATTTTAGCTTTGTGAGTTCTAAATATTAAGATATTCAGTGATTCAAAATTAGTCATTAAGCAAATAAATGGGAAATATCAAGAAAAGAATGAAAAATTATCAAAATACAAGGATCTCACAATGAATTTGTTAGAGAAGTTTGAATCATTGACCATTGATAACATCCCACAAAAGGATAATTGACACACAGATGCAATGGCAACTGTAGCTTCTCTTATATCACCTCAATATCCTTCAAAGGATTTCAAATTTATTTTCCATACAATTATGAACCCATCAACCGAATCCAAAGCTAAAGAAGTATTATCAACAACTATGGAAAGCTCTAGTGAATGGTATACACTGATATTTAATTATTTAAAAGAATGTACTTTCCCTGAGCCAACAACTAATAATACTCAAGATCATCTTTGCAAACTCACATGTAAGTATATAATTCTTGCCAACGTGTTATACTAAAGATCCTTTAATGGTCTCTTTCATAGATGCCTTAAATAATATGAAATCCCCATAGAACTTGAAGAAGCTCATGCAGGTGCTTATGGAGGTCATTTTTGAGGGAGATCATTAGTTGTAAAACTTGCCTGCATAGGATATCATTGGATACATATGTAAAAATATTGCTTCAAATATGTTAAGATATGTCAAAAAATTTAGGAACATAGCAATTTGATTCATGCTCCTGCTTCTAAGCTTTGGGCCGAGATTCCTATTTCGCCATTTTTGATATGGGGGCTAGATCTAATTGGAAAAATCTCACCTCCTTCTTCGAATGGGAACACTTTTATAATAATAGCAACATATTATTTCACAATGGGTAAAAGCTATTCCCCTTTGTTCTACAACTGCTGATGTGATATGTTGTTTCATATTGGAACACATTATTTCTCACGTTGGACTTCCTTTGGCATTGGTTTCAAACAATGGCACACAATTTAAGAATAATAATGTGAAGAAATTCCTAGAAATATATAACATCTAACATCATTTTTCAACCCCCGAATACCTACAATCTAATGGTCAAGCCAAATCAACTAATAAGAATCTTGAACAAATCCTAAGATAGTAAACAAACACAATAAGGATTGGCACACACAATTGACATATGCATTGTGGGCTTAATGTACTAGTATAAGAAAATCCACTTGGACTACTCCTTATAACCTATTCTATGGTACTGAGTCCATAGTTCCCTTAGAGTTAGAGATCCCTTCATTAAGGATCACTCTCAAATGACTTATTGATGACAATACATATAGAGAATAATGACTGCATCAACTTGAGATGTTTGATGAACAATGTATTGATGCTCTTGAATATCTTCAAGCCTATGCTAGAAAATTGTAGTGTAGTTACAAGGACCATGTCATCCCTCAAGTATTAGGGTATGTGCAGGATCATCATGGAAAAAATAGGCCCTTAAGCAGTAAAAATATTAGAAAAATTAGAGTTCAGAAACTTGAAATAAAAATTTAAATAATTTATATTTATTATTTCAAAAATATGTAAGAATAGAATCTGTAGTAGATTGAATGTAGTTTCTAAACTAATAGGTTTATTTAAAAAAACAAATACATTTGGTGAAAATTTGAAATTTCAATGCAGTAATACTTAAATTTCAAGGAAAAAATAAGTAGGTATCTATCTGATCACCCTAACCACAATAAAATTTATTTTTTTATAATATTTTAGATATAAGTAGAGGACTCATGTCTCGATGTGATGCATATTTTTTTGTAATTTTTTTCAAGTAAATAATTAATTATGAACTTTTTATTACAACTTTTAAAAAAATATAAAACTCATATGTCTCGACCACCTTAACTTGGTCAAAACTTCATGAAATTCAATTTTATTTTTTAATCCTATAGTATGTGAAGCATAGAATGTGACACATGGATTCAAAAATGTGATACCACTTGAAAGCTATAGATGTTTTCAATTAGCCTATCAATCAGGAATTTAGTTGTAATTCAAATAGAAAATGAATAATAATTATTTATTAAATTTAAAGTAAAGCATAATTTATATTAGTGGAAAGATGGGAATCTCCTTTAAAAACCCCTTTTGTTTCATCAATTTTGGGCAAAAAAAATGTCGTAAGCCACATACCCATCATATCGCCACTTTTTGGCCCATCATGATCCTGCACATACCCATTAAACAAAGGCTATTTGATGTTATTCAAAAATTAATGTAACATAAATGCTGACCTAACTAATAATTGAAAATTTAGTCATAATTGGTTAGGACCTTATATAATAATGAAAGTTATGGGTCTAGAGCATATACAATAATAGAAATGGATGGTACACCCCTTAAGGAACCTATAAATGTCACACACTTGCATTGGAAGTATGTCTAATCATCTTGAATAATTTGAATTATAAAGTAGTGATGTTAGAGTTAGTAGATGACATTCTATGGGCCCTCGCATTGCTTCATTCTTGGCAAACAATTATTTGTGTCTTGAATATTAAAGTAATTTTTAACTTAATTTTAGATGATTACTTTATGTTTCGTGCTATTCAAGATAATATTTTACATTTTGTTAGATTAGATCCTTATATGCATTTAATGTTCTATAATTAGATCATAGGTGCATTTAATTTAGCATAACATACTTAATCACAATGTTGCATCTAAGAAAAACTAGAATAAGTTTTAATTAGATCGCATAAAACATGTTAAATCATACAAACATTTATTAAATAGCCTTCTAAATATTATTTGATCAATCACATTGCCATTTAAAATTAAACACATAAATAACCAAACATCAAATAATCATATATATATATATATATATTGAGTACATGTCATCAATATATAGAATGCTATTGTGGTCTCTGACTACGCGATCCCTTGGGATCTAGTGATCACATCTTTATAGAGGTAATCCATCAAGAGATAGTGGTATGCAATCATGATCGCAAGCTAACAAATGCATCCAAGGCATACTGTAGACCATGTGCCCATCCAATAGCCTCCTAGTGATCCTCCGCTACATTATATTCTTTTCCTGTAGTTTGTCTAGACCTCTAAATGGAGTCTCTCAACCTTTGTTAGAGATCAAGATGACTGAACCTCTTCATAGGCAACCTCAGCTTAGTGGGCATACCTCCTAAAACTCCCATATGATGCCCGCAGTCTGACATATGGTCAAATAGCTCTGGATCCCACTCCAAAATTGGTGGGGGCACATATTCTATATTAGCAACATCCTCATAGACTAACAAAGACACTATCTCTGTAACAACCTGGAAATAGAGATAATGTAGGTCTTTCATAGTTCTTGCAAGATAGAAATTATAAATATAATCAATACATATCATGATATATATACATACATAACATTAAAACATAAAGAACAAACATAAGTATAAAGCATAACAGTAAATAAAATATCATCAACTATCTCTCTGGCTAGTTATGTAAAGACAACCTCATCTTGTGTATGAGGCATGGAGGATGTGCTAGCCTCTCCATGACTGTAAATGATGTTGCATGCTACAACTACTGACATAATCTAGTCACACAAGTGGAATCTAGCTCTCTCCACTCATAGCCAACTAGATCCTCATCCATTATATCATCACCTTCACTCATCAACTCCTCCTCCTCCTCCTCATCTTGGCAATAACCACCTCAAAGGGTAAATGATTGTGTGATGCTACCCTAGGGCTGATGTACATGGAAACCCTATCAGCCTAGTGCATGTGATATTCTCTAGGCACCACACCTACAATAGTGTATAGTGCACCATATTTTCAACCTCGTGGTATTCAAACCATCCTAGATCGCAATACAAGTGTGCAAGGGTATTGTGCCCCCAAGCATATATGGTCCTATGCTCTACAATCCTCCATATCATATGAACTAGTCATCTCTAGATGTGCTCCTCAGACATCGAGAAAGATTACTAGTGCCAAAATAAACATCATAATCTATGCCACAAGTGGTGCTCATGAATAAAGCAGCCATGATAGCTCAATCCATGACACCACGATGTCATCCAAAATTAGACCTACAAGATAATACTGTATATCATATTTCATCTTGCAAAATGATTGATCCCTTAGAAAATGGACTCTCCCACCCTAAATCAAAACTTGAAGAATTAAATGGACATCCTCTAAGGTGATCATCATCTCATATTTGTAGGGGATGAAACGTACATGTATTTGTATCCCACCTCTTTGCCAATGCCATCAACATAGCATCATGGTACCTCATGGGGGACATGAGGTACACCCAATACAATCCATTCATCTTCAATGCATGTTTCTCCTCCTCTAATAAAGTTAGGGCTAAGTCTCAGAGGTGATGAAACTATTTGCCACTAAGACGCTATCGTGACTAGGGTGGAATCTAACAAAAAAGAAAAAATATGTCCCATTAGCATTCTGCAATATTAAATCTATACATATCAAAAAAGTATACTAAATTTGTTCTAGTGTACTTTTCTAAGGGTCCTAGACACTTTAATTCCCTCTTGGGACACTTCATGAAGAAACATGACACTTTGCAAAAAATTGGGACACTTTGTGACAAAAGGGGACACTTTGCGACAAAAATGGACACTTTGCAAAAAAAGGGGACACTTTGTGAAAAAAAGGTATGCTTTGCAAAATTTTCTTCCAAGGTCCTAAATCTACCTATAAATGTGTAAAAGCATAACATAAATGCATAAGGACAAAGCTAAGGCAGAAAAATCAACTACCTGATACTATAGCTCACCATAGAGTACCTCCTCCTACAAGACATCCAGTCTTAGAGGCTCATACTCTCATGGACTTGGCATCTTTAGTCACTCTCCACCAAATTCAAGTGAAAAGGAGGAAAAAGATAAAATAGTTAGAAATTACTTCACTTTTTACTCTTATATATTCTAAAAATTAGGGATTTTACTATATTAGGATCAAAGAACCTTTCATTTGAATTAATATAACGAGAGCTAGATAAATTGATTTTTGATGTTGTTTGTTTCATTGGAATCATGATTCCACTCCCATCCTCATCATATGTCTATCATTATGTGGTATAGTACTTGGAAATACCCTATGTTATGACTTACCTTATTCAATGTAGTTAGACTACTACCTTGATTCCACCTCTACAAATCAAGCAAAATCAAGGGGGGCATACATCTACCACCAAATTTGATTTCTAGAATAAGTTAGATAAGAGGATTTTTGGAAAGCTAACAAATTAATGTTGCAGGATGTTGTTCCTAACATTGTGGTTTTGTAGATAGCTGCAGTGGGGGCTTCCTTCTCTCATGTTGTGAATGAATCTATATGAGTATCATTTTATGAAATAGAGTTTATTGTTTGGATTTTTTTAGCTTACATATGAACATAGAGTCATATGGGTGTTAAAGTGGGTGCTAAATGTAGTGTAGAAAATTGTATGCTCTTGAAAGTAGTGAAATTTGACACTTAATTTGGACCTATTCTAGCATTCTTGCATTAAATACCCCTTTAAGTCATTATTAATAGGCCCCTAAGACCCTTTAATTTAGATCTCAAGGCTTATTTCAACTAAAAACTTGACAAAATCCATAAAATCATAAAATAATTAACAACCCACCTAAAAAATCAAGGGTGGAACTCATACACCACCTTGGGAATATAAGTCCCCTAGGTGGGACCCATACACTAGAGGTGGTGTATGAGTCCTATTTTGGGATTTTTTAGGGTTTGAGCACAAAATTCAACATTTTAATTCAAATTTTTGGTTGATGTTAGCTTTGGAGATTTGAATTAATGTAAAAGAGATGTAAATACCTATATAAGAAAGCTTCTAAGTCATTATTTCATATAAGCAAGCATTTAAAAAAAAAATTCAAGATCCAAGCATTCATGTTTCAAAACCAAGTAGATTTGAAGTCTTGGAGCAACATTAAAGTTTTTTTGCAAGTCTTCAAGCTCACTTTCATTCAATATCTAGCACTGTCAAGGGTTGATTATGGTTGTCTATGGTGAATCATGATGGATTCTAGGTTGGGGAGTTGCAACTAGACATCAAGTCAATCCTAATGACTTGTTTCCTCAATGATTCCATCCTCCAATATCACTCTACTTTTAGCCTAAGGGTGTTGCCACAATAGTGGTTCACACTTTCTGGGAGATCCTGATTTTTGCTAAAATCACATATTTTTAGAAAATATAATGATTTAAGCTTTGAAAAGTTTCATTTAAAGGATTCTAATTGAAGAGGGTTTGATCAACCCATCTTATACCAAGCCCCCTTGGATAGAACCTTCCTAGTTTTAAACCATAATAGAGTCTCTTTTACACCTATCAAAATGTTGATAGAAAACCACTTTTGATTTATCTTTTGGGGGATCAAATGAATTATTTTAAAATTTATTTTGGTAAGTATGTATTCCTTATTGTAAGCTTCCAAAAAAGTATAATTTTAATTAAATTAAATTTTATTATTATATTTATTTTTTATTCCTTGTGAATGTAGGGTTTTCACTAAAAATCAAGCTATTTCTTTTGCACATGTGGAAAAATAGAAGATTATCAAAAATAAAAATTTAAAAATATGAGTGCACGAGATATTAAAGTCCTTGATCCAAAAAAATAAATAAATTGAATTTCGATACATACAAAAATTCTGTTATTCGGTCCTCCTATGTTTGAATTGTAATTAGCTTGGCTTCAAAACTTGATTAAGGAAAAAATATTCAATAAAAAACTATGAAACCAATTAGAAGCACTAGATATCATAGTTACAAATCTAAATTTGAAAAAAATAGAATTTTATCCTTCATGGAAAAAAAGTTGTGTTAAACGGTGACTGTCACTCCTTAAAAATGGTGTTTATTGAAAAAAAACTAGTTTTTGAAGGAGATGGAAAAAAAAGTGCAATATGATTCTAAATTTTTTGGAAAATATATATTTAGAATCTATAGAAAAAATTTCACAAATCACTAGTTTGTATCATCTTCAAATTCCTCATGGTTTAGCTGCTATAGGTGTTTGAAAGTGAAGATTTAGTTAGAAAAAATAAGTTCAGTGTCTAGTTTGGCCAAAAATTGTAAATCAATATTGTGAGATCACCCCTAAGGAAGGTTCATGCATCATCATGACCTATTAGAGTGATTTTACATCTCTCAAAGTAAGTCATTACATTCAAGCTTCATTAATGTATCTCATTCTTACACATTAGAATAGGGTTGCATTACATTTCTAATTTCCTAATCTTAGACACACTTAAGGTTAGGGTTTATATTCACATTTGCATTCAAGTTTCATTGTTTCTATCAAGGTTTCACTACCAAAGTAGGGGTTTTACTAAGGAAAACTCCCCATAAGAAAATCAAGTATATATTCTATTTTGCATGTCTTTTTATAGGTTTGGATCTGAAAATCAAATTGGGAGAGAAAAGTAGTTGTTGAAGTGTAGATCTGAACTTTGAATTCTTGAAAAATTAGAATGAGACTGATATGATAGAAGTGGCATATGAGTCCCACTATAGGCATTTTTCCAATTTTTTGTAGATCTTGAGTCTACACTACTAGAAACCTGTTCAAGACTAGAAACCCTAATCTAGGATTGATAAGCCCAGACTGGCATATGTGTCCCATTGTTCCTAAATTTTAGTGTTTTAAGCATTTCAAAGCTTCAGTCAACCTTCTTCAAGTTTTTAGGTGCACACATTTCTTCTTGCAATTCTCTATTCTATTTTACATGATTTTCTAGGTCATCTAGTGAAAGATTGCACCACATTTGGGTTAAGCATTAGATCTTGCATAATTTCATCTATCTTTCCAAGCCCTAGCTCAGTGGTGAACTGCTCATTAGCTTATAATCAGACCCTAGGACAACCCTATTACAATATCTCTTTCTCCTTTACATACCTAAGATTAGGATCTCTAGGAATTTCCTTGAAAGAGAGTGTGAAGATTGTTATTCTATCTCCCAAGCATAGAAGCAACAAAATTCAACCCTTCAAACTATTATGGCTATTTTCATACTTGTGGGTCTTTTAGATGTTAATTGGATGTGGATTTCCACATGTGTTATAAAACACAGTGGGTTTACAAGTTTTACACAGTTAAGGGTATGTGTAGGATCATCATGGAAAAAATAAGCCCTTACGTGGCAAAAAATTCATAAAAATTAGAGTTAGGCAACTTGACGTAAAAATTTGAATAATTTATCTATATTATTTCAAAAATACGTAAGAATAGAATCTATAGCAAATTGAATGTAGTTTCTAAACTACTAGGTTTTTTTTTAAAACAAAAAAATCTATTTCCAGTAAAAATTTGAAATTTTAATGCAATGTACTTAAATTTTAGGGAAAAAATAAGTAGGTGTCCATCTAACCACCCTAACTACAATAAAATGATAATTATTTTTTATAAGATTTTAGATATAAGTAGATGGATCATGCCCTTATGTGATAAATAACTTTTTGTAATTTTTTCCCAAGTAAATAATTAATTATGAATTTTTTATTACAACATTTTAAAAAATATAAAAACTCGTATGTTTGACCACCTTAACTTGGTCAAAACTTCATGAAATTTAATTTTTCTTTTATTAATCCTATAGTATGCGAAGCATAGAATGTGACACATGTTTTCGATTCAAAAAAATTCATACCATTTGAAAGCTATAGATGTTTTTTCATCAACCTATCAATCAAGACTTTAGTTGTAATTTGAATAGAAAATGAATAATAATTACTTATTAAATTCAAAGTAAAACATAATTTATATCAGTGAAAAGTTGAGAATCTATTTTAAAAACCATTTTTTCGTTTCATCAATTTTGGGTAAGAAAATAGTCATCAGCCACATACCCATCATATTGCCACTTTTTGGCCCATCATGATCTTGCACATACCCTTAATCAAAACTTGTGATTTACAGATCTATAGATGAACTATGTTTCAAATTATGTTTCCCTTTGGGTATTTTTGGATGTAATATAGTTGTAGGTTCTCATGCATGGTTCGTGGATTTTTTGAGAAGGTTTCTTGGTGAGGCAATGGTAATTTGATGGTGGTTGTAAAATTTGGATAATTAATATTTATAAGCTTTTAGACAACCTATTTCCTTTAAAGGTTTAACAACTTTCTTGTGTTCTAAAAGTTGTAGGCTTGTGTAGATATGGAGTATTCATTTATTTAGATGAAATATGTGTGATCAATTATTCTAGATGTTTAAGTGGTTTTAGATTTACATAGAGCTATTTTTTACACATTTTACATGTTAACAAAAAAAATCTGTATTTTGTAGATCTATGGAAAATATTGTGTTCGGGCTATTGGATTTTTTTAGATAAAAAAAATTGCAAATTTATAGGAATGCTTGATTATCTCCTTGATTATGGTACTCAGTTTTGGATTTTTTTGTAAAATCCTATCAGCTAGTGATCTAGTGTTTGAGTCTTGAAATATGCATGTTATCTTCTTTGATATCTTAGTTTTGCATGTTACTAATGTGATGATGATTTTGCTTGCTTCACATTTGGGATTTATGAGTTATGTATTTTATGGATTAGCTACCCATTGGCTATAGTCGGATCACTTGAATGTGGACTATCTATATCCATGAGATTCATTCAGTGTTGATGAAAAATTTATTAGTTGGCCTTGTGTTGTGGTCATTTGTGCATTGGTATTTTATTTTGAGATGAGAGGATGGATGATATTCAGTGCTTGGATAGTCACTTATGGGAATTGTAGCATGTTGTTTATCCTGTTTTCTTCCAAATTTTGGTTCTACTTATTATTTGGTGTTATTGATTGGGGAAAACTTTAGTGGTGAATCTTAGCAATTTGGAAAATTCTAGAAATCGACTAAGTTGAAATTGGAAAATTTGTGCAAACTAATAGGGTGTCCAAATCACCTAAATTTTATGAACTATAGGTGCAATGCATGTCCATTCGCCAATGAATTTTTTTATGAGGCATATTTAAGCAAAAAAATTGCCATAGCAAACTATGTGTTTCAAATGGACCAACTAGTATTTTTGCCTGGAATCTCGGAAACATGTAATAAAACACCTTCATATTCACCAATTTTATTAAAACAACATTGTATCAAGACCCATTTCAATAATTAAAATTTATAAATAGTTCCTTGTAAAGACCCATTTTTCCAATTAAAATTTATAAATAGTTAATTATGAGGACCTATTTTGCCAATAACATTAAAAATAATTACATTTGAGGACACATTTTTCCTTGAAAATTACATGTTGGTGCATAAGCATATAGGATTTTCCAAATTTTTAATATACCATTTAAAAATATTTTAGAATTTTTCAAATATAGATTGATATAAATAAAATTGGAACTGTCATTTATTCTTACACGTTTTTTTCAGTTCTGAGGTTCTACTTCACAATTTTGAAGTCAGTTAAAGTTGAAAACCTAGACTTAAATGTGAGTGATCATTTCTTCTTAATGTTATTAGTTATAATCATAAGTTTTTTTTATCTATTTTGCATTCTTGCTTTAGTCTTAAAGTTAAAGATGATATTGAGTAGGGAATGGGATCTATATTCTCTCTCCTTAAACAAGAAGAAATTTATTTCTAGATTTTATATGAAGTGAGAGATCAATATGTTGAGTAGCAAGGGTGAGGCTCTTGTCACTCCTTTGGGTAGAGAAAAGATTGGGAGGCCATAAAAATGCCCAAAACTTAGAAATAGAGGTACCAGGGTATGTGCAAGATCATCATGGAAAATATTGGCCCTTAAGTGGCAAAAAAATTAGAAAAAACAAAGTTAGGAAAATTGACATAAACATTTGAATAAGTTATCTATATTATTTCAAAAATATGTAAGAATAGAATTTGTATAAAATTGAATGTAGTTTCTAAACTACTAGGTTTATTTAAAATATATATATATATCTATTTGGTGAAAATTTGAAATTTCAATGTAGTAGTACTTAAATTTCAAGGAAAAAATAAGTAGTTGTCTATCTAACCACCCAAACCACAATAAAATGATAATATTTTTTTATAAGATTTTAGATATAAGTATAGGAATCATGTCTCGATGTGATGCATATTTTTTTTTTAATTTTTTCCATGTAAATAATTAATTATGAATTTTTAATTATAAATTTTTAAAAATATAAAAGCTTGTATGTCTGACCACCTTAACTTGGTAAAAAATTCATTAAATTCATTTATTTTTCTTTAATCTTATAGTATGTGAAGCATATAATGTGACACATGTTTCAGATTCAAAAAATGTGATACCATTTGAAAGCTATAGATTATTTTCAATCATCCTATCAATCAGGAATTTCGTCATAATTCAAATAAAAAATGAATAATAATTATTTAATAAATTAAAAGTAAAGCATAATTTATATTGGTGGAAAGATGAGAATCTCTTTTAAAATCTCTTTTTGTTTCATCAATTTTGGGTAAAAAAAGTCATCAGCCACATACCCTACATATACCCATCATATCACCACTTTTTGGCCCATCATGATCTTGCATATACCCACCATATAGTCTTGCTTTGGAATTGCAAAATATTTTGATCCATCAAATCAAGATGGAGGTACATCATCAACTCTTCCACCAAATATTAATGAACAAGACATTCACAATATCTCACCACCACTAGAAGGTCAAGTTGATATTGTCATTGAGTTAAATCAAAATGTATCAAATGAGGATGGCAATATTGTAGAAGATATTCCAAGGGATACCCCCATTAGCCATAATGAGATAATTGACTTGGATGAGGATGATGTTGGTAGCAAGAAAAGAAGAAGCAAATGAAGAATGTGGCATAAGCGGGAAATGAAAAGGAATTTTCAACTTGCTTGGTTGTCAAGGTACCGTTCATTGTACTAGTGGGGATCGGAAAAGCAAACAATATTGAAAATGAAAAATTGGCCAAATGTACAATTTGTAGTTGGAAATGTGGAAGAGACAAGACGTTGTAGCTAAAGTTGACTCTGTGAAAAGCATATCAATAAAGTTTATGAAAAAAAAAATCATAGATGGAAAGGAACAATAAGTCATACGATGGAAATCAAAGGAATGATGTCTTCATGTTAGGTATGTCATAGATTATGAAGAGCATGACCAAAGAATGTTGAAGCTTGTTGCATGTAAAGGTATACTTGAGGCTCAATTTGGAAAATCAATGGAAGAAATGAATATGTCAAAAAATGTTTAGATGAGTGATGTTTTTTCATATTTTGACCAAAGGGTGTCCTATAATAGACTACCTAGAATATTTTGGTGTATTATCTTATTTGGTTTTTCCTCACTATCCCTTCTCACATTGGTTAGTAAATACTAGATAGGAATGGGAAAATTGTCTTGCTGTAGTTGAAAAGGAAGATTTAAAGGAGAAAGTAAAAGAGTCAAATTCCATTGCATCATCTTTAGATGAAGTTACTATGATAGACAATACTTCTTGGGTCTATATGCATTTATATACTATAGAATGGTATATTTTACAAGCTCATCTTCTCTATCTTCATAAAATGAAGGACATTTCAACTTCAAAAATTCTATTTTAACTACTCAAGAAATGTTTGAGTGAAATTATAGACATGGATCATTAATTAACAATTGCCAAAAAGTTGATGTGTAGGAGTTGACGAAGTTGCAGTGATACAATGTCAAAGGACCAATATTTGCACAAAGTTACAAAATACTTGTGCATCATACATGCTTGGCATTCACTGCATGACCCACATAATGAATTTACCATTAAAAATTGTAAGCAAGTTTCCTACAGTATCAAAAGTTGAAAATCTAGTCTGCAAGATCCATGCATACTTTTGTTGAAGTCAAAAATGTTTCACAGAATTTCTAAATTTTATTGAGGGAATAACACCAAGAAACAAGCTTCTTAAGGATTTCAATACCAAATGGATCTCATTGCATGGACTAGCACAATGAGTTCTTTCAGAATATCAATCCTTGATTGGAGTGATGTACAAGCATCGCAACATAATAGACAAAGCTCCTAACCTCTTACATAGGTTAAGCGATATAGAGACACTCTTGACTTTAGCTAGTCTTCTCCCCATGTTGGATGTGATGAAAAATATTGTGAATAAATCCTAAGATAGAACTATGTATATTAATGAATATGCCAATCTACGTAAACATGCATGCTTGGCCCTTGATGATCTATATCTAGATCTAACACAAGAAGGCCCAAATTATTTCATGTGGCAAAAAATACTAGTTTTAATGATCCTAATAATTATTTATAGTTTAATGCAAGTGGGTACTTATGTATCTATGTATGTGGATGTGAGATACCCATGTACCATTGTAAGATAGCTAGGCACTCTAATAGAGAAGTAGTTGTTAATGAGGAAGATTTTAATGACATTGTTAAATCTGTTAGTGATAATTTGAAGGAAATTACAAAATCTCTTTCCTCAAAGATTCATGAAATATTCAGGTATGTGTAGGATCATCATGGAAAAAATAGACCCTTAAATGGCAAAAAAAATAGAAAAATCAGAATTAGGTAACTTGAAGTAAAAATTTGAATAATTTATCTATATTATTTCAAAAATATGTAACAAAATCTATAGCAAATTGAATTTAGTTTCTAAACTACTAGATTTTTTATTTTTTTAAAATCTATTTGGTAAAAATTTGAAACTTCAATGTAGAAGCACTTCAATTTCAAGGAAAAATAAGAAGTAGGTATCTGTCTGACCACCCTAACCACAATAAAATGATAATATTTTAGATATAAGTAGAGGAATCATGTTCCGATACGATGCATTTTTTTTGTAAATTTTTTCCAAGTAAATAATTAATTATGAATTTTTTATTACAACTTTTAAAAAATATAAGAACTCATATGTTTGACCACCTTGGTCAAAACTTCATGAAATTCAATTTTATTTCTTTTAATCCTATAGTATGTGAAGCATAGAATGTGATGGATGTTTCAGATTGAAAAATTGTGATACTATTTGAAAGCTATAATTTTTTTTCAATCAGCCTATCAATCAGGACTTTAGTTGTAATTCAAATAGAAAATGAATAATAATTATTTATTAAATTCAAATTAAAGCATAATTTATATTGGTGGAAAGCTGAGAATCTCCTTTAAAAATCCTTTTCATTTCATCAATTTTGGGTAAAAAAAATCCCCAGCCACATACCTCTCACATACCCATCATATCGCAACTTTTTGGCCCATCATGATCCTACACATATCCATTCCATCGACATGAAATACTTAAAGCCATGGGTATTGTGCATCCTCGATTTTGGCCAAATCGAGATAACTATAAACAAATATTTTGGTACCCAAATACTTTATGCTCCTTCTAGGGTTTTTCACCTAAAAGGAGAAAGAAGGGCCAAAATGGGCAATGTTACATTCAAATTCAATACAATATGGATGGAATATGGATCTAATATACCTGGATGCAATGTTTGAATGCAAGAAACTGATAAGGTGGTTTGATTATTAATGCAAAACCAATGAAATGTAGATTGTTTGAAAACATATTGTGTAATGCAAAAACGTCTAAAAATGAATGCAAATTGTAATAGAAATGGATGAAATTGAAAGTGTACACTTGAGATCTTGATGGAGATTGGAACTGACTTCTAGAATGCTATCAATACTGATTTTTAGGCCTACTGGGACTCATTCACCATTCTGGGTGAATCAGTCCCAGTTCTATCACTAACTCATTTGGCTACAAAATTCGATGAAAAATTCTAACGAAAGATGTATAATTTGATGTATTGTCAGGATTTGATGTGTAATTTTCAATTTTTAAAATTTTATCCCTGACATTCATCAAAATTTTGACAAACATTGTAGTCGACATTTCAAAGAACATGCAAAATCAAAAGAAAAATAAATTTGTGGTCGACATAAATGAAAGTGAGTTCACCTATTTATAGCAACAGTATTTTGCTATACTTACATACTTTCTCTACTTGTGACAGTTTGTGGAGAACTAAGGATGATTTTTTTGGGAAAAATCAGAAAAAATTCAAGAATATATCGCTAGGTTGAGGGTAGTCATTGTCTTTTTCTAGAATTTATTTTTGAAGTCAAACTTGTACTTCTAGGTTTGAAAATTATATTTTAAATCAACATCTCATTAGATTTCATTTTAAGACATGCATTTTGAGAATTTCATTTCTGATTTTTTTTGTGTAAGTTCAATATTCTAATTTTAGAAGTCTAATGGTTGGAAATCATAGTAAAATCAGAATTTAATAAGTTTTGGAATTACCATTTTAAAGTGTTTTCTTGGATCACTAACTTCAAGCTATCTTCTCTTTTGCAGGGGTGGTTGCGTGTTGAACATTTGTGGTGTAAAATATTAGAATTATTAGATTTTGTTACTTGTCTATGATTAAAAATTATTGGAGTGTGAGTTTGATATTTTTTAAGATCTAAATATTCAAGCTTTGTAAAGAAAAATCATGTCAAATAATATTATTTCGGACCAAAATGAAGAGACAGTTGTTAGAATGCAGGCTAGATTGAAAAGAAAGGGTGATGGGAAATGTTATATTCCTTGCAATAATTGCAAGGGCTTAAAGACAAGAAGACTTTCAATCACAATAGTTGAGAAACATCATAGGCAGCATAGTCACATTGAAGGGGGCATGATTATCATCCATTGGTAAGTTGTTAATTATATGTGTTTATATTGATTGAATTTGTAAATTTTTATATCATTTTAACATTATATATATATATATATAATCACTTGATCATAATGATGGTTTATTTGTGTCTATTATTACTATAAAGGTGGGATGCCCGAGTGCACATGATATGGATTATCACAAGCCTACACAATATGGTTTTGCAACGGAAGGAACATGGAGTTGTGAATATCAAAGATAAAGTTAATGATCTTATGGAAGAAGATGATCATGCACTAGAGAACACAGTTGAAGATGATGGTACAAATAATTGATCCATGACACATTTAGTGGCATAGCTGATCATGATGATCAAGATGACTTTGATGATGTTCATGATTTACTTGTACTTGAGAAGGAATATGATCCCCTTTATGAAGGCCCCCAAACAACTCTTCTCTTTATTGTATTGTTGCTAGTGAACTTGAAGGTTATGAATGGTTTATCCAACATAGCAATATCACGGATGTTAAGATATGTCATATATGTCATATTTTTTCATCTATTTTAATTGTTGTTATTTCATCACTAGTAAATAAAGGATGAAATATGTACCATTAATATTCTTTATATTAACAAAAAAAAATTGTTGTAGATTGATTAGTGAATTTTTGTTACCACCATCAAATATTTTACCTTGCTCATACCAAGATTTATATGGCATTACGAAAGATATTGGAATGGAGTATCAAGCAATAGATGCATGTCCCAATGATCATATTATATATCATAAACAACATGAATTTGCAATAGAATGCTCAAAATTCCATATCAGTAGATATCGAACAAATCAACTAACAAAAAAGATTCCTTGCAAGGTTCTTTGTTATATTCCTATTATTCCACATATGCAATGATTATTTAGGTGCAAAATCTTACCACAATTTATGGATTACCATGCAAAAAATAGACGTGGAGATGATATTCTTTGAATGCCTATAGATGGTTCAGAATTTAGAGACATGGAGGAAAAATGGCCACACTTTAAGGAAGAACCTCATAATCTCAAACTTTCATTGGTAGCAGATGGTTGTCAATCCATTTGGAGAGCTAAGATCTATTTACTTAGTGTGGCTTGTTTTTGTTATCAATAATAACATTCCTCCATGGATGTCAATAAAGAGGGAGCAGATAATGTTTTCAATGATTATTCCAAGTATTTGTTTACATCAATTTTCTTTAACATAGTAGCATCTCATTTGTCTTATTTGTTGCATAATTCCTTATATTTTTTTCATTTAATAGTCATGTATACTAATTTATATATATTACAATAAAATGGTTATAATAATTATGTAATGCTTATGTTCATTCAACTAGGTAAGTACCAAGTTAAAGATATGAATGTATATATTGAGCTTATTATTGATGAGTTACTAAATTTATTGAATGGCGTCACTATGTATGATGTCTCTAGACCAATAGGACAAGAACAATTTCAATTCCATGCAATGCTTGTATGGACAATTCATGATGGCCCAAGGTTAACACATTTTTGTGGTAGGTTATAACGTTCAACTGCACTTTAACGATATTTAATTTTATGAAGTAGATATCATGCATGTTTTTTAAATAATCTATTCATTATACAAAATTATAAAAATTGACAAATTTAATCTAATTATATATGATCTTGGAGGTCTTCAAACAAAGGGAATATTTGCATGTCCAATTTGTGGTCCAAAGATGAAATCTTTTCATTGAACAAGTTTAGGAAAGTAGGTGTTTCATGAGTATAGGATCTTCCTCCACATAAATCATAAGTATCAAACTACTAAAAAAACATATTTTCAATGGGAAAGAAGAGACTACATCAAATCCATGAATAATGATGTGCGTTGCCTATGGAAGTTAGAATATAATAGAATTAATCATCAAAGTTATACATTTGATCAAATTGTTTATCTATCATATATGATATGTTTGGAATTTATATTTTTATATTGTGTTGTGTTTACTCATGTTGTAATTGACAATGATTGTCATTGTTAATTTGTTTATCTTATATTCCTCATGGTCATCAAGGCATTAATGGTTGGCTTCTATAGGGATTGAAAAGTTATCCCAGACAATTTAGTAGGTTTCCCTACTATGAGCAACTACAAATTGTGCATTTGTTTGATATAATGCATATCATAAAGAATATAACATAAACGCTATGGAAAATATTGGATGGAAGGCATGATAAAGAAAAAATGGTCAAAATTTGTTGTGACATTCAGGAAGCCAATCATGTAATGAAAAATGTCATTCAATTGAATAGCGATGGAGACCAAATTAATATAAGTGCCCTTCCTTAGTTATTAACAGAGCAGCAAAGCAATGCTATAGAAGAAGTCATACAAAAAATTCAATTTCCCACATGATTTGTTGCGAACATAAACAATATCATAACAAAGAAAGGTAAATTTGGGTCAGGGATGAAAACGCATGATTGGCATACCTTCATTAAGGTAATTATTTTTTGTATATTATATACACTTGTATACTGCATGTACCTTTCAGTGTAATATGTTTACTACTTTTGGAAAAATAATGAAAAGATCATGTTATAGTTGTTGCAGTACATTCTACATCTATCTTTCCTAGACAACTTCGACAAAAATGTCAAGAAACTTATATATGATCTTGGAAAATACATGAGGTAAGTAGCGATATTTGTTCAATTTGTTGTATAGATCTTATAATTGACATTTGTTTTACTTGTTATGTAATATATTGTATATTTTTGTTAAATCTTGTTAATATATTTGTGCCTTAAATCACTTGTAGATGGTTGTCATATAAAGAAATCCCTAAAGAAATAAATTATTGGAAGAGAAAATTTTTTCATCTAATCTATGAAATGAAAAATTGTCTACCTTCAAAAAATTTCAATGCACAAGAACACTACCTCATACACCAAGTTCAAGAGATTGAATTGTGTAGACTTGTAAATATAAGACCTATCAATGTGGATGGTTGAGAGGCCCTTGAAATTTTTTAAGGCTTTGGTTAGACAAAGAACACATCCTGAGGGTTCTATGGTGGAGGGATATATGGTATACTAGACCATGGTGTACATTAGTGAATATCTTCCTAAGTTCTTAGTAAAGATCCATGTAGATCGCATTTGGGATCCCAACTCCATTAACAAATTTCAAGGGGAGTACCTAATGGGGAAAGGTAGATTGAGGAAAGTGAGAGGTAATTATAAGATGGTCATGGAAATTAATTAGAATATATTTTACATATGGTTTTTATGTATATTACAGTACTTATTTAATTATTAATCTTCAATATACATCAATTATAAATTAAGTTCATATACCGTGGTAATTAACTAATTATACGTCATTTGTGAATTTTAATTTTTTTTGATACAGTTGGTCGAGAGTGGGATGCACTACATTTGTACGTCACAAAAAATCTTAATTAGATGATGGTATGGATTGAGAAATTTCAACAATATCGTTGTGAATTAACATGGGAAGGTGTGGCTTCATTGGTTAAAGAAGTTCATCGTAATGAAGATTACAATGTTACACAAAGGGAAATTGATTTAGCATATGGTTTAAGAGATAAACAAGTACGTATACATATATTAATCACCCATATTATTTAATTATTTTTAATTATATTGATGTATATATGATGTAGAGGATCCAACAACAACACCAACAACATCATTTCATGAGGGTAAATTAAACCCAATCAGAATTAGGAGAAGATCAAATTCTTAGTTCACTTTCTTTTTCCTCAAAACTCATACAACTTCTTTTGATTCTTTAATTCTACAAGACTTCAAGGCAAATAGTTAGCACTCAAATTTCAACAAACCATATGTCATTATCAGTATTCCAATTGACTCATTCAAAGCAAAAACCATATTAGAAAACTTTGACTCAATCAATCAGATTCACATCAGTCTCAACCACCATATCAACATCTATACATATATTCTCTTAGCCTTTCATAAGGAAACACATTATTCTCACTTGCTACACAACCAATTACCAATCCTTAAAAATTCTTGTATAAATCATATCCTCAAGGCAACAAACCACTTATTCTAAATCAAAATCCAAAATGTCAATAAGAAAACTTCAGTCATTGAAAATAGTCTAAACTTCTCAAATAGCACCAATTAATTTTCCTTACAAGGAAAAATAAGAAAGACCAATCCTTCTTACTATCAACTAGTTAATCATTCCTTCAAGACAAAAAATTCATCATGTTTTGAGAGAAATCAATTCAATACATCAGTGTATAAATATTAGATCTGCCTCCTTTCTAAAGATACAAAGAAACACAATAGAATCATCATTCTCATAACAATATTCACTACCTTTACAACCTTATTCAAGCATAAATTCTACTGTAACTGGAGATCTAAATGAAAAGGTTCAAGTATTTAAGGTCACTCACTTCCTTGTACACATAGATTTCCACTATCCATGAAATCTAAACATTAATTAGCAATAGACCTCCATACCCTAGATTGGGTGAACCACTCACACTAGGTTCAAAACCAAGATCCAAAGGCATATTTAGAGACCTCTTAATGCCCATATCATCATATCAAAAACTTAGAATGATTTATACTAGAGAAAATAGTAGATTCCAAACTATATGCCAAGGAAAGGCTACTAGAATAGGGCTATTTTACAAAACATCCACCTTTTTTCCAACTCCAAATTCTTAGAAAACCTTAAAAAGTCAAAGTAAAGGTCACAAAACACTATATTTATCCACTTACAAAGATTGAAAGACCCATGTAGAAAGTGTATTAACAAACCCTTAATTTTAGGCTGGAAACACCCAAAACAGTGAGGGTTTTGTGATTATCCCTCTTAATAACTTCCTTTTCTAACTTCTCATTGGTTAAAACTACCTCTTATCTCCTAATATGCTTGATTTATGCTGTTTTGTTTACACAATATTGCATTATTTTAATTTTTTTGCATTTTCACCTCCTCCTGACTTCTTTTATGATTTGATTACATTCAAATTAGCCTTTTCTTGGCCTTGACACACAAATTTAGACTTGAAGGTATAAATTTAACATATTATCCTTTTGAAGGAATTTACAAGATCTAGGTGCTCTTGCACCAATATATATGTTGAGATTTTTTTCTTTACATACATTCATCCAAGAATAAATATGTTTATCAACTGACGATATTGCAATGATTTTTGTACATGTTTGACATATTGTAGGTGAAACACCACAAGGCTATGTGGTGCAATGGTCATAAATTTTGAATCAAAAAGTTGGATGACATGAAGAAAACTTGATATTCTGGTATAACTATAGTCTTTCAGGTGACTAATGTTTCATCTAGAAGTGACATACATCCAGAAGTCTTAAAAAATCAATACTATGGGATTTTGGATGATATACTTGAGTGTGACTTTAAGTCCTTCAAATTATTTATGTTTGTCGCCATATGGTACAAGCTACGATTGAATCAAAATGCTCTCGAGAGAATTGTTATTAAACATGATAATGGATTTACCATGGTTAATACAAGGTCAATCGAGTGAGCTAGAAATGAGCCCTATATTCTTCCAAGCCAATGTGAGCAGGTATTTTACTTAGAGGTTCTAGGTAAACTGGGTTGGTCATTTTTTGTTAGAAATGATCCAAGAGGAAGGCCAGTAAAGTCTAATGTGGTGGAAGAAGAAGATACCAAAGAACTAGAAGATGATGTAGATGATGGTCAGGCTCAATAGCTAGTTGATGATGTGCCTCACAAAGATGTCGAAGAGGAGGAACTAGATCATGATGATGTAGGAGTAAATGTTCATGAAGATGATATATGTGTGGATGATGACATTATTGAAACTAATATCAATGACAATGATGATGATATGACCAATCCTTACAATGTCGAATCTGGATCAGATGATATAGACAAAGAGTTGGATGAAGAAGAAGATAAATGACATTGAAATGTTTGAGTTATGCGATTATATTATGTATTTGATATTAATTTTTTGATAGAAATATATTTGAATTATGTGGTTACATAATTAATTCATGATGTTTTTAATTTTTATGCCATTACATAATTAATTTAATGATGTACTTTTTAATGTTTCAAAGGTCAAAGAATTAAAACATTTCAATAGTGATGTTAAGAACCTTTAAATTAGTGTGTTTTATGTTTCATGTGATCATAAAAGATTAAAAATTTAGTTGTAGAGGTGGTTGTTCAGTGGTTGAGGTATAAAGTCCTTTAAAAGGCATAAAGTGATCATTGTAATGGTTGTTGATGATTGAGGATTTAAAATACAAGCTCTTGACATTCAAAAAGATGTGTTTTTCTTAAAAATTACTATATTTTCCCTATTTTGTACCACTGTACAATCACATACAACCATAATTTGATGTGAAATAAATTCCATGTCGTGAGGATATGTGTTAGATTTGATTTGAATCTAATTTGAGGGCTTAAGGCATTGATTTGAGTTAGAAAGCTTCATTTCTTTGCATACATCCCAGTTACCCTATTTTTGAGGGTTTTGTAGTCCAAGCATGATATAAAGGGGATCTTACACTTTTTGTGATTACTGTAGCTTGTGTAAGAGGCCCCATGGATACTGTTGTAATTGTAGGATGCATGAATAGGGCATAGGATTAGAAATAAAGAAGGTATAGCTGTTGTCCTCAAGAGCTTTGTGAAGAAACGCATGTGAAATGAGAGCTTCAAGCCTAGGTTTCAACAAAATATGTATGGGAGATCTGATTTTATGAATTTTTATCTATGTGCAGACCTAATGGGTTGTGTCCAAACATTGAATATAAATCACACACACACACACACACAACACACACACATATATGTATGTATGTATGTATATGTATTTGAAAATGTAAATGCAAATGCAATTACCAGATGCTCTCCTATAAAAATAAATGAAACATATCATTAAAGAAATTTATATCTATGTATATAAATGTGTATTTCTAAATGCAAGTGTAAATGAAAAGAGCATATGGCTTTGTAGTGTTATATATACAACATATCCATAAATTAATGTAATTAAAATTCTAAAGTTTTCAATACATATAATATGAAATTGATCAAAATATTAAACTACATGAGAAATAAATGAAAATAGTAAATGCATATGTATTTGGATCAAATCCTTTTCATGGTGGATCCTGATAGCACTCAAAAATGTTGGTTGAAAAACCACAAGAGGTTGCCAGTATCTTGGTACGCTTTAGGGTAATGTACAAGGATTAATGACGCGAGCCTTCTTCTCTTTTGGTGCTACTAAACATAGGTGGGTCTACCTATACTGACTAAGCAAAATTAATTGATGTTATTTAACTATAGTAATCTATCCACAATGGAAAGTTTACAATGAATAGATGTGATCCTAATCTAACATGAACTAAATGAGAAATATGTTTAGTTAACAAATGTATAAAATGAATTAGATTTATGGATGGACAAGAGGAGACCAGTGCCTTATTGGGTATATGGAGTCTAATGAATATCTGCAAATGTGGATTTCAATAATGGTAATAATTCAAATTGTCAGGCATAGAAATTCTTTACAACTTGTGTAAACATGCAAGTGAATAATTGACAAACTCTTCTTGAGATAGAATGGTAATTAGATAGTTATGTGATTCTTCTTATTAATCCAACTAACACTTCCCAATTTTTGTGATTGAGAAAAATATTTTTATCCGTACTTGAGAGAACCAAATAACCAGATCACACATATATAGCAAATATACAATGATAAATAGAGTATAAACTTGTTATATAAATTTAAACAATAGAGAACCATCAAAATGGAGACAATAAAGTAACTACATAAATTTAACAAACAACTGATACCAAAATCTTAATCCACAACTTAGATATCTTCATTTACTCCATCAAAATACATGCATCTGAATCTTTCTATATGAAAGAATTTTGTTAGAAATCTATCTACTAAATATCTCATAACACCTATATCTATTGCATTAATATGGAATAGATATAAATACATCAAAACTTGGAAGGGACATGTCCCTTCACAAATCTTTTATTTTACTTAACTAATTAAAACAAGAGATTAGGCTCTATTTAGCCATAGATTAACATTCGATAAATGATCTAGATAATCCTATCATTGATGAACATCGACATCTCCTAATGCATTCCTGGCTAATATTTCCACCTTTATAATCCTTTTGTTCTGCTCGCAACTCTCATCCAATGTTGAATCCTTCCCTATAGCATTTTCTAGAATTCTCTGCAACATCAATTCACATTCTGGGTATGTGCAAGATCATCATGGAAAAAACAAGCCCTTAAGTGGCAAAAATATTAGAAAATTCAGAGTTAGGCAAGTTGATGTAAAAATTTGAATAAGTTATCTATATTATTTCAAAGATATGTACGAATAGAATCTAGAGAAAATTGAATGTAATTTCTAAACTACTAGGTTTGTTTGAAAATAAAATCTATTTGGTGAAAATTTGAAATTTCAATGCAGTAGTACATAAATTTCAGGGAAAAAATAAGTAGGTGTCTGTCTTACCACCCCAACCACAATAAAATGATAATATTTTTTTATAAGATTTTATATATAAGTAGAGGACTCATGTCCTGATGTGATGCATATTTTTGTAATTTTTTTCCAAGTAAATAATTAATTATGATTTTTTAATTACAACTTTTAAAAAATATAAAAAACTTTTATGTCTGACCACCTTAACTTGATCAAAACTTCATGAACTTCAATTTTTATTTTTTTAATCCTATAGTATGCAAAGAATAGAATGTGACACATGTTTTGGATTCAAAAAATGTGATACTGTTTGAAAGCTATAGATGTTTTTCAATTAACCTATCTATCAAGACTTTAGTCATAATTCAAATAGAAAATGAATAATAATTATTTATTAAATTCAAAGTAAAGCATAATTTATATTGGTTGAAAGTTGAGAATCTCCTTTAAAAACCCTTTTCATTTCATCAATTTTGGGTTAAAAAAAATTCGTCAGCCACATACCCATCATATTACCACTTTTTGGCCCATCATGATCCTACACATACCCTTCTTTGATCCACTTAGCTTTCTCTTTCAACTTTTCTCCATCTTCAAATAGTGTAGGTAGTCCCATATTTGTAACATCAACCAACCCCTTTTCATCTTCTCGCGGTTCCTCATAAAGGTCCCTGTGTTTCTTTATAATTTGGTCACCCATACCAATGGCCACACTATCAAGAACATCTCTTTCATGTAATTTTTGGAACTTTTCTTGAATCCTTCCATAAATTCTCTTGTGTTCTTGCCATGTAACATTGTTCTTTGAATATGCTCCCCATAGCTTATTCAACCAAATCATTAATTTGTCCTTTTTTCTAATTATTGCAGTGAGTGTATCATATTTACCTTGTGAATATGTAGTTGACTCCTCCCAATGATCTTTTACCTGTGATTTTTCACCATGTGTTACTAATTTAGGAGGTCCCATTGTGACTCCTAGCATGTCCTTCAAATGATCATTTTCTCTCATGATCCTTTCATTACTCATTATATACATTTCCTTTTCTTTGATCAACATTTGTATTTGGCATTTATTTAGTTTTGCCACATTAATCCCAATGTTTGCAGTTGCCACCGGATCTACCTCTCCAACCTTCAAAGTCATGACATGTCCAAATGCTTTCTCAGTATCAATCACCATTGACTTTCTACGAGGTGGATACAAATCCCATATCATGAGTGATCCTTCATCTGGGTTATATTTGGATCCAACATATATTTTTGTCACCCCTCTGGACTAAGCTTGTATGTGACACTATTATCATTTAAGAAGCTATCAAAGACCAATGCAGAATTCAAATCTAGCCCTAGAAAGATCATAGCTCCAACATCCTCTAACATTTTCCTTCCTTGCTTGGAGGTCATATTAGCCATTTCTCTATCCATAATTAATTTCAAATTATTTAGTAGCTACTCC
Organism: Sequoia sempervirens; assembly: GCA_007258455.2. Classification (NCBI taxonomy): domain Eukaryota; kingdom Viridiplantae; phylum Streptophyta; class Pinopsida; order Cupressales; family Cupressaceae; genus Sequoia; species Sequoia sempervirens. The sequence goes on from VDFB02271358.1 coordinate 9,199,665, forward strand.
TCATTGCTTGGTGTAATATTATAAACCGCCTCCCCTATCTCTTTTACCTTTTGCTTGTACAAGAAATATTTGAATTCTGAAGAATTCACAAATTCATTTTCCCCTACAAAAGACCTATATTCCATCTCTCTAGTGTCTATATCTTGTCTCTCTTCAACACTTGGTTCTCTAGGAGGGCAGTTGTAATCTTGAGTTTTTAATTTGGAAATCCTATTGGGTAGGTCTCGTGGCATATCTTCTCCAGATTCCTCATCTCTAGAAAAAGGGAACCTTGTATCTGGAAACCCTTGGTTGTATTCCTCCACCACTCTCTTTGCTTCCTCCACCTCCAAATTTCTAATCATGTCGTCAAACTGATAAGGCACAAGATCATATTATCCAAAGTTTATCCTTTGGTTGACAGAATTGATATATCCCTTTGGATCAAAAACTTTTCTTAGTGGACCCTTATTCATATTATACTACATTAATTTTTCAAGGATAAAATCATATCATATCCTTCCTTTGCAAGCATAGTAAAATCACGAAAGCACAGAGTACTAGGAATAAATGCCTATTTCCCGAATGAACCAAAATTCATGAAACTAGAAAAATCCATTTTTCTTACAATTTCCAAATATGCAATCCTATCTGGGACTATTTTAGGAAAAATGAATGGAGAATCCTCAAAACCAAACACGAGTATGTGCAGGAACATTATGGGCCAAAAAGTGGCAATATGATGGGTATGTGGTTGATGACTATTTTTTCACCCAAAATTGATGAAATGAAAAGGAATTTTAAAGGAGATTCTCAACTTTCCATTGATATAAATTATGCTTTACTTTGAGTTTAATAGGTAATTATTATTCATTTTCTATTTAAATTATGACTAAAGTCCTAATTGATAGGCTAAATGAAAAAAAATTATAGCTTTCAAATAGTATCACATTTTTTTAATCCAAAACATGCGTCACAGTCTATGCTTCACATACTAAAGGATTTAAAAAATAAAAAATGAATTTCATGAAGTTTTGACCAAGTTAAGGTGGTCAGACATACGAGTTTTTATATTTTTTAAAAAGTTGTAATAAAAAAATCATAATTAATTATATAATTGGAAGAAAATTGCAAAAAAATATGTATCACATCAAGGCATGAGTCCTCTATTTATATCTAAAATCTTATAAAGAATAATTATCATTTTATTGTGGTTAGGGTGCTCAAACAAACACCTACTTCTTATTTTTCCCTGAAATTTAAGTACCATTGCATTGAGATTTCAAACTTTCACCAAATAGATTTTTTTTTTAAACAAACCTATTAGTTTTAAAACTGCATTCAATTTGCTACAAATTCTATTCTTCATATTTTTGAAATAATATAAATAAATTATTCAAATTTTAATGTCAAGTTTCCTAACTCTAATTTTTCTAAATTTTTTGCCACTTAAGGGCCTATTTTTTCCTTAATGATCCTACACATACCTAGTAGCATCTTCCAAGCAATACCAGTCTCGCCAATTGTGGTCAATTGTTCCATTAAAGTCCTTAGGTCTGAGGAAGCATTTTATTTCATTAGATAATGAGTGCACACAAGGATGACTGTAGAATTCATATACTGGCTTTACAAAATATTCTTCAAAATATAGGAAACTAGAATTAACAAACCTATTGTCCCAAATGGTAGTCCACAAATGAATGGGTAACAATTTTCCCTATTTATCAAACTATGAAACCTTCAACTTTTCTGGCCAAATCCCTAACTCTTGTTTGAAGTACAATACTAGATACATTAAAAGAGAATAATTCCTAAGGTGTAGAACATGGGATTTATTCTTGATTTCCATCTATGCTAAGTTGAGTTCCTTGGAGACAAATGAAGCATAGTTGAAAAACCTAGAATTATGACATTGAATGTTAGCTGCAATTACCATGGGAATAATGGACATATACTCAAGAACTTCCATACCCAACACTTGTCCTACCGAGAAATAGGTATATCTCATATAGGGCTTGAATAAATCCACATGGAATGGAGGGTCATCACCATCGTCAAGTGGGATAGTTTTACCATCTTGTTTAATTTTATGTAAGGGCAACCTCCAACCCTTGTAAGTGGTGTCAATTCTCCAAAACTCCTTTTCCAACTCTTCATTCACAATTTTCTCATTACACCACCCTTCCAACTTAGAAACCTCACTTATTGAAGCCTCTAATATGTATATGAAGGGTTTCCCAGATGGTCTACATATGGCCTTAAGTTTTGAGTCATAGTGGATGGCCAACAATTTTACCAACTTTGTATTGAAAAACACATTAGGGCAAACCATCTTTCCCAAATTTAGACACCACAGATTACAAACTGGCTCAAAATGATCTCTTTGGTGAAAGTAAAATCTCAACAAATCATAGCCTCTTATTAGGGTCCAAATGTCTTCTATGTGCTTGCATTTGTCATCCAATTTTTCCACTTATGCCCTCAATTTCATGGAGTGCCTACCTCTAGGCCTAGAGCCAGACAATTGATCAATTAAATCCTAATTTACATTTTGTTCCACACCCTTCGGCTCAATTCCAGACTCAACTTTTTGCTTCTTACTCTTAGGGTGACTGCTCTCACTTTGTTTTCTACCTTTCAACTTCCCCAAGCTGGTGGCTTCCATTTTACTTGCTTAAAATTGTAGAAATGAAAAAGTTAAAATGCAGAGGAGTTACTGGTTTTGATTGAGGTCTTTCAACTAAAACAATTCCTTTTCCCTCTATTTTTCTCCTCATTTCCTTTTCTACCAATTCAAAACAATGTTCATTTTACAACAATTTCCTTTCAATTTATGAAATAACCTATGCTCCATAGTGCCATTAATGTTTTAACTCCATGCATAAGTGTAACAAATTTTTGAATTCTTTACTGTCACATCAAATGAACTGGTCAGCAAGGCATGTTCAAACTTTGGGTGATCTATACATTAGGCCCCAACCAACATTCACTTAATACTCTTTTGATCAGGGTAACACTCTACACATCTGATTGATGTTAACATTTGTCCCATATACATCACCAAGATTCACCCCGACAATCATTTTCGTTCGTTTGTTTCTTCATCGACCTAACTTTTAGTATCGCTACCACATTCAGTGGTTCCTCTAATGTTATAAGTGTCTTTGATAATACATCAAATGAATTGGTTGGAAAGACACCTTCAAACTTTGGGTGATCTATACATTAGGCCCAACCAATGTTCACTAAATACTCTTCTAATCAAGGTAACAATCTACATATCTGACCGATGTTAACATTTGTCTCGTATACATCACCAAGAGTCACCCTAACAATCATTTTGGTTCATTTGTTTCTTCATCGGCTTGGATTTAAGTATCGTTAACAAATTCAATGGTTCCTCCAATGTCATAAGTCTTGCCGATAACACATAAAATGAACTAGTTGACAAGACACCTTCAAACTTTGGGCGATCTATACATTAGGCCCCAACCAACATTCACTGGATACTCAGTTGATTGGGGTAACACTCTACACATCTAACCAATGTTAACATTTGTCCCATATACATCACCAATAGTCACCCCAACAATCATTTTGGTTCATTTTTTTCTTCATCGGCCTTGATTTTAGTATCGCTAACACATTCAATGGTTCCTTTGTTGTTATAAGTCTCACCGATAACACATCAAATGAACTGGTTAGAAAGACACCTTCAAACTTTGGAGGATCTATACTTTAGGCCTCAACCAATGTTCACTGAATACTCTATTGATTAGGGTAACACTCTACACATTTGATTGATGTTAAAATCTATCCTGTATACATCACCAAGAGTCACCCCAAAAATCATTTTGGTTCATTTGTTTCTTCATCGACCTTACTTTTAGTATTGCTAACACATTTAGTGGTTCCTCCGATGTTATAAGTCTCATTGATAACACATCAAATGAACTAATCAGAAAGACACCTTCAAACTTTGGGAGATCTATATATCAAGCCCCAACCAACGTTCACTGATTACTCTATTGATCGGGGTAACACTCTACACATCTTATCGATGTTAACATGTATCTTGCATACATCACCAAGAGTCATCCCAAAAATCATTTTGGTTCATTTGTTTCTTCATTGGCCTAATTTTTAGTATCGCTAACACATTCAATGGTTCCTCTAATGTTATAAGTCCACCAATAACTTTTCTTTTGGTCTTGAATATGTTTCTAGAATTCCTGTTGATATCCTCTTGTCGATGTAACTTAGCAGGTTAGGTGAACATTCAGGATTTACACTGATGGCACATGTCTCGCTGAGATAATTTTGAAGTCATAACCATACAAGTCATTGTACCTTCCTTTGTAGGTAATATATTTTTGCAAAGTAATTACTATATCTAGCCAAGGATAAGGTAAACTTGTATGAAGAAATCCTCTTACTAAATATATATTCTCTTCATTTTCTAGGAAAATATACTCCATAGTTTCTCTATATATTATTCTAAACTTGTACCAAACCTCTCCTTTAATTGGAAAACTAGTTTCTCTACATATAAATTCCTTATAAATTAATTCTCAAGCTTCAAATTATAATATCATCCTTCAAGGATTGAGAAAATTATAAGGAAATTTCTTTGCTTGATACTCAAAATTCTCCAAAAAGAGTAAACATCCTACATTTTGGAAGATATGAACATCTTGATTGCTACACAATCCTTCAAGATAGGATAGCTCTTTATTGATGATGATTCTATTCATGTCTACCTTATTCAATCCTACAAATGAGAGTGCTAAGAAAGTGTGAAAACTCAATGCTACAAATAAATATGGTTGACATGTAGGAAGCATATGATATTTAGAAAATGATGGTGACACTCATAAAATTTTACTTGGAATACTCTCATAATTAATTTATGTGTTATTATTTGCATACTATCCATCATGATTCAGATTCCTCTTGATGACACACTTTTGGAATCCCCTTCCAAATTCAAGGTTGACACTCATCTGTAGGCCTAATAATCCTTTACATTTTTAATTTTTATTCTATAATTAAAGGCCAAATTAAGGAAATAATGAATCAATTTTCAATTTATAATATTATGAACTTTTGAGAGATAAACTAAAATGACCTAATTTACTTGAACTAAAATATGTACTTTTGCAAATAATCTATTTGTATTCTTTATATTTTTATGTTGTAGGTAGGTTGTACATAAATTAGCTTGTTAAAACAACTAGGTCACTTACACATCTAGTTCATTTATGTGGAAATTGAAGACTTGTAAGTTTTAGCAAGTAAATATATCATTGCAATATTTCACCAACTCACCCAATGGGTAGTGATAGAAAATTTGAACACCAAAAGAAATGATTATGATAAGTTATTTTACTCTAAGTTTGAGAGGGATATCTCCCTTGTATGATGATATTTTTTAGTTTTAAGTAATTTTAACCAAAATGTACAAAAATAAATAAAAAGTAAATAAGAATATGAGAAGAAAAAGAAAGATCCTACAAAAATATTAAATAGTAAATTAGATTTTAATCCTATATACATCATGAACATACTAATGGACATTAACTAGTTTGCAACATGACTACACAAAGAAAATCAAAAGATGTTTTACACAAATGGATAGATTATTCCTCTTGAAGACTTACTAGTCCTAAAATATTCTTCTACCACCATCTTGATAAGATCACAATGTGCTAAGAGTTTTGAATATCCCTTTTCAACTTCATCATCCATATTTCTTAGAAAATTTATCAATAAAAGGTATATTAATATGCCTAGAGATGTGGAGATAGAGAGTCAATGGATAGGGAAGATAGGGGGAGAGATGGTGAGAGATACAGAGGGGGAGATAGAAAGAGATAGAGAGATGACTAAGAGGGAGATAAAAAGATAAATAGAGATAGAGATATAGAGTAGGAGAGATAGAGGGAGAGATGGAGTTAATTAGAGAGAAAGGGGGAGAGGGAGAGATAGCTCAATAGATATAGGGGGGAAGAGGGAGTGACATAGATAGTGGGAGATATAGAGAGATAGAGATAGAGATATATGGGAAGAGAATTAGAGATGGAGATATATGGGAAGAGAAAGGAAGAGAGGTGGAGATAGAGAGTCAATGGATAGGGGGAATAGGGAGGGACTAGAGATAGTGAGAGATAGAGAGGGGGAGATATAGAGGGGGAGGGAGAGAAAGGTATATAGATAGGTAGAGGAGAGATATAGGAGAGGGGAAGAGATAGAGAAGAGGGTTTATGGTTTAGGGAGATAGAGAGAAACAGGGAGAGAGATATCAATCATCCTAACTGTATATCTATCTATTCATCCTTATCTCTTTATCTCTGTATCTCTTTGTCTCCCTTTCTATTTCTATGTTTCTCATTATCTCCCTCTCTCTCTATATTTTCTTCCCTATATTTATCTTTGTCTCCTTAAGTGTCCAATGGGTACATTGAAGAGGTCTTAAAGGATAATTATATTATCATCTCTTTAATCAATTGGCATTCTACCTTGAGCATAACTCTCGAAAGACACATGCCATCCTTGGATTGTTGACATGAAACAACCAATCAAATTTTAGTTTCTCTTTTCCCTCTCTTTCTTTTCCTTTGTATCTCTTATATTTATCTCTCTCATTCTATATCTTTTTAGTTTATATATCTCTTTCTATTAGCTAATAGGCTACATATATTGTGAGATTTGAGATTGAAACAAATATCATGCCTAGAAACTACTATTGTGTCATTAGAAAACAAGTTTCACTTTTCATTTAATGGTAAACCAACTATAGTGTAATGGTAAAATCCTCTAAAATATTAGGTAAAATCCTATATATACTATTATATATAATAATAAATATAATTATATTATATATAATTTAATCTAATATTACTATTATATTAAATATATATTATATTAATTATATTTTGCATTGGGAGAACACTAGGGAAAATATAAAATATATATTTTGATGAAGAGAGAACATGAATGTCTATTTTTAATCTACAAGAATGAACTAAAAAATATAAATCTAATATAGCTAATATATATTTAACTAATATATACTTAACTATATTGTAGAATATTAAAACCTAGCTAAATGGTGCCATAATTTTCAATTTAATTAACACACTCTAAAACCTAATGAAAACAGGTTGTGGCTCGTCAAATTGGAGAAGTGAAAGGTCAATACCAATGTCGAGAAAGAGTTTGGAGGAGTGAAAACAAGGTCAATACCAGTGTCGAGGATGAGGTTGAGGGCACTCAGGGAAAATCAACAACCAAGGGACAATGAGTACTGTAAGTTTGGCACCCACATTCTCTTTAACCTAAAATTTTCATGCCTAGTTTCCAAAGATATTCTCATACATTGGCACCCCCAAAGGTCTAGGATTTCATCACACATAGCCTTCATCACATGATTCTGAAGCAATTGTAGACTTATTCCAAGTATATGTTGGGCTAAGCTAGATATAATGAATGAAAATAGAGGCATACAATTCTTCTTTAATACCTCCACAACAAACATATGCAAGGAAAGGTCTCCTCCCTTCTTGGTAGTGATAACATTCTCCACACACAACCCTTAAAAATTATGAATAGAGGAATATAATCTTTGAAGAACTCAAAGTTGATTCTCTCCTACTTGATGCAATTAGTCATTTTATCCTTACAAACATTTATATTGATTACTAGAGGCAGATAGACCAATTCTTCATAATAGAATAATTTTATCATACTTTTCCAATGATTGCATTATGAGAAAACCTTAGGTTAAATGTATAATTCCTAGTGAAGTTCTTTAAATCATGTCGAACTGTATAAGAGAGGACCATTGCTATGTGTACTTGTATACCATGGAGAAAGGCTCTTTGAGCTCTTTCATTGATCAAGGTATTGTTAAATTTTAACACCTAAAAGTGATCTCAAAGCATATCAAGCTTGTACGAAGAAATATATTTATCTACACTAATGATCTCAAAGAATTTCAAGCTTGTATGGATTGATACAACACAAAAGAACTTTAGAAAAATAGTAAAAACACATAAAATTGCTTCAAGAATGTGGTATTTGATATGAAATTTTGGTATCAAAAATTGCAATTTGATGGGAATACAATATGATAGAAGTGGGATAAGAAATGCATCATTTGAAGTATCAGATCAATATGCAAAGATGAAAGAAAGTGCTAACCCCTTAAACTAAAATTTTTTCTTTTAGCTTTAAGTTTGTTGGGTAGAAAATTCTTTTAAGTTATCAAATCCTACCATCATACATAATGAAAATGTTGTTTCAAATGACTATGAGCACTAACCTTCACTATTTGAAGATGTTGAAACCTTGTCATACAAAACTAGAACATTGATGGAACCACTTATCCTAACTTAAAACATACCAAAAGTCTCCTAGCAATTAGACATAGGAATATTTAAGAATACTTTAACAATTTTTATTGCCAAAGTGTAAACTTATGATGAATTAACCAAACCTAGTACACACTTCCTCCCGGTTAACCACTTAGACATATGGAAATTAAATGTAATTTTTTTTCTATTTTTAGTCATGTAAGTGTCCAATAAACCACTTGGTGGTGTTTCCCTTCATGTTTATTTACTTGAATGAAGAGAAAAAGTCCTTTGATTACAATTACATGATACATTTGAGGCCTTGGTTGTGTAACTGGTGGACCATAGTCACATTTAACACTTGTTACAAAGTTTGGGAGTTAAAACATTAAGTAGATTTGATTTTTGATGGAAACATTTGGATGGTAGTAACAATAACTTGCAATATATCAAGACTTGATTACCTTATAACCTATCAAATTCTAGCGATGAAATGATAGATTTATTATAATGTCACCTTGGGATCACATCACCATGAAAGAACTTTGAAACATCCTTATGATTGAAGGTACACCAAATAGTTATTTTCTAGATCTATCTTCCTCAAATGAGGGATATTCATGAAGAGAAGAGGAAAGTGAGACATGTAGTAGGTCTAAAAGATTGAGATCAACTAGAGGTAAAAAGATTAGAAGAAAATGTTGTAAACACGTGGAATTTTTTCTTGCTGAAGGGGGGTCATGTTCTTATGATGATGAGAGTATAGGCAACATTGAGGTTCCCTTGAGGTACAAACATCTATGGAAACAATGGGTACCCAAGGTACTTCCTGCAATAAACACTAATTTTTGTGTCAATGAGAGGATATATCGTATAGCACCATCGTCATTACATGGTTTGGGCTTATTTTTCATGGACAAAATAAAGATCTATTACAAAAAATTTACTAAATTGATGGAGTATGTCAAGCCCTATTATAGTTACAAAGATTGGATGTAGTTGGTTCAATATAGATGAAGTATGCATAGGTATGAACTATCAACATATTATATACAACTAAAAGATAAGGATCAAAATAAAGGAGTGGTTATGTACATTTACAGAAGGCCAAAAGCATTAGGGAATATTGTAGGGTTTAGAAATAGCACATGACCTAGGGAAACAAATAACCAACCCAATTGCATATTTGAGGCACGCGATGGAAAATGTGTATTCATATGTGCAATAAAATCAATAACTATAGGGGAAGAGTTGCTAATCGATTACAATTTGAATTGTTTTGATACAAACATAGTTACTATGGGGGTGTTATGAAATATATACCATTTTACCCAACCTCCAATTAATGACTCTAATATACCATTTTATTATTATGTTTTTTTCGTAAGTCTATTGGTTTCATTTCAGTAATGGTTTTTTATATTTATTTTTTGTCATAGCGGGACATTGATCATATGAGGAAGGCTTTGACCCAAATCACAGATCGCAATGCATCTTCAGGTGCTTCTACCCAATAGGTTTACCTCATTGTAATTGTACAAATTAGATATGAGCAAAAAAAATTATTATTATGTTTTTTTCATAAGTTTATTGGGTTAATTTCAATAATGTTTTTCATATTCTTGTTGCAGTTAGCTAATTGGGGAAAGGAACCAGTAGTAGAGGATAGCATCCATAGGGTCAAGGTGTAGTCATTATTATTGGATGATGACATTGCATATTCAACAAAGCCTCTCAATATGATAAGGAAGACAAAAAAAATACAATGAAGAAATCCTTCAATTATTATTCATAGTGCCTCAAACAAATGAGATAAGAGACAGGGTTAAAATATTGGCTGAGAGAGTACAAAACTTGCAAGTAAGTTGTCATGAGGTCTTTAATTATAACATAAGTTCATTCACGGTTTTATATTTTGTACTCTATTATGTCATCAACTAAAATATGTGTTATTTTTATATGATTTTTTGTGTCCTCATGATGTTGTTTGCCATGATCAAGGTACTGTAGATGTTTCCCAAGGAGTAGGGGTTGGTACAAGTGTTGATCTTGATCTTCCTAAACATACATCACCTCATCCGACCCCATCATCTGTGCCTATATTGTCATCTAAAATGTCAAAAACACATCATGTGCAGGCATTGGGTAGTGCACCCTCTCACAGCGAACATATGCCAAAACATATGTTAGGACATGTACCTGGGGATGTAGAGGCCACTAGTACTAGTGATGTTTTAGTGACATTTCCTAGATCTTCTCGTATTACTAGTATGAGAACATTTTCGGTCACATTTTTGGTAACCGAAGATTTCGTTCCCATAAAGATAGAGAAGATGTCATGTACTTTAAAATGTTTTAATTATTATTACATATAATCCAATTTAAATTTACTTATTGATCACTCTTTTTAGACTAATGATCCCATGATCATTTTGTAGAAAATGATTTTTTTTTATAAAAATCTAAGTGATATTACATTGGAGCTCTTCGAGCCCACCATACATACATGGTGGAATGCCTAGGATGAAGATTTAAAAGATGAGCTCATTAACCATTTAGTTGTGTTATTCAGTGATAAAGCATTCAACTGAACAAAGGTCCTTGAGAAAGATGGTACCTATCTAAAGTATGTGAGAGACCAATATAGGTCACATTTAGAGAACAAAAGGTATGAGCATCCCCCCATGATTCTAAAGAGGGAGTGGAAAGACCTATTGTTGGATGCAAAGGAGAACACTAAAAAGAAAAAAGGAAAGACACCACCAGGTTTAGGAAGGTATGTGATACTATCAAAAATGTAATTATATATTGATTACTCTTTCTTTTGACATAATCTAACGTATTTCAAACTTTTCATGGGTTTCCTGACACATCAAAGGAAAAAGAGGAAAGACTAGAAAAACACGAGAAGCACAAACTTGGCTTTGGTAGTTATATGAAATTAGCCACATGAATTGTAAGTATCAATAAATGAAATATGGCATCCAAATAATAAATTGAAAACAATTTTGGTTTTATCACACCATAGAGGCAAAATTCATGATATTATGCAAAAATGTAGGGCTTTGAATTCAACAGAGTTCCCACACAAGAGGACATGAATATTTCCTTCTAGCAAGGCTATGGAGTCATGCTAAATGCCTAAGAGTCTTGACTAGGCAAGCACAATCTTCCACTACATCCGACACACAAGTAAATAAACTCAATAAAGTTTATTTAAAATTGAATACTTGTGCAATCTATTCAATATTAGTTTCCACCATAAAGTAATTATGTGCCTATTTGTTTTAAATAGACAAGCAATGATAATACTACAGATGATATTGGAATGCAACCTCGTGAGGGTGGAGCACAACCTGCAAATGAAGGTCATGGTGTGCATCCTGGTACTAGATGTATTCATGTGCTATACAAAACATAGTATGGATTAATACAATTAAACATCTTTAATTGCAATTGGTGCATTAATTAATGTAACCTTCTATGTTTCAACTTTAGAGCATGTAGAGTGTGATCAACATGTTGATCATGATCAGGCTAGTGAAGATCAAGAACATGATGTGGCACAATTAGGTAAAGAGGACTACTCTAATGTTCTTTTAAACATATTTAATTGCAATTGGTGTATTAATTAATGTAACCTTTCGTGTTTCAACTCCAGATCAAGATTTAGAGGGTGTTCAACATGTTGAGCATGAGGCTATAAAAGAAGATCAGGAACATGATCAATGTGGCCCCATCAAGTAAAGAGAACCACTCTAATGTTCTTTTAATTAATGAAATACTTGTAACAATAATAATAAAACATATCAATTTAACATTTCTTTGTTATTGCAGTAGACCCCCCTTGCAGTGGTGTCCACATTGTGAGTACATGACTATGTGTACATTAAGATCAAAAGAAGAGGGCATAACAATTGAAGTTGGGACAACTGATTTAGAAAATGATACTCCACTTCAGCTTTTTTTAACTTCAAGAGAGAAACAAAAAAAAAGTGATTGTAATCATATTATGAATGTATGTGAATATGTTAATGAATGAATGTTATATGATAATGAATGAATTTTATATGTTATTAATGGATGAATGAATTATTAATGTTCTATGATTGGGTATGGGGAATTGAGAGTGATGTGAGGGGGGGGAGGGGCCAAATGAGCTTCCACCATCACATGGTTGGCCCTATTAAGTAGAGAATATTAAACTATTCTCAAAACAAAGAGAAGCTCAATAAGGTAATGAAATTTTGAATATAAGAAATGCATCATTTGAAGCATCAAAAAAATATGCAAAGATGAAATAAAGTTCTAACTTTTCACTATGGTGGCAGAAAAGTGATTTTTTATACCATGATGCCTTCATTTTCCAAGCTAATTTCTCCTACTTTGCATAGCTCTACCATGTTTGTGGATTCCTCTATATTTCATCAATTTGTTTACTATTTGAACCTCGTACACATGTTTTAGATGAAAAACCCATTATTGTGAAATGTGCCTCTAGTTGTAAAGTGAATTCATGCTCTGTTTCATAATTTGAAGTTGTTTCCATTCCAATGTTTTGAGTTTAGTTTGTTTGTATGGATTTCTATGAATACCACATTGTGTTATGTGTGGATTTGGTTTCAAATCTCTATTTCTTTTGTTTTTAGTGGTGACATAACTCTAAAATTTGACTTTTATGCGTAATAGGTTAGTGGAAAAATTGATAGCTCTGAAGGGCTTAGAGGCTTGATTGAGATAGATACAAGGATATTTCAATCTTTTTGGTGATGGGAGGATTCCAATTAACCATGAAATTTTGTTCATATGTTTTGTACTAATTTTGAGGAGCTTGAAGAAGAGGGGAAGCGCCCACCTGACCTCCCAAACCTTAAGACGAGAATAAAAGAGGGTAATTTTTTAATTCTGAATGTTGTTGCATTGTTTTCAAGATTAGAAGGCATCACTTGTTTCATCTATTTGGACTATGTTTGATAGTCTTAATTAATGATACATATCGATCCTTTCTCTATCAGTTGTTAGAGCTCACTAATGGAGAGCAGAGGCCACAAAATACTCTCACTAATAGGTAGCAAGTATATGTTTCTGACCTTCTGGAGGAATATCTATCTCTTCTATTTGTATTTCTAGTTATATCACTTTTTTGCTTAGGCACATTATATTATAAAGCTCTGGTAATTTTTTTATGCCCTTACACTACATTTTTTTGTTATTTTGGTTTCAATAAAATCAAGATGCATTGATCAAGTGTATCACAGAAGATGTTGGCTTTAATAATGGAAGACCTCTAGTTGGATGTATCATCTATAAGTCACTTCTCCAATGGTTTTCATTTCAAGTTGAAAGAGCAAGTGTTTTTTATCGTATCATTCAAACGATTGTTTCAACTATTGAAGTATCATTGATTCTACATTTCCCCAATTTTGAGTAGTTTATGTGAATTAGCCCTACATAATATAATGATTTACTCAAAATTTTATAATTATTTACTCATGTAAATTTCTCAATAATAACTACATTTTGAGTCAAAAAAGGATGTAATTGGCCCTACAGAATATAACTACCCATGGTCACCTCATTATACTCTTGAAAATCATTTTGATCAAAGATATTATGGCAAAAAAATAACATTAGCATGAGCTAGTATGGGTCTTCCTGACCTATTATGGGTTACAAACAAATTTTAGCACATCGATGAGACATCAAAACTATTGTAGTGATCAGGATTACTAAAGAAGACATATTAGAGAGATTGGATTATGGTCTCATCGATGAAGAGAATCTATTAGCAAGAAAATTCATCTTGGAATGAAAAATATATGTTGGTCTGAACATTTAAGTCTCATCGATGAAGTTTCATTAGCAAGACCATCATTTCTTTCACCGACAGGAGCATTGGGAATATATTGGTGAGACATAGCAGGTCGGGTAAACATTCAGAACTTACCCTGATGGTATAAGTATCATCGATATACTTCATTGTGCTCTATTGATGAGACCACAAGTTATTCCTCTTAATAAATCATTTAAAAAAAAAAAACTGCAATGTTGTGTCAAAATTTTGACGAACCAGTCCGACGAAAAAAAAAAGTGCAATGAGATTGCTATAGCTTTGATGCAAATTTCATCTCATTCCAATGGTGAGATTGTCAAACAAACGATGAATGTTTTTTAGAATATTGGGGAGATTGGCTTATGGTCTCATCAATGAAGAGAATCTATTGGCAAGACAAGTCATCTTGGCATGAAAAATATTTGTTGGCCCAAACGTTTATGTCTCACCGATGAAGTTTCATTGGTGAGACCATCATTTCTTTCACTGACAAGAGCACTGGGAATATATCAATGAGACATAGCGGGTTGGGTAAACATTCAAAACTTACATTGATGGTATAATTCTCACTGATATACTTCCTCATGCTCTATCAATGGAGAGATCGCCAAAAAAACAACAAATGTTTGTTGGACTTTCCACAAAACTTGGTTGTAATTGCAATAAAATTGTCATGTTGTTTCAACTATTTGGCAGAGGTATGCCACATGTGTTATGGCTATTTTTCATCACTAGACCGACAAAATTTTTGTTGATATTTAGATGAACACCAGGTCCCTTTTTTGTGGCAAAAACTGATGAAGTTCATTAATGGTTTTAACATTTTACAGCTCATCAAGAAATTGATGAAAATTCAGCGATGGAATTTTTTTTAGTGATTCATCAAAATTTTGACAATAGTTTGTCAACAGTTCAACAAACTTTTGTTGAAAAGTGGAGTCAAATATAGTAGTGTATGAAACTATTCTGAAGCCCATTTCACACAAATGGGTATCCAAAAGTGTAGAAAACCAAAAACAAGCCTAGAAGTGGGACTCATTCACCACCCATGGCAAATGAGTCACTTTTGAATTTTTGAAAATCCAAAAGTGGAAACTAAAGTCTTTGATCTGATCTTCAACTCTGACAGGTGTTTGCCTCTGAAAGTCTGATTTTTGAACCTAAAAGTGACTTTTTGTTGATATTTTAAATTTTTCAATAGGAAGGTGTCTTCAACAACTTTACAACTTGATCTTCAATGATTTCCAAGTCTTCAATATGCCTAAATCTACAAACAAAAGAGAGAAATGTTGAATGTTAGGGCATGGGGGTTTTCCTTTGTCAAACCCCCTTTAGGTAATTAAACCAAAATGATGAAAGGATGCAATGAAGCATGAAAAAATGGAGTTATTACCTTTCCATGAAGATTGATCTTGAATTTCTACAACAAAACATGAAGAATCTACCCTTGAATGTCTTAGGAAGATATCATGATGACTTGCAATGATGAAACCCTAAATTCTTGACTTAAGATAGAAAAATGATGATGAATGAGTGGATGAGATGTGTAAATGAGTTATGGGATATAAATTAGGGTTTAGAGACTTTATTTTATAAGAAATTCACCTTGTTTTCCCATAAATTGGATCTCCAAGGCCAACATGTAGAAAAATAAACTTAAAACCTATTATTTTCCCACTCAAAAGTCAAAATTGACCCAAATGGGACTCATTCTCCACCTTGGGTGAATCAATCCCACCTGGTAGGGACTCATTCACCACAAATGGTGAATTAATCCCAGAGGGATCCATGTTTTAGTTGGGTTGTTGGGGAATTCATAAATTAGGTTTATATGATGACTTGGTCAATTATTTCATCGAATTAGGCCTCAAGATGCACACTATGAGGTCATAGGGGCCTATTAGTGATGATGTAGAGGTCAATTAGGGCTTGGGACACAAAATTCAATGTGAAAGTGTGATTAAATACACTTTACAACACTAAAATGTGGTCTACATAGCCTAGAAAGGCACAACATCCAATGTGAATGTGTAGGAAACATTACAACATTGAATTAACATTAAGTTTATTTTATAAGACTTCATCAAGTACATTTTATAATGTTTAATTAAGGGAAAATGGGTTCATTAAGTCTAGAGAGGCATGAAAGTATTTTACAATGATTTACAACACCTTGCAAGACATCATTAAATGCATTTGAAAGAGTCCAAGACCTAGTGTGGATGTGAAAAATGCCTCACAACACCAAATAAAGACCTTATTAAGTCCAATTTATCATCAATTATTCCACAAATCAAGGAAGTTTCCCTTTTCCTATGATATAATAACCCAAAATATTTTCATAATCAAGTAAAAATCTTCATCAATTTTTTTTTATAAAGTGTAAGACAGAATGAGTAGAAAATAGAAGGAATTTTAAATGAAGCTAAGCTTAGAAAACAATCTAGGAGTTTTGCAATAGCTATGAGGGACTAGTATAAGTCGAAGGGAAAAGAGAAATGCCTTTGAATTGGGATCAATAAAAAAGGTTTGAAAAACTTAGGTTAGAGTGAAATATTGCATGATTCGATATTAGAGTATTTCAAACTTGTTGACTTATGTAAAACAACAATAGTGGGGTCAGTGGAGGATGAGAGAGTTTTCAGTACATTGGGGTTTTTGAAATCAAAGTTAAGAAACCAACTAGAGAAGAATTTGTAAAATTGTTTGACATTGAAAATAACTATGTATAATGTCTTTAATTTTCCTTTTAAAAGGGAACTCACAATTTGGAGGTCCACATGTGAATGAAGAAGGACCAAGTTATGCAACACTCTAATTCCAAATGCTGGTACTAGTGGTAGTGGTAGTGGTAGTGGGATTGGGATAGATGACACTAACACAAATCACACAATGAATGTTGAATTTGAGACATGGGCCAAAGAAAATGAAGAGCAGACTGAGAATCAAATTCAAGATGAATCTTTTACTTTATCTCAAGATGAATGTCAATTTGAGGACCTTAACTCCATTTGGGAAATGGAAGAGAATTAGAAGATTTTAGGTATTTATACTGCACTTCATGGATTAGTTTCCATTGTTCCATACTATAGTTGATAATATTTTATATTATATTTAATGAAATTGTGCATCATTGCACTTCATGATCTATCTTATTTTATATTGCACTTCATGAATCATATTCCAAACTTTAGTTGATGATATTTTATATTGTATTCCATGAAACTGTGATATTTTATATTTTATATTGTATTCCATGGTATTGAATTTGATATGTGATTTTGCATCATTTTTAAAGAACAACACTTATCACACTACTTATAAACTCCTATTGCATTTTCATTCACACAATATTTGATAAATAATTGAAAGGAATATTAATCCATTCCTTGAACATAAGCTAACGGTTCAACATCCATAACTTATAAGCTAACAATTCAACATAAATAACTTATAAAGGCATCCAAACAACTTAAACATTAAAAGATTAAACTACCAAATCACCTAAATTATACTAAGAAATCCTTATGAATCCATCACCATAAAATATTTATTCATAGATAAACATTCCATAGCAATGAAACTAACCAAAAATATATCATTCCAATAATAGACAATCCACTGGAAAACTAATTAGCAGTTGCACAATTGTGATGTAGAAAAATGGCCCCTTGTCATTTCATGGCCTTTTAGGTCTTGTTTCATGGTGTTTGATTTATTTTTATTTGATTTTATGTTGTAACATGGCTTGAGCATGCATATGTAGGTACTAAAATTCAAATAATGATGTCTTGTGAAGGTGTTGTGAAGTGTCATAAAACATTTCTACATTCTTCTAAGCCCTACTCATTACAATTCACCTAAAAATCACATTTTCATCATTAATCAAGTCCTATTTTCAAGTGTTGTAAAGTCTTGTAACAAGATTTCATGCTTTTCTAAGCATAACTTCACCATTTATCCCTTTCTTATGCTTTATTTGGCCCCTTTATGCCCTCATATGTCTTAATTAAGTATATTTTTGAATGTTAGCTTGACAAACAACATTAAATACAAGATAATTCCTAACACCCATTTTTAGGTTCTAGGTGGGACCCATTCTCCATGGGTGGTGAATGAGTCCCCCTTAGCCCCAAATTCAAAATATTTAAAAATTTCCTTTCGGTTTTTTATTCAAAAACACTTGATATCGGCCTGTTATGAGGTATGTATGGGTAACTAAGGCACAAGATTGTATACATAAGTTATTTTCACTTCATTTTACATCCTCCAACATTCACACATCATATTTGAGCAATCTCAAGTATTCAAGCATCTTACAACATCAATTCAAGCATTACTCAAGCACTTTGGAGCAACCATTGACATTACTTTAGACTTGCATCATCAAGGGTTAGGTAATTTGATAGAACTTGCATGTTATTAGTTGATCTTTCTCTTTCATTTCATTGTCTTTTCAAGGGTTTAATTAGCAAAAGTGGGGTTTGACCAAGGAAAACCCCTATTCACTAACCCCTAATCATTTTTCCCCTATGGCATGTTTGTTTGCAGCTCTTTTTATGTAGATTTGATAGGTTATTAGTTGTTGAAGATTTATTTTCAAGTCAAATAGGTGCTTCAGGTCAACTTGAGTCAAATTCAAGCTTGAAGAGAGTTATTTGTCCATTTTCTACAAATCTAACTTCGGCAACCTGACAAGAAGAAATTTCTAGATTTGGTGTTGTAGAGTTGTCTCCTAAATTTTTAGAAATTTGGGAGAGGATTGATTCACTGCTTGTGGTAAATCAGTCCCACCTTAGGGCTAGAAACTTGAGTTTTTTCAGATTCTGGATCTTGATAGACAGAAACCAACTCCCAACAATTTTTCACTAGTAGGTGGACTAATTCACCACCTTGGGCGAATGAGTCCCACTGTGAAAAACTAGTGATTTCCATTAGAATTTAGAACACTCCAAAATCATTACAAGTCATCTAGGTGCACTCAGATTCATCCTTGTACTTTGTGTTTTGCATTATTTCTTCATTTACATAGTTGTTTGCATATCACAATGTGTTTTCAAACATAGTTGTAATTACTATTTTGCATTCATTTTTGGTCATTTAGATTAGATAATTGCATTTAGTTAAGTTCATTTAAATTAAAAAAACATTGCATATATCCTAATTTTAGTGATACATTAGAATTTTTGGTCCTATCTCTATCCTTTTAGGTGAAAAACCCTAGAAGTGCAAGAGTAGTCCATAGGGTCCCAAAAATCTATGTTTTAACAATAAATCAACACACCATAACTCAAAGATTACATATACATGAACTTCACCATTGTATTTATATATTGAAATAATAGAAAAGCAATAAAAATAGCAGAGTTTTTTTGTCTTGATGACAATTTCTTGAAGACAACTATTTTAGAAATTAAAATAAAGTCTTTGAAGTATCAAGAGAGCCAAATTAAATAAAATAACATAAAACCTAAAAAATAAATTGCACTCCCATTCCTAGCACCAACTCCTTCGCTTTCAATTATTTCCACCTCCTGATTCTTCAATAATGCCTCCCATGCCTTTACTCTTTCCCTATATTCCTAGTACTTGGTGAAAATTGCAATGATGTTTTTGATTCCTAGAGTCATGGTGATTCGAAACCTTGCCCTCCATCTTGAAAGTACACAATCTCACTTAGCTAGCATTTCATAGATGTTCTCACTTGTTGACTTATATTCACTGATATAGGTTTGTAACCTACTCAATTTTTTGAAGGAGTTTGCAGTGGTTTTCTAAAGATCATCTACTTCTCTATGATACACCTCTTTAAATTCCCTAAATATTTTTGCAAGATCCTATACATTTTCATCAAACCCATCGATAAGGTCCACTTCAAGAGCATTGAATTTTTCCTTGATCTACACCAATATGTCAAAGCATTTTTCTAATACTTTATTTATTTCCTTTAGATAATATTCATATACTATCAATTCTCACTCTAATGAATCATACCAAGTAGGATCAATTTCTTTAGGGTCATTCACCAATTTTTCTTTTATTAATCAAGAATGCTCCATCCAAATTAATTCTTCAATTTCCTTTGAAAGAAAAAATGTGCTACTATGTTCTCTTCTGATCTATTGGAGCTCACCTACTAGTTCCTTTCTTTTATCAAACACATTAACAAATAATTGCCTAAATTTAGTAATGTGGAAAATGCCATCATAATAAAGCCCTCTTATCCATTCGCTAGAAGATTTAGCATAATGTGTTTTTTTCCTAACCTATTACACAATGTCAAAATCAATACCTTGAACATTTGATCTTGAAGCTTCCTCAATGGTCAGAGTCACAATTGATGAAATAAATTTTCTTAAAGAAATATTATGATATTGCAACTAGAGGTTCTCCTTTTTAGTTCTTTTTCAATTTTGATTGATGCATTAACAGAGTAATCAACATGATATACATCACCTTCTAAATTAGATGGCCTGATATCAACATGACTAACCTTGTAGTTAGCTTTTGTTATCTCATTTTCATTTAGATCCTTTTGTGGATCAACAATCTCCAACAATTTATGCCTAGTAGTGGAATCAATGACAATTCACGACATCCTCTTAGCCTTTTTTGGCTTTTGGTGACCCTACAATAGCATGGAAACTATATTTACTTAAATTTTCATTGTAGGAATATTCTTTCTTTTCTTCTCAACTACTTTCTTTAACCATATTAGGGAAGATGGCACTAGCACTAATCTAGTGTCTCTACATACAACACTTACATTTTCTTTTTCTTTTTTTTCAGTTGATTGAACAAAAATAGTTTTTTTAGTTGATTGAATAGAAACCAAAGTATCTCATAATGGAGAAGGGGGAACTTCAAAGAATGTGGGGAAAGAATTATCATCAATTATTTGTTGAAAATTTCCCTCAGAGTCTTTAGGAACTGGATTTTCTTGGCTAGCCTTCCTCTTAGGTACCGAGGGTACAATCTCCTATTCACAAATTGATTTTAGCTTGGCCCTAGTGTCTTTTGGATTCTTGCCATCTCCTCCTGACTGTGAGCTAGTGCCAGATGGCCTAATTGATTGGTTTCTAGCTAATATATTTATGCTAGAGGCTTGTAAAGTCCCCTGTTATTTTCTCTACAAAGATCTTGGCTCATGGGGAGAACCTGCACTGTGGCACCACTTTCCATTCAACCAGTCTAAAGTTCTTCTCAAAACAATGGAAAAAGGACCATTAGGTCTAAAACTTCATCCTCTGACCAATTAATTATGTACAAGGTCTTACCAGTAGCCCGAGCCCAATATTTAGGATCAATGATCACCAAGTCTTCTTATGCATCTTCTAGAATATTTAAAGAAATACCAAAAGCTTGTATTTTCCTTAGGGTCAATCTCATGAAATTTCTTCTATACACCTCATCTTCATCTGTATAGTCTTACCAAAAATATTCAATATCAGGGTGATGTTCATAGCTACCAACTCCATAAAAAAAATTCTTAACATAACCCTTGCTATCAAAATTAGTTATCATTGGAAAACACTAAAAATTGAATTCATTTAGGGCTTTCTACACACCCCTAGCAATATTATTACTTTTGCAAGAAAATGAAGGCATGGACAATGGAAAAGTGGTGCAAGAGCACCTACACCTCATCCTCCATTTTTTATTATATGATGGTTAATGATGGTTAGTTGGTTAGTATGAGTATTTTTTAGGTATTTTGTCATGAATAAGATCTAAAAATACCATCAATCATGTTATAGGGTTAGTTTTTTGAATTTTGGAGTCAAAATGTAGAAAATTGCAATCTTGCAAAAATGTTGTCATGTAAGCCTTGAGAAGGAAAAATCCTAAATTTGTTCTTGGATATTCAAGGTTGAGGTTTAAATTTTGTAATAAGGCTATTTTTAAGCCATTAGAGTTTTTTTAGGAGTCATAAGAGTTTAGGATTAAAATTTGCTTCACAAAATGCAAAGTTGGCATGCTAACAATATGATGTAATCTCATTTTAATGTTGTAAACACCTTAACAACAACTCCTTTAATCAAACATAAGTTATATGAAGTTATGGAGGATGGTAAAATGTTTATAAAGCCTCCATGGGGTCAAGGAATGAATTTTTTTGAAGTTTTGAAGCATTAAAGATAATAAAAACTGTATTTTTCTATTTTTTCCAGCATTTTCCATTGTTCCCATGTTTGGTACAGTCTGGTACATAATTGTACAGGATCTAAATTTGTATGGTTTGAAAGAGGGAATATTATACTTTATTTTGGTGGTGGTTTTGCTTGTTTTAATCAAGTATTGAGTAAGTTACATCAATTTTAGTGAAAGTGGGTCTGAGAACCTACAAAACAAGGGTTTGTTCACAAATATGTTCATAATTCACCATTCCACCATAGGAAAATTATGATTTTTGGTGGAATGGTGGATTTAAGGGTCCTTTACATGATTCAATTGGTTTTAGGTGGAAATATGGAGGTTTACAAAAGTTATATGATGCCCTAGGTCTGGTTTTACCTTGAAATAGTCCAAAAAATGATCATTTGTAAGCATTTCTTTTGCTTTCTAAGTATTTTAGGTAAATAGAATGGATGTAAGGTGTGTATTGGGTCTTTGGGAGAATTTTTTAACCTAATAAATGATTTATGGGTGTTTGGGTGTGCCTTGAAAATTTGATTCCTTCTTTGCACAAGCCAAATGAAGCCTTTTGGTGGCTTGTAAATTAGTCATTTGATACACCTTCTCTTGGTGTTTGGTCCTATGCTTTTGGGGATGTGTAAGGGTCTATGTAAGAAGTATAAAATGTGGTTTCTTTATCTATTAATTTCCATTAACAAATTTTTATCATGATTGTCCTATTGATGAGTGTTAGAAGGAATACATGGATAGTATGGAAGCAATGGAGGAATGAGAGTTTCTATGAGAAAAGTCTAGTTTTTTGTTCATGTTTTGTCATATTAATATTTTCCAAACCATCCCAAAGTCCGGTGGTGATGTCTGGTTGTGTGAGGAATGTTGTATGATCATATTGCCTTATTGAAGGGTATAGTTGAACAAGTGTGTCAAGTTGGGTGCTTCCCCTGCCACTCTGCATCATAGTCGTATCAGAGCAGGGAGTAGATTTTGTTTGCATTTTGTAGGTTGAAGAAGAAGTGAAGATATTTAAAAGATGCCTCCAAAGAAAAAAGATATGGCTAAGGAGATGCAGGAGATGAAAGAAATACATGCTAAAGAACTTAGAGAGTTGGAAGAGAGGATCATAGCCTTGGACACATACAAAAGAAGGGATGTTGAAGAGAGTGAGTTAGAAGAAGAGGAAGATGAGGAGTTTGAAAACATAGAAAAATAACTTGATCCAGAGGACCAAAGAATTGAAAAGTTGCTAAAGGCTGTCAAAGGTGACAAGCCTAACGTAAAACTTGATGTTCCTAAATATGGTGGGAGTCTAAATGATGAAGAACTACTTGACTGGATTGTTGCATTAGATAATAATTTTGAATGTGAAGAAGTTCCTAAGGAGCAAAGAGTAAGGATTGCAAAGACTAAGTTGTAGGGTCATGCTTTGGTATGGTGGGATTACTTTCAGTCTGAGAGGAGGAAACAAGGAAAGTCTAAGATCACATCATGGGACAAGATGATATCTAAACTCAAAGGTAAATTCTTACCCAAAGATCACCAAGTGCAAATGTTTAAGAGATTACAAAACTTAAGACAAAGGGAAATGGATATTAACTCTTATAGTGAGGAGTTTTATAAATTGAGTCTAAGGTTTGGTCATCATGAGAACGAAGATGAAAACATTTCTAGGTATATTGGTGGTTTAAGGCTTAATATATAAGATGAATTGGTTTTGGCTAACCCTAGGAGTGTAGAGGATTGTTATCAAATGGCTATTAGGGTGGAGGAGAAATTGAAGAGAAGGAAAAACAAAGTAGTTAGAGGCAGAGGTGGTGCATCAAGAGGAAGAGGATTCATGTCTAGTTCAAATCCAACCAATGATAATCAAGAGGATCCCATGAAATTCCAAGAGCAATTTGATTCCAGAGGTGGATGGAGAGGCACAAGGGGAAAATTTGGAGGAGGAAGGAATTCCAACAATGCATTTTCAGGAAGATGCTACACTTGCAACTAGCCTAGACATCCATCCTTCAAGTGTTTTGAAAGGCAAGGTTCAAGTTCTCATGGAGGAGAAAGGAGGAATCAATTAGTGCATGAAGATGAAGAGAGTGTGACTTCACTTGCTATTAATCTCACATCAGAAGTTGGAGAGTTTGATGATTAGAACATTGCTCAAGGTGACAATTCCTCAAGAACCCCTACAAAGGAAAGCACTCTTCATAATCAATTGCAAAGTACAAGGTAAGTTATGTAGGATGGTAGTGGACTCAGGTTCAACTGAAAACATGGTTTCTTGTGAAATGGTGAATAAACTCAATTTGAAAAGAATCCCTTATGATTTTCCCTACAAGGTCTCTTGATTAAGCAATGGTCAATCATTGATAGTGAATGAGCAAGCTATGGTAGATTTTCAAATAGGTGAGTATAAGGATAGTGTTATTTGTGATATTTTTCCAATGGAATGTTGTCACATACTCCTTGGAAGGCCATGGCAGTATGATAGAAGTGCCATCTTTGATGAGAAAGAAAACAAATACACAATCATGAAAGATAGAAAAAAGTTTGTTTTGCCTCCTTGGATAGGGGATGATAAAGGTAAAGAAAAAGTCATCATGTGTGGGATGAAAGAACCTATAAAGGTTGTGAAAGAAAGAAACATGGTAGATCCTAGTGTTTTTTTGAAGACTAACAATGCAGGAGCAACATATCTAAAGGAAAGTGTAGGGGTAAAGAAGGTATTGGAAAAGAACGTGAAGGATAGTGTGATGATAGGTAGTATTGAATTCCATGTAGTCAAGAGCAGGGTTGAGAAACAAACAAAGTTTGTACGTGCAGAGGTATATAAGCTTGATTTGATAGTGGTAAAGTGAGGTAAAGGGACATTGAGTGAAAGACAAGAAAAATAGGGTAGAAAAGATAGTTGCAAGCATGAGGAGAACAAAGGAAATAAGATACATCACAAAGTTACTAATTAATATTTTTTTGCAAGTGTAGACCATCATAAACAATCAAATCTTGGATAGGGAAAAGATAAAGAACTATTTGCAGGTCTGAGGATAGAAGAAAAGGTAAATACACACGCAAATACATTCCAAAATGCAAGAAGTATAGGGCAATTTGTAGTTCTATTCTACATGAACCAATGGAGTGGCTTTGTGGATTATTGGACCTTGTTTGAATCTTGGAGACAGTGGTATCAAACACAACTCATGAGGCATGAGTATTTTCTAGGGGGGGTGTATGGTGTAAGAGCACCTACACCTCATCCTCCATTTTTTATTATATGATGGTGAATAATGGTTATTTGGTTAGTATGAGTATCTTTTAGGTCTTTCTTCATGAATAATGTCTAACAAGATCATCAAGCATGTTATAGGGTGAGTTTTTTGAGTTTTGGAGTCAAAATGTAGAAAATTGCAATCTTGCAAAAATGTTGTCATGTAAGCCTTGAGAAGAAAAAATCCTAAATTTGTGCTTGGATATGCAAGGTTGAGGTTTAAATGTTTTAATAATGCTATCTTTAATCCATTAGAGTGTTTTTAGGAGTCATAAGAGTTTAGGATTAAAAGTTGCTTCACAAAATGCAAAGTTGTCATGCTAACAATATGATGTAATCTCATTTTAATGTTGTAAACACCTTAACAACAGCTCATTTACTAAGAAATTATTTAAAGGACATTGGGAAGGATGTGAAAATTTTTATAAATCCTCCATGGGGTCAAGACATGAAGGTTGTTGATGTTTTGAAGCATTAAAGATAATAAAAAACTCTATTTTTCTATTTTTTCCAGCATTTTTCATTGTTCCCGTGTTTGGTATGGTATGATACATCATTATACGGGCTCCAATTGGCATGGTTTGAAAGAGGAAATAGTACACTTTATTTTTGTTGTGGTTTGGCTCATTTTCATCAAGTTTTGAGTAAGTTACATCAATTTTAGTGAAAGTGGGTGTGAAAACCTACAAAACAAGGGTTTGTTCACAAATATGTTCATAATTCACCATTCCACTGTAGGAAAATTCTGATTTTTGGTGGAATGGTGGATTTAAGGGTTATTTACATTATGAAATTTGTTTCAAGAGTAAATATAGAGGTTTTAAAAAGTTATGTGATGCCCTAGGTCTGGTTTTACCTTGAAATAGTCCAGAAAATGATCACTTGTAAGCATTTCTTTTGCTTTCTGAGTATTTTACGTATATAGAATGGATATAAGGTGTGTATTCGGTCTTGGGGAGAATTTTTGAATGTGATAAATTCTTTAGGTTTGTTGGGGTGTGCCTTGACAAGTTGATTCCTTCTTTACACAAGCCAAATGAAGCCTTTTGGTGGCTTGTAAATTAGTTATTCGATACACCTTCTCTTGGTGTTTGGTCTTATCCTTTTGTGGATATCTAAGGGTCTATGTAAGAAGTATAAACCATGGTTTCTTTCTCTTTTATTTTCCTTTAACAAATTTTTATCATGACTTTCCTATTGATGACTGTTAGAAGGAATGCACGAATAGTATGGCAGCAATGGCGGAATGAGAGTTTCTATGAGAAAATTTTGGTTGTTTGTTCATTTTTTTCATATTAAGAGTTTCCAAACCATCCACAAGTCCTGTGATGATTTCTGGTTGTGTGAGTCAAGTTGTATGATTAGATTGTCTTATTGAAGGGTATAGCTAAACAAGTGTGTCAAGTTGGGTGCTTCCCCTACCACTCTGCATCAAAAAGAATACCCCTTCTTTCCCATGTTTGAATACTTAACATTTAAAAAATGTATCATTTAGGTAACAAAAATTCCTCATTCTAACCTCCTTAGTGAGCTATCGAAAATTTCTATGCATAGGCATGTCTAGTGTGGGAGATCTTTGTGGTTCCAACCCTGCCCAAATAGCCTCTTAACTGGCTAGAATATAAAATAGGTATGAGAACATGTGGAAGGCAACACTTTTCAAGAAATTTATCAAATTTTCATTTAAATGATAACTAATAATCTAAACCTAGTTAATGAATTTATTTTCACTACAAATCAATAGAATAAAATGACACATCCAAAATTCAAAAGAATTTGAATATGCATTACCAACCACATGATGCAGCAAGGTGATAGCATTTGAAATTTCATCCTTAAAATAAACCCTTTTAAGCTTTGAGGGAAACTGATACTTACCCTTTTTCTCAGAGTTCAACCAATTCCTCGCAATGGGTGTTTTGCACCATTCCTCATTCATTCCAAAAAAATTGTCACCAATAGTTGTAGACATTTCCTTTACAGTTTCCCTCTCTAGAATTCCTAATGTGTAGGAAATCACTTTAGGAGTAATTATTGCAATGACTGAACTGTCCACAGCTCTAATTTCTTGAGTCTCTAGAATGTAGCCCCTTGTGCATGTAATCACCAAGTTGACTCTTTGTACAGCCTCAGGAAAACCTCATGTGTGTGCCAAACCACTCTGCAGAACTTTATCTTCCAGTGTTTTTCTCTCCCTTTGCTCCAAGCACACCAAAATATACACCAAATTGACATGCCCAATTTTAGAGTTCCTCACGTAAGACCAATGATTTTGAAAACCACTCTACATGAGCACAAATTTGTGGAGATATAATGTTTTCACTTGAGAAGTACTGGAATTGAGAAAGAACGAGAATGCAAGCTAAATTTTTGAGTAAAACTTAACCACCCACTTATGTCATTATTTTCAATAGGGTGTGCATTAAATGCAGAATTCAATTTCATTCCTCAAAAAGATAGCCTTTAAACCTACATTCCTTTTGAAATCCCTGAAAAGACAACTCAAGGTTAGTTTGTACATAGCATTCAATGAGATGTCAGATGATGGTAATTTTGAAAGCCAAGATAAGTCCATAATGTCATGTGGCCACTGAAACTTGGAACCTTAGAACCAAAGTTTGGAGTTCCAATTTTTTTGAAACCTCTGACCCACCAACTACAATGATGACCAACAAAGACTTGCAACTCAACAAAGTGAACCAAGTTGGGGAATCAGGAATTTATGAAAATTTAGAACTTCATAACAAGGTTATAAAAATCTTAGGACTAGTGACTAAGGTTCGCAAAAGTGCCAAAACAATGAAATTGAGTGATAGTAACCACAAAAATGAAACTCACCAAAAATATATCATTCCAATAATAGATAATCCACTAAAAAACTACTCAAAAAAACCAAAATAAATCCACACACCATAACTCAAAGATTATGTATGCATGAACTTCACCATTGTCTAAGTCCTTATATATTGAAATAACTCTCTCATCCTCCACTGACTACAAAGATGATCAAAAAAGACTTGCAACTCAACAAAGTGAACCAATTTGGGGAATCAGGAAGTTATGAAAATTTAGAACTCCACGACAAGGTTATAAAACTCTGAGGACTAGCAACTAAGGTTAGGAAAATCACCAAAACCACAAATTTGAGTGATAGGAACTACAACAATGAAACTAACCAAAAATCTATCATTCTAATTACAATAATAGATAATGCACTACAAACTACTTAGAAAAAGAAGAATAAATCCACACATCATAACTCAAATATTATGTATAAATGAATTCATATAATTTTTTTAGTGGATCTAATAAGTAGTCATGGAGATTGATTATTGATGTGTGAATTGTAATGCACTTTCACTAAGATTATGGATGCCTAGAAATAAAATCACCTTATAGTTCATATTTTAATTTTGTTAAAAGTAAAACTTGAACATGTACTCAATAATGCATCACTCAACTCAATGCTTGATAACATATTAACAATAGTATTAGTAGCATATACAAAAATGAACATCAATAATAGTTTAATGTGTATCTAGTAGTTGAAACCACTACCAAACCTTTTCTTGAAATGATAAAATAAATAATATAGATAATTGAACATAAACACATTACTGAATTCTAAATTTGAGCTTTTTTATTGATTATCACATGAAGGACTACATAGAAGCATTACCAATACAAAATCTTTCTCAAAGACAACTCTGCACAAAGCTGAGTTGGAACTTGGAAAATTGTATTATCAAAAATCAAATCACTACATCACGTTTTCTAGCAACTTCCACTATTTAGGTGGTGGAATTTTCATTTGTTCTAACTAATTTTGTTTTACTTGAAGGTTTGTTAATAATTCATGATTCAAATTGGAACCTATCTTGGATTCTTTAGTCAATTTTGCATTCAAGGTTAGCAATGGTTTGATGGAATCCAAATAGTTAACTACATATGGGTTCTAAGGAAATTGGTCCAAATCAATCTTCCTTGCATCTTCCATCTTCTTTATGAAATAATTATTTCCAATGAATCACTCATTTTTGTCAAAAGCCTCTAGAAAATAAAGCTCTGTGAAGTTCCTTACCTTTTCATCCACCTTCTTCACCTTGTCTACATCCAAATGCAAATATTCCTTTGTTTCACACATTCTCAAACACTTTTCAATGGTAGATGACAATGTCATTGATGTAGCAAGCCGATTAGTAATCCCTTTTGATTTCAAAACATTGTCACTGACTTTGTAGACTGTTTGTTGAATTTGATTAGTAAATTTCTCTAATGCCAACACATTTTTGTTGTCCACTAAATATTTGTTGAGCTTCTTATGATGTTGTTTGATAGCATCAATAAATTGAAACATGTCACACAAATGATCAATCCTCTACATTATTTCATCCCAGATCTTTTGTTTCATATGCCTCATTGTTTCTCTACAAAATGAAGATAACTTATTTTAACAAGACTTAATTTCATTTTTTGCTTCCATCAACTTTTCCTCCAATTTTTCATTTCTTTTTCTCTCCTCCAATTTTTGTTCCCACTGTGCATTTCCATTCGCAATGCTTAGTCTTAATTTTTTTGAAGTGGATTTTTCCTCATAATATTTCTTGTTTCTCTCATCTATCCTTTGCATCAACTCATTCACTACAGTCTCATTCTACTTATCCTCTTTGCTTGTTGACGTAGAGGAAGATTTTTTATTCTTTTTTCTAATTCACTGCTCTTGTTATTTGATGATTTCCTATTTGCTTTCTCATTTGCTAGGTCTTCCTATAATGTTTCAATTTGAGTCTACAACCTTTTTTCCTCTCTATCTGGCTTTGTCAATGATTTATATGCTAATTCATTGCTCTTCTTTGATACATTAATTTTGTTGGTATTTCTGAGTCCAAAAAAATCCAATTGAATATTGTTTGAATCTGGAATTCAGATCGAGCCATCTGATTTGTTGTTTTTTTTAATTGTGGGAATAAGAATTGTGTACTCCATGATTTCTTTATTTATGTCAAATGTGGGTAATACCATGGTTGTTGCAGGCTCTAAAGTTACAGCAGAGGCACTCTCCATTAGTTGCTTCTTTTCTTTTTTATTCAAGTCTGATTTCTTTTTAAACTCTTCAATGTAATCAAAACCTAGGGATGCATGAAAAATGGAATGCTCGAATGGTGAAGGAAAAGGAGTACTTGCAGCTGCTAATGATGTTACAACCAAACTAACTGGCAGTGGGGGAACTTTCCTAGAAATAACTCCCTTGTGGTGGATTCACTGGTAGTGTCACTTGGACCTATCAAAATCCTTTTCCTCTTATGTATGCCTTGATCACCTGGTGTTTCTATGGTATATTGTATTTTTGTCCTCTTGTGTGTAATTTATTGTTGTACCACATGTTGACCACAACTAGTACTACTACCCATACCATCACCACCAGAGGTAGTGCCAATTTTCACTAAGCTCTCCACCATGGGCATGTACTAGTTGTGATTGTGTCTAACCATGAGGATGATGATTTGAAGCTCTACCAAATTATATTGTTTCAACTCTACTTTTATGCCCTTGGTCTACTTTAACTGCTCCAAGGCCAGATTTATCAACTAGTTTTCTATGTTGTACATCTATTACTATAGGAATTCCTTGTCCTTGGGACCTCAAACTACCACCTTCATACACCATTTTCTTAGCTATAGTTTCTCCTAAAGTATATGCTTCTTTTGTGGCCTCACTTAAACCAGCTTTGACATGGATTTTTTCTTGGTAACCCAAACGACCACCTTCATAACCCATTTTTCTACTATGATTGCTCCTAAAGTATATGCTTCTTTTGTGGTCTCACTTAAACTAGCTTTGACATGGATTTTTTCTATTCTTCCCTATCATCATTTGATTCATCATCAATTTCTTTATCTCCAAGTTCATCAGGATTCTCTATATTCCACAATTTTCTAAACTCATGATCTTCTTCATTATCTTCATACTCTACAAGAGCTTTTGGATCACCTAGCTCCTTCCCCATAGACCAAAAGATAGTAATTTTTTATCATGACCAATTTTTATCTGTAACTTCCTTCTCTAGAGAATCTAGTATTTTTACTCTACTAGATGGTTTATGACTTTTTTCATAAAACTTGTTGCACCTCTTAATTGTCTTTTAATGCAATGCCATAATTTCTACTAACAATTGTTTAAAAGAAATACCATTCTCAACAACACTTTTCTCCATTGCTATTTTGACCTCATCCCAAGAATCCTTGTTTCTCAAGTTTTCAAGTAAGGGTTTACTTTGATGTTGAATTCTACTTGCAACATTATTATTGACCACAACCATTGATTTAATGGTGTCACATGGATCATACTGCCAGTGAAAAATATCATCAAAATAAATAAAAATTCAAAAGATTATGTGCCACACTAAATTATTTTATCTTGAATGTGAACCCTCCACATGAAAAAGGGAAAGAAGGGAGTAAGTTCTTCTTTTGCTAACCAGAAAAGTGTAGTTCATCAGTACTTTGCATCTTCCTTACATATTCCAATGCAGAAAACCTTTTTGTCACATGTACATTAGAATTTTGTATGGTTGTACTTTTGATCCATAAAATCTTAGCATAGTATATTCTTCCATTAAGTACCAATCAGCTAATTTTATTTCTTTTCCTAGTTGAATGCAATTTTGACATGACATAGGCAATCTAGGCATTGGAGTATTTGTAATTTCTTAATGCAATGGAGCCAAAAATTAGTCTACAAAATGACTTTAGTTCCTTCAAGAATCGTTCATCCTTATCTAAGTGGTCCATTCATATACTAGAGCCATTTTATTTTCCTTAGCATTACTATAGGGTTGAATCTGAAGCTTGTTGGTCTAAAATTTTCCTCTAAATTTGAATAGAAAAAGATAGCACAAGTAGGTTGTGAACCTAAATGTCTTGATAGAACCTCCTTTAATCATTAAAAAATATTTATGCATGGATTCTACAATGTGCTCAATAAAATTATATTTTACATGTGGAACACCATAATGGATATTATTCACCATTTTAAGGAAGCTTGCACCCACTTCCAAATTGCTATCTAGTTAGAGGAAATATTCTAGCATTGAAATAGTATCTTGAACTCATGGTCTAAAAATATCCAAATCATAAGGAGGCTTATGATCACCTTTCAATTTGTTTCTATTCTAGACTATTTTATTTAAGAAATAATTTTTCTCCATTTCAGCCACCGCTTCATAATCACTAGTAAGCTTTTATAGGTCAATATGGACATTCCCAATTATTCGGTTGTAAACCCCAACAATTTTCCAAGTTCTTTTGCATTAATAGATAAAAATTATTCTTTGCTATCTTTATTAACATTTTCTCTTTTTTTATCATCATAAGTTAGGGCACAAACCATGATAAATTATGGGCAAGGGAAAACCTCATATAACATCATGCACCCTAATCCAATTACCCATGGTGCATTGATACTATTAACTTGCATTTTCTTTGTACCCTTATTCTGAGATGAAAATCTAAGTTCTAAGGTACGCCTTCCATAGGTTCAGGATCATAAATATCGTGGCATTCATCAGGTGAAACCTGGGGTTTTAAGAAATTTTGCATTATATGTATTTTTTTATCTAACATTGCTCTAGTGGTACTAGTGGTAGACATGCTGATACAATGTGAAATTACGAAAATTCCCTACTAGTCCTCCTTATTTTTTCTTAACTCTTAAGCCTCTTAACCCTAAATGTAAACTACAAAGTTTGATAAAATAAGATTTTAAGAAACGTCAAATGATGAAACACAGCCACAAGAATTCTTACTTGCCTAGATTTTGATTCTTGAAAAGATTAATGTTGACAGTCATGGAAACTAGGTTACTAGAATGGCTTTGTTGGAAGTGGAATTGTGGAACCTAGAATAGGGTGGTGCACTCCAATGAGCAAACTGAAGACTGAAATCTCCCCATGTGCTAACCATCTCACTTAAAAATAAAATCACTTAGTAGTAGAAACTGCTTCTTTTTTAAACATTAAAGTGAATGAAACCAAAAAATCTACGTGTTGCTTTTGGACTACACAATTAGTACATGGATGAAAACATTTAAAAAAATCTATTTATTATTTACTCCTACATTGACCATAAATTCTAAATAGTAAACATGTATTCTAAAATTGCTTTAAACTTTAATGCGCTAGGATTGACATCAAGGCCAAGGGGATAGTAACTTAATGTTTCAAAGGACTTAATAAAATGAATTACAATGTCACATTAATAGCACAACAATTTATTTTATTACAACTAAATCACAATGTTATATTATTACATAGTACAAATAAAAATGTAAGCACCAAGATTTTGTTGGACTGTTGGTGACAACTTAAATGTAATACAAATGTGTGTCTAAAAATAAATACATGGGACTTGCCGATTCAACAATGCACTCTCCACTCTGAAAATAAACACATGGGACTTGTCGAGTCAACAATGCACTCTATAAATAAAAGCATGGGGAATAGGGAGCCAATCAAATTAGGGAAAGGGGAGCTGTGAAGATAAAAAATGTACTTATCGCCTTTGAGAACCAAACTCATGGCATTGTAAAATTGTTCCGATGAAAAAGATGCACTCTAAAAATAAATGCATGGGACTTGCCTGGTAGGCCATGGTGTCTGAAAATAAATGCATGGAGCTTGCCTGGACAACCATGTTGGGGAACTGGGAGCTATAGATACAAAATGTACTTATCCCCTTTGAGAATCAGAATCATGCAGAAGATGAGGGGTATAAAAATTTCTCCCATCTTCTACATGCATCCTCCATGCACTACGATAACATGTATCTCCATCAAAGCTCCTCATCCTAGTTCAAAACTTGTTTGAGAAGTCAGGTGAACCAAATCAACTTCTTTTCAATTCCACCCATTTTGAACTTGAAGGAAATTGGTCTTTTACTCTGTAACTACATAACTAGAGGTAGGAGAATTTAGATTATCCCTAATAATACCACATCATCTTCTTCCTAAATCCTTATTAACCCTACAAAATGGAAATCCTTATGACAATTCAAACATTGCACTCAATAGTATAGCCTTTAGCCTTCAACGAATGATTTTATTTGTGCTCACTATCCTTATTTATGGGCCAATAGTGCCACCAATAGTCCTACTACTAGCCTGGTCCTTGTGTACACCTCACACGTGTCACATGTGAGGTTGGGTATAGACTATAGTCATAATCATGATTCATGCAAACCAAAAGACCAACTTAATCAATTCGTGTAACTTAAGGCTTATATTTACAATTTAAATGTTTAATTTGATTAACATTTGGACTCTAACAGCTTGGCTACATGCAAACTATACCTCAAGATAACAAGATGTTAATTGTCAAAATTGTGACTGCCACTCAAATGATATGAAATCATTACAAATATTCATCATCTATGATTCTATAGTATATCATGTAGTTTTCAATATAAAGCTATCCAATCAATTTATTTGGAGTGGATGTTCATATGAAATTAATCTGTGCTACCACTCATAGTACCACAATCACACTTTCTTCAGAAACTAAGATATGGAATTAATGGGCAATGATCCTTGATCTTGCCTCGTGTCCACATTTAATGGTTCTAGTGTAATTCTAGAGGTTTCAATTCACAAATCTAGTGCTTTAGAGATTTACTTTTGGAATGCAACTATAGTCATCCACTGAAAATTCATCCAACAATCATAATTATATTAATTTGTACTCACATCTGGCTACATATATGGAATATCCTTCACACATATGGAAGATTAAGTTTTTAAGCCCTAGACCTACATTCTTCCTAGGCGGTCCCTCTTTTAAAATGAACTTTATGCATGTGCATATTTCTACCACTTAAGTTCTATCACTCATCGCCAAAATCCTTCAACCCATTGGATTCATTACCACGATGAGTGATGAGCCTTGATCTCACCACATGTTTACATCTAACAGTTCTAGTGTTATTTTGAAGGCTTCAAGTAAGAAATCTAGCACTTTAGAGATTTACATCCAGAATGCAACTACAGTCATCCATCCAAAATTTATCCAACGGTTGTGGTTATATTGATTTGGATTGATATTTCACCACCAATTTCTTTATTAGTTTGAAATTATGATAATTTTCCAATGTTTTTTCTTATGCATTTCAAAATAGGTTTAATTCACCAATGAATATTTTTTTTTGGTTTGAAAAAAAAAATTAATCGCCAACAAATTTTTTTTCTCTATTTTGAAAATAGGATTAATTCACTAATGAAAATATTTTATAGGTTTCAAAATAGATTTTAATTACCAATGAAAATATTTTATCGGTTTGAAAATAGATTTTAATTGCCAATGAAAATATTTTAACGGTTTTTAAAAAATTGCAATTTACTAGGATTTTCCACAAACTTCTACCAATTAGAAAAGATTCACCAATTGAGATTTTTTTTCTTCTTAAAAACAAAAAAATTAGCCACTAAAATTAATATTTTTATTGGGAAGTATACAAGATTCACTAGAATTTTACACCTTCACCGAGGGGGGGGGTTTCTTAAAGTTATCCATGTTGCTGATATTGCATTTTATTGTGTTAGATCCATGTAGAGTCTTTATTAAGGAGATGGTTGTCATGATGCTTGGAGAGCTTGATATCACTGTTCAATGGGATATTTACTAGTGATGATGGATTAATCACTTGGACTTCTTTATTCTTTGGTTGAGGTACCATGATTTGTATTCTGATGTGTGATCCTTTTTTCTGATAAGACAACTATATTATTATGTCATGGTTTACTCATGATTACCTATTCAAAGTGTTGGCATGATACATGTACTTTTTATGTTCTTTGGATCATATGATATTCTTTTGAGGAAGTGTGAGATAATGATGTCATGGTTATGTTCTTGATTCAATTGTTGGGACTTTGACTTTGATCTTGGTTGGTTCTCTTTGTATTGAGTACATGATCATTTTCTTGATTACTTCATGATGATTCTATGTTGCACTTGGAGTTTGGCATGGATTGATTGGTTACAAGTGCTCATGCATACTTGGAAACTTAAATGAGGCTAGAGTTCTCTTGTAGTTAGAGACATGTGTTGATATGGAAATACTCATGATGATATTTTAGTAGGAATTTTGAGGAGCCTACACATTGGTTGGATGTGAGTTCAACATGGACCTATGAAGAGAGTATTCTTGGATGATTCATGATGAATTGGGTATCTTGAAGGAGCATTCTCATTCCCCACTCTTGGTCTACTAGGTAGATTATCACTTGAAATGTATTGCCCATTGTTTCTTTTAGGTGCATTATGTTTATGTTTTGTCTTCTTGTGTATATGGATCTTGAGCTATGGATATTAGGTTTTGGATAGTTCATTTGAGGAATTTTGTAATGCTTATGTCCTTATGCATTATGATTACATTCATTAATCTAAATTTTAGGAGATGTATTGGGTTTATTTCCTTCATTGGGAATGGATTTAGTTTGATTTTCTCCGATTTGATAGGCTTACACCCATGTTGGTTACATGATACATATGTTATTTTTCATCTTGGTGATTAAATGGGTTGGTTTTTGTTATGGATTTTATTTTTGGGTGTTGTGGAGGATATCATACTTGACACAATTGGTATTT
Organism: Sequoia sempervirens; assembly: GCA_007258455.2. Classification (NCBI taxonomy): domain Eukaryota; kingdom Viridiplantae; phylum Streptophyta; class Pinopsida; order Cupressales; family Cupressaceae; genus Sequoia; species Sequoia sempervirens. The sequence continues at coordinate 9,236,861 of VDFB02271358.1, forward strand.
AGAGGTGTGTGTAGAAGGATTTTCTACAGGTATATGATATGCATTGTTTCTCCCTTTAGTTTTGGTTTCACATTACATTGGTTTTGAGGTTTGATTGGAACTATTATGATCACTAGATTGTGTTCATACCTGATGGCATGAAGGTTCCTTTGTCTCTTTTCTTTGTTGGGTGTGAAGTACATGGGAGATTTTTGGAGACTTGTGGTGAGAGTTTTTCATACAAGTTATTGGTTTACAAGTTTTGCATATCATTGTGGATGTTCCTTGGTATTAGATGATGTTGATTCCATTTTCTATTTGATGCTATTGGTAGACTTGGTATGCCTTTATTGTTTTCAAATTTGACATTACCCATGCAATGGGAGTTTCTACATGTATGTGTTCTTGATTGTAGTTTATGGGTTGGATATGTTGTTGGCATAAGTTCTAATGATGTTTTAGATACCTTTGAGGTATGAAAGATTGGATGGATTATCATTTTATATGGGTGCTATTTTTGATCTCATGAGTTTATTAATTAGATGAGGGAAACCTAGTTTGGTTTTTGTTCTAGCTGATGGTTTATCTTATTCTCTAGGGGATTCTTTATCTTTATAAATGTGTTTTGTTTATGGGATTGGAGTTGTTTGAGCTTATATTTAGCTCATGAGCATAGTGGAGTTGTAGAAGTAGCCTATAATATTTTTTATCACTTGGATTTGATGCTTGTGTTTTTTAGATGGGTGCATATACACCTTGGATTATTCCTCTTCTTCCATAGGTGGCATGATTGGAGGATGATAGGGGGTTTTTTCTTGATATGGTGGACATATTGGATGTTATTCTAGGTATATTGTTAATTCAAGTTAGAGAATGTTGGAGATTCATATGGTTTCATGGATTGTTGTGATGATATTTTTTGGCCCCTAATAGTTGATTACCTAATTATATTAGCTCTTGAAAGATGTTTGACAAGTGAGAGAATGTTGGGAATTAAGGTATCTCAACCTATGCAATTTCCTAGTTTTAACATATTAATTTATTAATGCTTAAGTTGTAATTTCTTGCTCATATTAATTTGATGTAGTTGTGCAAGAAAGGAAAGAGAGTATGTCTAAGAGAGAGATATAGAAGAAGACCAAATGGATTGAAAAAATAGATTTTAAAGAGATAAGAGGAGGGAAAAGAACCTTCCTGAGCCATTATAAGGTATTCCAAGCCATTACCATTGACAAAAGTAGCTGACAAGTCATAAGGAACTCAGAAATCATCATTTGAACATTGAAATGCCACTTGATGCTAGTGTGGCACATAGATGTCTGCGTGGTGCACTAGTGTCCAGATACATCATGCTACAAAATGAAAAGAAAGGGAAAAGCACAAGGTTTGATGCAAAGCTAATGCATAAAGCTAGTTTTTGAAAAGGAGTCCTAAGCATCTTGAGAGGGAAAAATTTTGATGTGAGGGCTAAATGAGCCTACAAAAATACTAAGGGAGTGGATACTAAAGTGGATATAAAAATGTATGTGAAATTGCAAGGGGTGCAATTTTATAACATTACAAGATAAAATGAATATGGTGTGAAAATTAAAGAAGGAATTATATGGATTGAGGAAAGCTCCTAGAGCATGGTATGCAAGATTGGATAAATATTTGATACAGCAAGGATTCAGTAAAAGTACAAAAGATAGTAATCTTTACTTCAAAATAGAGAAAGACAAGATCTTGAAAGGGGTTGTGTATGTGGATGAAATTATCTTTGGAGGAAATGAATCCTATGTATAAGACATTTGTTGAAGAGATACATAAAGAGTTTGAGAAATTAATTTTTGGGAAGATGATTGTTGCACCTATAGTACACATACCCCATTTGAACCAGGGACCCCCTCTTTCTATTCTTGTTTTTTTTAGGTCATTTTTTCTTTTGCCTCATTTTGCTTTCCCCTATTTCTAAGCTTGGATTGGTCACATGCAATAAAGTCACAAAATTCCACCTAGACAAAATCACCTATCCAAAATTTGCTAGGTCCTTTGCCTTTATAGATCTGATCCTACAAGTTTCCTTGTACTTTTCACCACTACATCCACCAGGCCTCATGGACCAACATTTCTGGGTCTCCTATTATGGAATGTCACTATCTCTCTGAAGCTATCTAATGTCCAACTCTTGGCATCTACTCATATGGCGGGTCCCGCATCAACCTTCACCACTTAGATCTTGACCAAAGAATTGCACCAACTCAAATTTCAGCATGCCACCCACCCAGTTACCCATGGTACCAATAATTAATGCACACCATTAATGGAAATATACTTATAAATAAAAGTGACCCACCTTTCATTTTCACCCTGTGATTTGAATTTTGAGAAGAGAAGATAGAGCTCTTGCCCACACGAGATCCTATAGAAGATTTGAACGAAGCACTGGTACATATTCACCCATTTTTTGATGATTGTTCATCAAAATTTCAACGGCCGTTCGTCGCTATTATTTTGTCAAAATTTTGACAGAATTTGAAGCATCAAAATTTTGATGAAATAATAGGGACAAATGATTGTCAAAATTTTGACAAACGATTGTCGAAAAATGGGTCAAAATGTACTAGTGAGGTTTTCTTTGGATTTTTGTATTGTTTTTAGGTATGTTCACGTTTAAAATTTTAAGAAACATTTCCTTTAGAAGTTAGGGTTTCATAAATGTTAAAATATTCAAAAATAAAACCCTAGTTCATCGTGGCCTCTCTCCAAACCCTCTCAAACTCTTGGCATGTGCTTGCATTCCACCCAACATTTCAAAAATCTCTCAGAGCAAGTTAAACCCTTTGTTTGCACTCGTGCAAAACCCCATTATGCTCTTGGAATTCTTTGAACAGAAGGAACACCCATGTGGATCACCTTGTTTCCCTTGTCATATGATTCAATACGAAGGAAGAATAATAATCTATCTCAATCTCTTTAACAAAACTCCAATCAAATGCTTGACTTGCCCTATCAATGAGGACTCAAACTTTCTTCACAAAATCTTGTTTTCAAGGTATAAAATTGAGATAAAGCACAAAAATTATTGTTTCACCTTTAAGACACCTTAATAAACATTAAAAAAATTGACCCAAATACAATTCCTCCCCTTAGCACTTCAAATATGAAAATTCAAAAGCACAAAATTACAGTCTTAAGCAAATTTTTTTCTATGCACAAAGTAGGTGCTTATTGGTTCTCATACCCCCACTACTTTCCAAAATTCCCTAATGGGTCCAACATGTTTAATTTGGTCTTCCAATACTAATATATTCAATTCCCCAAGTTGTTTCATGGGTTTTTACCAAACCCCATCTTGTAACCCTCCTAATTTCTCTTCCAAGCATTGTAACAGTGCTAGGGCATCACCTAATGAGCCAAAATCTTCAACACTTACACCTGAAACCTCAATAATCTTGAATAACACAATATAATTGACTCAAAAACCAATTTTTAGAGGATTCCAATCAAACAAAATGGAGTTATACATTTTTGAGAGCTTGCTGCCCTGTTAAAAACTCAACTTGATTGTTTCTATCAAAATGAGTATATCTTTCTTAATATTGAATGAAATGACCTCAAATCAATGAAAAAATAAATATAACTTGTTCCTCTATCCAACCATATAATATTTAGTTCATTTGAAGGTTGTACTTGCATGTAAAATTCATTGCAACATGATTGTTATAGAGAAATATGGAAAGTTGCAATCAATAAAATCACCATAACTCCTATAATACTTCATAAAAATTGATGAAAAAAAACTAAAATGAAGTATAATTAGAGGAATATCAAATAATATTACTTCCCCTTGAATATATAGATGTATATGGCCATAAAAGTCTCTGCAAATTCAGATTTCTTAGAAAAAATTACAGAAAAATGGAGGTTTTCATTTATTTTCAAAAACAAAACTTCAAATACAGTTCCTCCTCTCTTTCCTCAAATCCAAAGAGGCTTATTTATGCATTAAAAATCATAAAAAACTCCAACCAATCAACTAAAACTAAATTAATACCTACCATGACTCTTGGTCTTCCCATTTTTCCTTTTTTGTCATTTTTGCAATATTGCATATTTTGCATACTTTTCAACTTGACCCCTATAATACCCCAGATACATCCAAGATGGTATTTTATGACCTTACACATGAATTTAACATGAAATTTATGCTTCATATAATTTTACAAGAAATTTTGCAACTCTTATTGCAATTTTGCACTTTTTTGCAAATATGACAAAATTTGATAAATTGAGACCAAATGAACACACCACCTATGAAAAAACCTATCAAATGTGTTAAACACCTTAAAATGGTCTTTAGAGACCTTATTGAATTAATCCTAAGACTTACTACAACATTTATTTACAAATAGGCCTCATGGAGGCTTGAAAGCAACAAGGTGCTCCTACACGATTCTCCCCTTGAAGAAAAAACTCAAGTCCCTTGAGGTTACAAAATGAAAAAGACTTGAAAAAAGAAAAGTATCTTCATCATCACCTACAATCACAAAAAATTGTGAGTGGTGTAAATTTTTTTCCTTGAAATGTATCTTCATCTTGAATTTTGGTTTATCTTTCATCACAGGTGTCATCACAACAAGAAAATTTTGTACGTACCACCCTTCTTCTTTGCACTAATTACTTGCTCAAACTCTTTCACCTTTTTTGTAACTCCTCAAACATTTCATTTTTGTCTTCCATGCATGATGTTTCTACCCTTGTTTTCTATCATGCTTATGAATTTCAAAAACTGAAAATCCATTATTCTCCTCTGAAAACAGTGAAAAGAATACCATATCTTCATATCTTGTAAAGAAAACTTGATTTTGCAAACTAAATTCATGTTTTACCTTAGTATTTGTTACCAAATCCATATCATTTTCTTCCAAATTTTTATTTTCCTTCACATCTTCAAATTCTTCAATGGTCGTAACCTACAAGTGTGATTCTTCTTCCACTGTAATGCTCTCTTCCTTATCAACTATCACAAATGCAACTTGTTTTCTTTTCTCTTTATTTGTCTACAAAAAAATATTCATCTTCTTAACTTTATTTCTCTCTTCTCTTCTCTTCATCATAATCTTCTCAATAGGCCATATGACCCCTTTCTTGATCTTCAAGTGTCAATTTGTGACTCTTTTGAGCAACTATTCTATCCTTTCCATGTCCCTTTGCATAATTTGCCTTAATTCTTTGATCTCTTGATCAATCTCCTTTTGCATCATCTCTTCCTCTTTTCTCTTCCTCTCTTTTTCCTCTTGCTTCTTATTTTTTCTCTCTTCCTTTTCCTGCAAATTCCTTCTCAATATCTCCATCTCTTCTAGATGGTCTTAGCAAGTCTCTTTGCTCACAACTTCTCAACTTTCTCTCTACCTTTTCAGTGGCAGCAACCAGGTTCTCACATAACTTGCAACCAACCAAACCACAAACCACAAGCCACAAAAAAAAACACAAACTCACCAGCCCAAATCTTTCCCAAGCTCTAATGGCTATTTGATGCAGTAGAAAGGAAGAATAGCAATCTATCTCAATCTCTTTAACAAAACTCCAATCAAAATGCTTGACTTGCCCTGTGAATGAGGACTCAAACCTTCTTCACAAAATCTTGTTTTCAAGGTACCAAACTGAGATAAAGGCACAAAAAATTCGTGTTTCACCTTTAAGAAACCTTAAGCAACATTGAAAAAATTGAACCAAACATAATTCCTAACCTTAACATTTCAAATATGAAAATTCTCAAGCACAAAATCACAATCTTAAGCATTTTTTTCCTATGCACAAAGTACGTTCTTATTGGTTCTCATACCCCCACTACTTTCCAAACTTCCCTAATGGGTCCAAGATTTTTAATTTGGTCTTCCAATACTAATAGATTCAATTCCCAAGGTTGTTTCATGGGCTTTCACCAAACCCCATCTTGTAACCCTCTTGATTGCTCTTCCAAGCATTGTAACAGTGTTAGGGCATCACCTAATGAGCCCAAACCTTCAACACTTACACTTGAAACCTCAATAATCTTGAATAAAATAATATAATTGACTAACAAACCAATTTTCAAAGGATTCCAATCAATAGAAAAGGAGTTATACATTTTTGAGAGCTTGTTGCCCTATTGAAAACTCAACTTGACTGTTTCTACCAAAATGAGCATATCTTTCTTAATATTGAATGAAATGACCTCAAAAAAATGCCAAAAGAAAAAGAACTCATTCCTCTATCCAACCATATAATATTTAGTTCATTTGGATGTCGTACTTGCACATAAAATTCCCTGCAACATGATTGTTATAGAGAAATCTAGAAAGTTGTCATCAATAAAATCACCATAAATCCCACAATACTTCATAAAAAATGATGAAATATCAAATCATATGACTTACCCTTGAATATAGATGTATATGGGAGTGAAAATATAGAAAAATGGATTTTTTCATTTATTTTGAATAAAAATTAAATAGACTCATAGAAATATCAAATCAGATGACTTACCCTTGAATATATAGATGTATATGGGAGTACAAATATAGAAAAATGGATGTTTTCATTGATTTTCAATAACAAAACTTCAAATACAGTTCCTCTTGTCTTGCCTCAAAGCCAAAGAGGATTATTTATGCATTCAAAACCATAACCAACTCCAACCAATTGACCAAAACTAACTTAATACCTACCATTACTCTTGGTCTTCTCATTTTTCCTTTTTGGTCATTTTTACAATACTGCATATTTTGCATACTTTTCAACTTGACCCCTATAGTACCCCAAATAAATACAATATGGTCTTGTATGACCTTACAAATTCCTTTTACATGAAATTGACCCTTCATATATTTTTACAAGAAATTTTGCAACTCTTAGCAAAATTCTGTACTTTTTTTTGCAAATATGACAAAATTTGATAAATTGAGACCAAATGACCACACAACCTCTGCAAACACCTAAAAAATGACTTAAACACCTTTAAATGGTCTTGAGAGACCTTATTGAATGAGCCCTAATCCTTCCTACAACATCTATTTACAAATAGACCTCATTGAGACTTGAAAGCAACAAGGTACTCCTACACCATCATCCTTATCAACACTTGAAAATCTTGAAGAAAATGGCTATGTCCATGATCCCATGCAGGATTATGACTACAGATAGCCCCCATCCCATCATCGTTTGATCAATGGAAAAACCCTAAGGTTGTCTCGAATTGCACGACCCATCTATATTGTTGTTATGAATGAACCAAACCCAACACTCATTGAAATCCACTAAATCGTAGCTACTCTTTGGGCTACTTCATGTGGTTCACCACCACCCAACTACCACTATTTAATAGTGAGGTTACCACATTGTCCTACAGTGAAGACTCCACACTCTCACTCTCCTTTTGACTTCAAGGACTTTTGAGAAAAAAAACCAAGTATAAAGTGTGCATGTGGGTGAACCTATGCAGTTGGTTGTCATCATAGAGTGGTTTACTCATCATTGCTATCTGATAGCTGGGCACTTATGTCCTCCCACATTATGGACTCTGCGGGGAAATTTTCCCTTTCAAAAATTCTAAAGCTTTCCATTGTCAAACCCTAGTCTGTATGGTCATTGCAAGCCTTCCTTTGCACACCACCATTTATGGACCTCCATGCCCATATGGTTGTTCCTTAATGGAGATAACGTAGCAGTGTCCCAATAGTTGACTTCTACACTCCCAAGATCGATTAAACTTCAAGGCATGATTCATAATGTCTAAGGTATCCACAGGTTCCGCCATTCAGAACTCTTCATGTGGGTCACCATCTTCTGAGTTCCGCTACTTAATGGTCGAGCTCTAACATTTTTAAACCCCATGACACCTGCACCCATTCAACCCAAAATATCACCAAAGCCTAATCGAACAACTCCAAGTTCCCCATGGACAATTTTTGCACATGTCAAAAGACCCAGACTCAGATTTTCCCATAAAAATAACCATGTGGGAATTCCAATGTGGACAACTTCCATGGGATTTTGTGGCCCCAGCATCGTCCTACTTCAAATTGCTCTTAACGGATTCCACCAAGGGGAAACCTACACCCCTAGACCCACACTTGCATAATTGATCTGAATGAACTCCAAATGACTAAGGTTGGTGAATGTCATGATCTTCTAGGGGTATGTAAGTGGATTTAACTGAGAATTTGAAGGATTTAACTAGCATTTGTTCTGTTGCATTTCCAAAAAACTTACTACACCTTTGCTTGTAGGATTTATGGAATCTGCTGAGAGATCATCAGGGAATCCCATAGGAAAAGCTAACAAGGGAATGAAGCCTACAAGAGCACCAAGGGGAAGGAAGAAAAGGAATAAATGAATTATTAGTTCCATGGGGTGGAGTGCACCTCCAATATTGCCTCCACCTGGGACACAATGCCAAATAAAGACCTCAAACACATAAATATTAATGAATTCAAGCAAAGGGTGATGATCAACCCTACCACAAAATATTCAAGAAGAATCAAACAAAGAGGCCTCACTAGAGCAGACAACTTCCCTCCTACCTTGGCTAATCTAGAATTAGCCATGGCTTGTCGGGAGTGTTACCACTCTAGCTGGAAAATAATTGATAAAGAAGGAAGAGTACTGGAAAAATTATCTACTAAGTCTATAGGCAAGACATTCAACATCCCAACATTCAACAAGATGGAAGAAACAGAGAAGGAATTTTCCCAAAATGTATGGCAATAGGACCCTCTTAGATGCAAAAGAATGATCAACCAGTATTGTTTAAAAGACAAGAGGGGTAATGCCAATAAAGTACCTCAAAAGCTATTTATAAGTGATTTCTTCAAAGAGTACCATGATTTGGTTACTCTCCTAAGTAGAGTAATGGGCCTACCAACTATTGAATTCTTTGAAGAGTGGATGTTCTACTTCATAGAAGAAATCATCTGAGGTGAAGCCAAATTCCATTTGGCCAAAATGATAAGTGATAGCTTGAACAACTAGCTCCTGGCCATGAAGAAGATCTTCCAGTTCTACATGAAATCATATTTAGTCTATCCCCTAACAAATAAATTATCATACAAATGACTCTTCTAACATTGGGGAAAATGAAGGGAGAGATCAAATTTTATGACTGCTATCCCCAGTTGCAGTACATGAACTTTAAAAGAAAGTACATAAGAGTGGATGATGCCTTCATCAGGGACATTATCAAACTCTTGGGAGGAGACTTTGAGAGAAGGCTATCACGCAGCATGAAGGCCATTATAAAGGGATTTGGGTATCTATTCATCCAATTCCTAAAGTTCACCAATATCATAGCAAAATAGTTCTCAGGAAGGCCCTATTAGTCACTGCACTACCCTAATCACCACATCATATTGCTAGAGGTTTCTTGGTATTTGCAGACTACACATACCTTTCTAAGTGATAAGCATAGAGTCAGGGTTCCATATCCCCTAACCTTTGGACAAGGGATGTACTCCTGCCCTATTTCCCAATGTGTTGAATATTCAAACAAAGAGTTAGCATAATATAACTTGGACCTTCATACAGACTAAGGGAGGGTGGAACCTAATGGCAAGTTAAAGAAGTGGGTTGGAAGGCAATACACCCACCGGCCTCACATTGAGGACTTCTAGGCCAACTGCAATGATGACAAAGAGGTGTAGATGTGGCACTATGTGAGGATGATTGCTTAGTTTGTGAAGTCCATCAATCTATTTCTCATACCTAATTATATCATTGAAGAAGAAATTTTTTTTGATGATAGTTACCATGATGTGACTAGGATGCCCCTACCTATTATTGATTGGAACAAGGAAGAGGTCACTGACCTCGACATTCTTACTTGGCCCATTGAGCATAGAACAAGACAATGGGTGGATGCACAGATAGTTCAACTCAAAGAGCAAGGTGCAAAATTGACATATGGTGAGCTTGACGATGAGCATGAAAGTGAAACCAATAGTGGAACATCCACTGGTTCATCAGGTGAAGCTCTCAAGTCCCCACCAGTCACAAGGTCTAAGAAGAGGAAAGATACATCTAAGCACAAACCTAAACATAAAGTGTACTCTAGGAAGACAACCGAAGGGCAGCCATCAAAGAGGGAAAAGAGAATGGAGATGTGTGTACTTGAAATGACAACTATCTAGGAAGAGAAGCATCCATAAGAGGAAGAAGAAGAAACTGGGAAACCACACTCACCACCTATGACTTCTGCTCCTGCTACTATTTTCATCACCACTTCTCAACCTTTCGCTTCCAGGGCTCTACCCATCTCATCTCTTCCCACTGTGGACATCTCAGTCCACCTCACCTCCACCTCACTGAATGCTCTGGTTATGGTACTAAACTCTTCCTCTTCCACTACTTCCCCACTATCATCTTCCTCACTCCCACCCCCACTTCCTACATTCTCTACGCTTTCACCATCCATGCCCTCAACATTTGTGGCATCACCTATCCTACCACAAGCCTTTGCGATGTACATGCAGAATGTTCCTATTGAGCTTTCTAGGGTAACCCTTGACCCCAAGGTCCAAGAGCTATTGGATCAGTTAACTACTGATTTTCCTATTCCTCCACCTACTGAGCCACCCAAAGTTGAGGCCACCATTTAGATCTCAGAATAAATGGAAATGCTCAGTGCAAAGCAACATAAAGAGGCTAAAAAGAATATATATGATGAGCCTAAGGATTCTAATAAGAATGATTATTTTGAACACACAGAGGGACAATTGAATATAAGCCTAGACAAAGTGGCTTCTGATAAAGAAGGACTACAAACATCTGAGGAGGAAGAGCTTGATGAGCACTATGTGGTGGAAACATCAAATCAAGAACCAGAAGAAGAAGCAAGCCTAGAGGAGCACCACTCCAAATAAGGAAAGACAAACACAAATTTAGATGTGGAGGTACTTGAAGAACCTCCACAAACTGGCAAAGATAAGGGCCTGATGCAAGGAGAAATACCTCTAGGAAATGAGGAAGAGAAAGATAAACAAGGAGAAGAAAATGCACTAGAAAGAACTCTAAGCCTGACCAGAATGTTGAAATTGAACAAGAATAAGATAAGGAGAAAGGCACCAAGTCCCCTGAGAGGAGTATTGAGGATCAACTTGAAGCATCAAAAGGGACACAATTAGAAGAGAATGTTGTTGAAGAGAATTTTGAGATCATTGACCTTAATAAAGGGAAAGCCACACCAGTGCAGGAGATAAATGAGGAAGAAAATTAGGATGAAGAAGCTCCCAAAGCCTTATAGGATTATGTACCCCAAGTTGCAATGCATCCTGAAGTGGTCTTAGGAGGTCAAGGAGAAAGAACTGGCTTTTTTGAAGGAAGACCATGGCTCACTTGATGATTGGTTGCATACCCTTGAGTTCAGTAAGGTGGTTATGGATAGGTCATTAGTGGAGCTGGAGGATATCTATGCCAACATTATTTCCCACTTGGCTGAGGTGAATGAATTCCTGAAGTTGATGATGGATTATGAAGTGCCTGCTCTAGAAATAGATCCATAGAAGGTCAAGCATGAATTCCTTAAGTGCGTAGAGCAAGGAGCTAGTGATACACTATTGGCCGATTTTATGGATTTTTCCACTTAATCCTTATCAAAGTAGGAATAGATGGTAAAGGTGGGAGATAAATGTGTGAGGCATCATGAAGAAATGCTAAATGACTCCAAGGGAATCACCTTTCAAATAGCCAAGTTGTATTTTGCAAAAAGGGACAAGCTCTAGGCTATGATCAGGAAGTTCATGGAGTATGCTACTCTCCAAAATAATGCTAGAAATCTAGTTATAGATGATGAGTATTTGACAACATAGCTATAAAATTTGGAAGTCACTACACGATGAAATAGACTACAGGAAAAAATAGGGAAAAGACAAAGAGGTTTATTTTATATTGCCATATATTTGGGGTAGGTGAAACCCTAATGTAAAATTAATCTGAGCCACACAATGTAAATGAATCTTGTCAATTCATTTTTCTTTTGGAAAACTATAAATAGGGGAATCCTCTCATTTTCAAAGGGAAAGATGAGTTGTTGTAAAGACATATTGTGGAAAAATATATAAGAAAATCATTGGTTTGATGGTTTCTTGTGTATTTCTCTCATATATGCATGATTCTATCTCCAAGTATTAGATTTTAGCTTTGTTGTTAGTTCATGTTGTGCTTTAATGGTGAAGTATGCTATGGTGTTTGATGTCTTCTTAGCTCATGTTTTTTGTTGTTTATTGCTGATAAATTGTTGTGTAAAATTAGTTTGAGCATCATTTACATTATTGCACTTAAGTTCAATTGTTATCCATGATTTAATGGTGAATTAATGGTTTGAAAATCTATAGGCCTTAGAATATTACACTAGTTTCATGAGACTATGGGTTGTCCTTGGTTAAGCAGAACTTAGTTTTAGAAGTTTGTTCACTATAGCATTTGCCATTGTTACTATTCATCATCATTTGGACGTCTAGGAAACTTCTACCTCGCTTTTCATTTTTTCTATTTCTTTCAATCTAAAGTTAAAACAAATTTCCAACATCATTATAAAGTCAAATTTGCTGACAAAGATAGAGTTTTAGCTTGTTGTTCTGAACTTGTAGAAGTCACCCACCCATTTCCAAATTTTATAAAACTCCTTTTTGTAGACTGAATTCCATCCATGCTTACTAAACCCTAAATTCCCATTGTGATTACTAGCAAATCACATCAACAACTGAGCTACTTTTGCAAGTCATGATCTAACAACCAAGAGACCTTGGGGTAATTTCTAAAACTTAGTTGCAGAAATTACCTTTCAAGAGAGGTAGCATACTTTTGTGATGCCTTTGTTGAGAAAGTGAAAATAAACCAATCAACAATTACTTTCTTCCTTGGGTTACAAATATATCAAAAAAATAAAGGGATTTTCATTTAATAGTCCAATTATTTTAAAGAGATGTTGAAGAAGTTTGGAATGGAAGACTCCAAATTGGTATGCACTCCTATGGTGATTGTTTGTAAATTGAGCAAAGATGATGATTCACCTAAGGTTGATAAGAGAAAATATAGATCTATGATTGGTGGACTATTGTATCTAACTACTACTAGACCGAATATCAAGCATGAAGTTTGTCTTATGGCTAGATTTCAAGAGGATCCTAAAGTAACAAATGTTGCAACAATAAATAAGATATTCAAATATTTAAGAGGTACTCTGAATTATGGCTTGTGGTATCCTAAGGATACTAATTTCATACTAAGGGTATATGCAGGATCATCATGGAAAAAACAGGCCCTTAAGTGGCAAAAAAAATAGAAAAATTAGAGTTAGGCAACTTGACATAAAAATTTGAATAAGTTATCTATATTATTTCAAAAATATGTAAAAATAGAATTTGTAGCACATTGAACATAGTTTCTAAACTACTAGGTTTCTTTAAATATATATATATATATATATTTGACGAAAATTTGAAATTTCAATGTAGTAGTACTTAAATTTCAAGCAAAAAATAAGAAGTAGGTGTATGTCTAACCACCCTAACCACAATAAAATTATAATATTTTTTTATAATATTTTAGATATAAGTAGAGGAATCATGTCTCGATGTGATGCATATTTTTTTGTATGTTGTTTGCAAGTAAATAACTAATTATGAATTTTTTATTACAACTTTTAAAAAATATAAAAAAAACTCGTATGTTTGACCACCTTAACTTGCTCAAAACTTCATGAAATTCAATCTTTCTTTTTGTAATCCTATATTATTTGAATCATAAAATGTGACGCATGTTTTGGATTCAAAAAATGTGATACCGTTTGAAAGCTATAGATGTTTTTCAATTAGTCTATCAATTAGGAGTTTAGTCATAATTTGAATAGAAAATGAATAATAATTACTTATTAAATTCAAAGTAAAGCATAATTTATATTGGTGGAAATCTGAGAATCCCTTTAAAAACCCGTTTTGTTTCATCAATTTTGGGTAAAAAAAAGTCATCGGCCATATACCCATCATATTCCCACTTTTTGGCCCATCATGATCCTGTACATACCCTTAAGTGCTTATACAGATGCAAATTGGGTTGGTTGTGTTGATGATAGGAAAAGTACAAATGGTAGTGTATTCTTTCTTGGATGTAGATTAGTGTCATGGTTAAGTAAGAAGCAAGATTCAATTTCCTTATGCACTGTAAAGGCTAAGTATATTGTAGTAGCATCATGATGTACCCAATTTTTGTGGATGATATAGATATTGAAGGATATCATAGTAGTGTATGATGAGTCTATTTCTATATTTTTGTGATAATACAAGTGCAATTAACATTTCAAATAATCTAGTGGTGCATTCAAGGATAAAGCATATATATATCAAGTATCGCTTTGTGAGAGAAAAGGTTATGGAGAATGAGGTAAAGCTTGAATATGTACCTAAAAAGGATAAGATTGTTGAGATATTTACTAAGGATCTTCCTAAAGATACTTTTGAGTATCTTCGAGAGAAATTGGGAATTATTACCCATCCTTCCTTAAACTAGATGAATATGGAGATGCATTAGTCTAGTGGATTCATGGATTTATCTCTCTTTTGGATTGATGTTGGTGGATACCTCTCACGCATGAAGGTATTGTCATGTGTTGTCATTGAGTTGCTCATTTGATCGAGTGTACTCTTAAGGTGGGTATTTAGAGAAATTATCTTGGTTTAGTGTCAAAGGGGGAGAACAATGCAAAAAAATTTATCCTTTTCCATTAATGTCAAATGGGAAGAGAGATAATCGTGTGAAAAATTACAATGTATTAGGGGGATAAATTTGTGTATATTTTCTAATCATTTTCTTCAAAGGGAGAATGAAGCATAAGTTGTAAGGGGAGGAGATAAATTTTGTATTCAATATAAGTTAAAAGAAAAGAGAAAGGAGAGATTTCTTTGATTGTTTTTCACATCATGTGTTTCCATCAATGACAAAGGGGGAGATTAATGTAAGTATGAAAGTGTTGTCATTCATGTCAACAATATGTCTATTAGCTATTGTTATCATTGATGTCAAATATGTGTTGAGGAAGTTTGTTGCATGATGAAGATGTCGAGGATTCTGAGAAAATTGATAAAATAAGGATACAGGGTGTTGCAGAGGTGTTATGGTTTTACTTCACATTTCTTATAGGTTGAAGATCTACAAGTTTGTGGTTTGGATATATTGGTTAGAGTTGTTTAGAGTTTATATATTCATAATCGGAGCTTTTGGATTGTTGGTCAAAGGAAGTTGTGTTCACTAGTATGTGAATTGATTTTGCAATGTTGTATAGAGGTGTCTGGGAGAAATGTATTTGCTCCACATTTCTCCAAAATTGTTATTCAAGACTTGTGGTTCTCAAGGAAAGATAATGGTGTTATTCTCTTGTATGTGTCAAGAGGATTCATGGTTTAGTGTATCGAAAGAAAGTATTTTGAGTTATAGAGTATTGCAGTATCTAGTAGTGTTGTCTAGATAATCTTGGATCATGTTTAAGTGAATTTTATTGTCTGAAAGTTTTGAATTGATTTAAGGAAGCAAGTACTTAATGTTTCATGTCCTTTCATGGGTAATGGTTGAATCGGTGTCTACACTACATTCAAATTTTTCAACTATTAATGAATGCATGGCATGGCATGTGAGATTTAATTTGGGTCCTAGTTGAGTATTTTTTTGGTCCACCTTCATTTTTAATCCATTGTGGGAATGTTTAGTGCCAACCTAATTTAAATTTATAAGTGTAACAAATAGTTTTCATTCGTGGAGAAGGTTTTCAAGGTTGAGGTTGATATAAATAAAGTGGTGATGTTTTGAGAGGCAAGAGGGAAGCAAGATAGATGCAAGATTGATGCAACTGATATGTCTGATGCAAATTTGAGCAAAGTAGTACGAACTTCAAAGTGTTGAACTTTTGAATGCATCCAGAATCTTTCAAACAAGGCTATGAAATTGTTGGAGTATTTTTGGTCATTTTCTTATTGCATTGAGAAGTTGTTCTCTATGTAACATTTATCTTCTATCTTCTTGTGTTCTTTCTATGGAAGTGAGCCCTGGGTATGAGCCTTTTCAAATGGAAAGTGTGTCCTATTCTAGCATTGAGCCCTTGTACCGATTTTTTAATTACTTATATTGTGAGATAATCCTCACCATGGTTTTTCGTCATTGGGTTTTTATGTAAATTTGGTGTTTTCTTGTGTATGGTGTTGTTATTTCAATTTTTTTAATCTACTTTTCATGATTTTAAGCACTTTAACAGAATAATGGTTTAAGGAATGCATGTTTATTTGATTACTATTGAGGGTTTTGATATTTTAATTTTCTACAACTAATTCCTACCCCCTCTTAGTTGTCTTTTTCATTCAACACATAATACAATCCTCAAATGATTACTACAGAACACCAAAAAAGAACATTAATACACTTCCACCTTTTTCACTAGTATCAAAGATCACCCCCTTGCTAAGAGAAATATTATAAGGTTCGAACTTTATATTTCAGTGCGTTTACAGAGCTTTTTCCAAGATACAATACTCAATAGGCTCAAAATAGCCAAAATTACAAATTTTGATACAAAATGAACTGTAGAAATAATCTGGAAACATTAGCCTTATGGTTGTGTAGTGCTCTTTACAACCTTTCCAATGCTTATTTATTTGCAAAAAAATAGAGCACTAGGGAAAAAGTTATGTCATGTTGAAGAAATTAGAACAAGATAGTTGCAACCTAAAATATCTAGTACAAAATGGAAAAAATATCTCCTCAATACCTTTGTGGATGGAAGAGTTCATCTCCTTCTTTTTTACAATATCTTATTTGCTAAAATCCAACACCTACATTAAAAGTTATGAATTTTTTTTAAATTGACTAAATTTAGCCTACAAGAAATGGGTTTTCTAGCAAAAAAATAATTCTAATTTGATTTCTAAAAAATATATTCGTTATGAGTAGATAATAACACAAACTGAAAAATATTTTGTTGTGAAGAAAAAAACTCAAAACCTTGGAGCTCTCCTTCACCCCTTCTCGAGTCATGGAAAGCCCTAGTAGCCACACTTAGCTTGTAGGAAGGATAAATTTTACTATTTAAGCTAGGGTCTTTATTTTCTAATTTTGCAAGTTTCATAAATGATCGTATCCCCTACAATGACAACTACACAAGCCTTAGATTTACAAGTAGGGGCTCGAAGGAAAAATGAAATAGTGGAAACACCACTTTAAAATTGAATCCTTGTGCCTTTGAAGATAAAAACTTTAGCACATAACAAAACATGTATAGTATACCAAACATTTATAGAAAGAGTTTTCACTAGGGGAACAATACTATAATAATCTAGGCTTTGTAAATTTAAAAGAAAATATTTAGTAAACAATATAAATCTAGGGTTTATTGTTAAAATAAGGGCAAGTGATTACCTCAAGTTTTCACACAAACTATGTTTTTCTCTAAATGATGTGTAGGAGAAAAAATTATAGAGTTTGCAGGTAAAGGTGAGTAGACAAGTTGCTACAGCTTGCCAAATTAGAGAAGTGAAAGGCCAATACCAGCGAGGAAGTGTTTGGATGAGAGGAAAGAAATATAAACAAGGAAAGTAACAAAAAGGGACAAAAATAGATGGTAGAAAATGATGAACAACAAAGATTCATTTCATCATCTTGCATGCCCTGTGTTGCGAATTTAGTTGTCGATAGAAAAAATGCATTATGCAAACCTTAGTGAGGGAACACGTGTAATTCCCATAAAAAATCACTAGAAAATGCAACAATTTTATTTTTTTTTCAACTAGGTGTTAAGATAATTCACAATGCAGTTGTGATGATAAGACCACATGACCATTACTATTACTCACATGCCCACGTTTTATTGTGACCCGCTTTCACACTACCTTTTTGAATCAATATAGATTTAAAGCCTAAGAGGCTATTTCTATAACCTAGAGTAGAAAATAATATTAGGTTAAAAGAAGACCATCAAATGGTTTAAAAAGGTTACTAGATCGTGTGGGCCAACTCCTCCCTTCATCTACTCCTAAAGAGATTTGATATAACATTTCTACAAATCACTTGAGGAGGAGAAATTATCAACGTTATTGCCCATGGCCTATTTTCCACTCAAACCTCTTCCAATGCATTCCAAGGGATGCTTTGGTTATCAAAAATGGTTCAATTGATCTATCCTATTACTTGTCAATAAAAAAAGGGTTATTATTCCTCCAATTAATTAAGCATAACTATTACTTCAATAAGGGAATTAAATGCCCAAATTTCTATTTAGGAAACCCCCATAAATTTTGACAATGGTACATTATTATTTAATAGTAACAATCACTTTTATTTTATTTAATTTCAAGCAAATGTTACAAAAGGCGTTACTATTACACTTCTAACATTTTGTTTAGCCATTGCTTATTTGTAATGTAACATGATTATGATTGACTAATCCCCAAAGACCTTAATTTAATTATTTAACCACAAAACTCCAATAGAAATGTTATTAGCAATTTCAAAAAATTAATTTATTTAATTATGATGTAAATATTGATAACACTGTCATCCTCTTCAATGATGTTATACACAATTTATTGAAATTACCTCACACACAATATCAATATGTACATACATCATTTTTACTTTGCATTTATTGTGATTTCCATTTTTTTATCATTATTAATATTATTGCCAATGTGAACTTATTATTGTAGCTAATATTAATAATGATATTTTCATTAGTATTGATATTGTTATTATATATTCTCTATCAAAATTAATATTGTTGTAATAATAATCACATGTCCCTTGTTCGATTTAACATTTTAATTTTATTTGCTACTATTTGTATTATGATTAACATTATAATTAAATCACTCACACTATTATTATTCATTAATATAATTATTTACTTTGTTAATGGTAGTATCAGTATTAATATCCTTATTATTTGTAGAGCTTAAAACTATCCATGAGATAATGATATTGTTGAGGAGATTAGGGTTTGAGCTAGATATCAATGCATAAAGGCTAGTGGTGCAATTTTGAATGTTTGTGAAACATTTCAAACAATTGTTATGGACTAACGGTGTCAAACCTCACCTTAATGACATGCTCTACACTAAAATGTAAGTATTATTAATCCATTGTGAGATTAAATATCGCTTGGGAGATGATATTAATATGACTAACCCTAATGATATTATCGCTATATTGACAATGAAATAATAAACTAAAAGTTCTTATTAACTTTAAAACAAATGTGGTTCAAATGTAAATCTCAAAAGAAAATTTATTTACCTAAATAAATTTTATCGATGAATAATTAATTTTCCTATAATACCCTTAAATTATCCCAATTTATACCTTTTAAAATTTTGGCACTTTAAAAAAAAGAGTAAAGTATAAAACTATAAAAATAACTAAAATGCATTATAAATATACTCAAAAAGAAGAAGCTATGTATATTTTTCTCTTTTTTATACTTTAAGAATATCATATTAAAAGGATAAATACAAGTCTAAGTCTTTTAAGAATCCCACGATTCCCTTTTCTTTCCTTCAGAACTTTTTATTATTGTTTTTTTTGGGGGTATATTTTAATGTGTAAGGCTTTTTAGGATTATGACTTACCACATTTTATATTTTAAGAATTTATCGAGGCTTGCATTTAGAGTGAGTTAGCCACCCAACCAATTATAGCAAGAATAATGAATCGCGGCAACACATGTTTATGAGTTCTGTTCAAATTAAAAGAACACCTTAGACGCTTATAATTCACGTTGATAAAACGTAAAAGCTGATAAAACATAACGGCAAAAGCTGATTTTTATTTTTATTTTTTTCATTTCTATGGCTTTGTTTGATATGATGCAAGCGGTTCTACAATAAAGCAACAAACAGTGAAATCCCAATGCCACCAGCGTCCAGGAGCTGATTGCTGTAGCTTATGTGATAAGATATTTCATTCCCATAGGGCCCTTCACTGAAGCGTTCGATTTAAAAGGAACTGCTGTGGGTAAATCTATTAGAGTTTGTTCCTTGGTAAATTTTTTTAAGCCATGTTTCTCAGTTCATTTGCCAATTTTCCCAGAGGTTTGGTAAGTATTGATGACTGACGTCTACGGTCATATGGGCTAGAAGTCACGCCTAAGGATGAAAGAAAATAATTATGAGTGGCACGCTGGGTTAGGAGGAAGTAACTAATAACACACTGACTCTACCCTTGGGGCGTAACTATCTCCTCTTTCCACCGACAGTGGTAGATGTGATAAACGTGGAGGAATATCCTTCCTATCCAGCCCATAAAAGCTTTGACCATGGGTCATTCGTGGGGTCAATATAGAAACTCCCAACTAACATAAGGTATTTAAATCAGCAAATCTTCTTACATGCAGGAGACGTGATCTACACTCATACATTATCCAAATATCTTGCTGTGTACCCTCTAAGATGAGGTTAGATTTCTGCAACCAGCAATAATGGTTACGTCTGTAAGTGGCACGAAGAAATTGGAGGGATAATAACCAGTGGCACCAACCCTATCATACGGCTACTCTACATATACGTCAGTTACTTGCATAAAGCAAAAACTATAACTATCATGCCAGTTGATTCAATGTTATCAGTGAATTCTAGGCTTGGCTAGTGTTTGGCAGAAGTCGCTCTTTAATTTAGATTTGACGTTGCACTCAATATTCGAAAGGGGTGCATAGAAGATGTGAGGAAGGTCAATTACGATAAATTTCGGTCTATTTTTAGGTTCTTGGCTGAAATTTTCATTTTAGTTTTGAACATACTCTGAAACCTCGTCGAAACCTTATTTTCAGGCTGCAGTTCGCCAGATCGGAGAAGAGAAAGGTCAATACCAGCAAGGAAGAGTTTGGAGGGAGATATTCCAAGTGTGGTGAGGAAAGCAGAGAAAGAAAATAAGGACAACAGCTGGGAAAAATGACAAGGAACAATGATCGACTGAGATCCGTTTAATCGTCTTGTATTGCAATATTGGACGCAAGCATTCAAGAAAAATGTTAGCCAAGTAGCAGGTGGAAACGTCTACAAAAGTTTTAGATGCTCCCAACATTAGCCCATTTAAACAGGAGAAATTAAAAAAACTTCCCATTAGGTGTGTGGCGGCTTGAACAAAGGGGAAATAATTTTTTTTAACTTTTTTAACTTCGTAGCCAGCTCTCTCTCTAATTCATTTTACCTCCCTCGGAAAGCTTACATTGATCTTAGATTTCGGCGTGGGTCCATATAATTATTCTTTTTTTAATAAATCTATTCTCTATATCACATCAGCTTTTTCATTTATTCTTTGTCACTTCTAAATTATAAATTTCATTATTATTTATACTGTCATTAAGGAACGTATATGGAAACATATCCTTTACCAGAGGCATGTTCACTGATTTTTGTTCTAGTACGCAATGCATATGCGATCTGCTTAATTTATTTATCTACTCCTATAACATTTTCATTCTTTATAATTAGACAACCATATATTTGTGTACATATATTCTTTATAAAGTCGAATGGAATCACATTCTTGCTTTGAAAGTGAGTAGGCTTTACTCCTTTCGATGGCATGTGAGATTTTCTCCCACAAATACTGCAGGAAGAATGTATATATGTACATTTGAAACCTAGACATTTTATTATATGTGGGTATATGTGTTCTAGATTAAAAAATACTCACCCGTAGGTACAATAAGCACATCATTAGAACCCTATATATATTTCAAAACCAATATTCATGCCTTAACATGGATTTATATTTATTCTTATCACTCATTGCGTGATAAAACAAGTGAAACCTCCATTCATATTTCTTTTACATATAATTTTGATTTCTATAATAGTATAAACTAAAATTTGTTTAGCTTATGTTAATTCTACTACCATCATGATCAGCCATCTATTGAATTTATTTTATTTCCATAACAACATTGACCAAAAGTCTTTATAAACCACAAATTATAACCATTTTTTTTTTTGTGAACAATACAACAGCAACATTCAAATATACTTTACAAAACAACATCTCAAAAGAAGGTAAATGTTTCCAATTTTTCTCTAAATATATCACAATGTAAAGTATCATAATGCAAGCAATTTGGAAGAAGAAGTTTGCTCTCCTTCATTACAACATTTACCATTTCCCTACCTAAACTCTCATTAACACAATAATACATAGTGATTAAATGATCAACAAACCAAGGCATAAAGGCTTGCTCTCCACCCTACCATAATGGCATCATGGAGCCTCGTGGGATCTAGCCATACCCCTGAGCAAGAAATTCTTTCAGCTCCACGATGATAAGTGGAGTCTTTTCTAATTTCTACAAAGGGATAAAACTAACATAACACAAATTTTCTGTATTTAGATTCTCTATTTCCTATTTACAACCATGCTAAATACCATATGTCACCTTCTTACTGCCAGTAAATAAGGGTAAATGGAATTAGGAAAAAAAAGACTTATCTCTTGTCTTAGAGATGAAGGAACTAAACTCTTGTGTCCATCTAAGTTTCTCTCCAAGCCAAGCCATCTTGATCACTATCTTCCAAGAGGTGGACTCCTCTCCTCTTCTTATTCTTTCCACCATCTCCACTCAAGTTCTACAATAGGAGAAGTGGGTAACACCCCACTCCTTCTTCCTCTCCACAATATGTAGAAGTTTCACAAATTGCAACTCTTGGATGGGAAGGTGTGGAGTGTACCTCCCCCCCTCAATGAAGGTCCTTCCCACATTAATGAGAACATGCGTTTGGATAACCACTCCATCTTTCCACCCCATCCTCTTCTCAAAATTCGTCACTCTCCATTATGAGAGCTTTTCAGGGGTCAAATCATGTTGTGGGGGAACTATTGTTTGCCCACTTGACCCCTACCACTATGGTATAGATCCTAGGGAGTCTATTTTTGCACCCTAACCCAAAAATTTGACCAACAACTCTTATTAAAATCCCACTCAAGGTTCCATTTGAGTTTCAATCTTAGCTAGGGGTTTTCAAGACCTAATCCCCACTTACACCTCACATGAATCCCAACTAAATGCCCTCACAACCTTAGTCCTCCAATACATTAACTCCACTTGTTTATAGTCTCCAAATTTAATCAAATTTATATCCTCATGATGTAGTCTTTTGATTCGCTCTTGATGGTTCTCCCTTATCATGCTAACACTATTGCCTTCCTGCACATTACCAACACGATCATAAGTACTAGTTGTGTAATTATACATTAATCTGTTTGTTGAACAAATTCTAAGTTTTAACTATATACTAATCCATTTAGAATCTCAATTTGCATTCCATTGTATAAGAGTGCAATCCACCTTCATTGTAGTGACAATAGAACAAAATATCAAAATGATATGCAAGAATATTACCAAGTGATCACCTTATTTATTATCTAGAATGTGTTTAATCATCAATTCAAGAAAAACATAGAACAATCTATGGTTGTATTTTAAGTACATATGAGGTGGGTCCTTACAAAACCTTCGGTATAAAAAGGAAAATTCATGTCGAATGAGGGAGGGAAAATGAATGAGGAGAGGGAAAGAAAAAAATTATTTTAGAAAAAATACTTTTTTATTGTCTTAATTTAAGACAATTATAAAATTAAAAATATAATTTAAATATGAAATATATATTTAAAACAAAATTAATATTTTTTGATAAATTAATGTCTTAAACCACCCCTCTATGTAGTAGTGTATTGAAAATTAGATCTTTTTTTTTCATTATAATATTCATAATTATCTAATGTTGAGATTATTTTTTAGTGGGAATTGAACATGGAATGAGATTGGAATTAATTTTTAAATTTGTGGATATTTTACAAGAAATTACTATGTTTTCCTATACATAAGATGACTAGGAAATCCAATTCAACAATTATTTCATCATCCATTAACTACTATAAGTGGTTTCAGTGTGAAAAAGATGTTACATTTGAGAT
This sequence comes from Sequoia sempervirens, assembly GCA_007258455.2. Lineage (NCBI taxonomy): Eukaryota > Viridiplantae > Streptophyta > Pinopsida > Cupressales > Cupressaceae > Sequoia > Sequoia sempervirens. The sequence continues at coordinate 9,260,795 of VDFB02271358.1, forward strand.
AGTCAAGGACATTTTAAAATATATTGTAGTAATAAACCTCTTAAAATTATCATCTAAGGAATTTTGGAATAGGGAATCCTACCTAGTTAATTATATTGGGCATGTAAAGGATGCTAAGTTAGTTGATGGATATTTTTCCTAAACAAATAGGTCTTACATATTTTAGCATAAAATAAATTATAATTCATGCATTATTGAAGATTATTATTAAATATTTGTGGCCTCCAAGTATTCAAATGCTAGCTACTCTAAAAGATGAGTGGAATCATATTCAATCTATGGTCATAAATACATAAATTTTTATAAGTCCAAAGTCATTTGTTGCTATTAGTATATATTTGTGATAAGTGTTTTCATCACATGTACATTAAGATTTTTGGATTGTTTATTTTCCTTCTCAGTGATTTTTCCAAATAATACATATTTGTAAGATATCATTGTATGCAATGGCTAGGGATTTGAGGATCTCTAAAATTTGAATTGAAGGTGATTCATTGAATATTATCAATTTCCTTAAGCAAGGATATCCCCCTTCATGGTCCATTAAATTTTTTATTATGGATGCTATTTCCTTTTGTGGGGATTTTGAAGAAATTTATATTTTTTATACTTATAAGGAAGCAAATGTCGTGGTTGATTGGTTGGCGAATTATGGTGTGTCTTTGGCTAAAACATGGGGGAAGGATGAAGTCCTACCCATTGATTTAAACACTCTTATTATTAATGATCATCATTACTTTTTCTTCATTTCCCACCTCCTTGTTCTCTAGTTTATGTGGGTATCATGAATTTAGTTGTGTGATGGGACTTATCACATATTTTATGCTCATTGGAATTTGTAGCTTCTTCCATTGGAGTTGTCTTAGAGTCCTCCACATTTTTTCTTTCTATGCTAGTATGGATTACCTCACACTCTTTCTAGGTAGCTCTATGGGTATTGTCTTGGCCTTGGTCTAGGGGTGTTCTGCAAGTTTTTCGATGATGGGTGAGGATAGGTGTCAAACAGAGCCTCCCTCTTGTGAGGATATTAGAGATAACGCATGAGTTTGGGAAATTTTACAAAGAGGGGGTCTTACTCCTTACATGGAGAGACTAAAGGGCTTTAAATCCTTAGTCTCTAATGAGTTTTTTGAAGCCTAGCATGGTCATGTGGTGAGTTTGTATGGTAGAGATATTACCATTAATGAAGACCTTATAATGGAGGTGACAGGCTTGTCAATGGAAGGTAGGAAATTTTACTGAGACAAGAATATTCTACAATCTGCTAGGAAGACTTTTCTTCGTGACAGGGAAGGGGCTAAAATGGTTCACTTGGAATGTGGAGGCAATGATCGAACTAAGATCAAACCTATATGGCAGGAAGTTGTTGTGGCGTTAATGCACTACTTTACTCTGGATGGAATATTTATGACACTCTATGGTCATCACTTTGTTCTGCTCAACCATTTTTTCCATGGTAAGCTAGAATCTTTTCGTTTCTATTTGTTGTTGTCTCTGGAAGAAAGTATATCAAATCACAGAAAAATACCTAGGAATCCCTTTCTTCGTGAAGGATTAATGCTTCTAATTGTTGAGTTTATTAAGGCTAACTGCATTCTTAGAACTCCTTGGTCCCCTATTTCTAAAAAAATGGGGAAAGAAAGTGGGAAATGCAAAATTGATGAGATTCAGGAGTCTGCTAGTACAGAGGCTGAGGATGAGTCAGAGGGCTGGTCTAATGGTTTTGACACTGATCTGGATTATACTCAATCTATGGGTGATGTTATCCCTTCTTCCTCCAAAGTTTCTCCTCGTGTGAAATGCAAGCTAAAGATTCATGAGGGTGTTGTTGAGGGTTATGCTAGAAGGGTCATGCCAAGGAAGTGAATGTTAATATTGAGGAGGTGGCAAGAAATATTTAGGGTGATGTTTTGGGTGGTGGTGAGTCCCCTATGGCCGGTAAAAATTTTGGTTGTAAACCTTGAAGATTCTGCTTGGGGTTTCATATCTAAGGATTAGGGGAAGGCCAAGCTTGGATCTAAGGATGTTCATGTGGAGGAACCACCGGGTGGTTTGCATAAGGGAAGGGGTTTGTTCTGGGGTGCAATGGATTTCTCTCAAGCATCAAACCTTGTTAAGGAAGGGGAAAATACTTCTTTCAATCTGCTTATGTGACTTGTTCAAGAGATTTAGGATCTCCATAACAAGTATGATACTATTTCCAGATGCAACATATCTACTCTTTGAAGTCTTAAGGAGCAAGAATCTATTTTTGGACTTTCTTGGTCTTTGAATTCTAGTGTTAGTTTTATGGTGGATGAACTTGCTTCTCTAAAGAATGAGTATGGGTCAAGAGTGGTGGTGCTAGAGAAACATAACAAGGAACTTTGAAGGTACATGGATATACTCTTCAACATAAGTAGGGAGAAATTGGAGGCGTCAACCAAGGGGATGGTTTTCCTTAATTAGAAGGCTATGTAGCTGACTGGGAAAGGTTTGTTTGATGGCTAGGTGAAATCGGATCATGGGGAGGAAGTTGAAATGGATGTGCATTCAAATAATTTGGTTGTTGGCCCGAGTGTTCGTACTAGGAGCAAAACTAAGAAAGGTAGGAAGGATGTTGCTTGTGATATGGAAGAAATCATGGAAATGCATGGCGGGTTGGTGGCCAAGGATTTGGGGGCTGCAGAAATTCTTAAAGAATCGCTTTAATGGTCATTTGGCTTCTCTTTCTGTCTTTTGTTTTTTGGCTGATGTAACTTCTAATGGTGGGATGATGGTCTATTAATCAGCTGGTTTTTTGTGGTTTTCTTTGGGTGGGTAATCATTTGTCTTATATTTACTGCCACTTCCTTTTTATTTCAGGATTTCTAGTCCCTTCAAAACCTTTTTTTCGTTAATCAAAAAACATATCATTGTATGCAAGTATTCCTCATTTTATTTTTTACATGCTAATTTTTTTTTTGCATGATAACAATTTGTTAGCATACATGTAAATCACTAGGGTGTGCGATTTGAGTTATAAATTTTTATCTTATAGCATTTTTAATTCATTTGATTATACATGTATCATAAATTATTATTGGATACATTGTAATTAGTTGTGTGTCTAGAGTTGAAAAATAATCAATAGAGATATTATTGAAAAAGTTATATTTAAAGAAATATTAGTAAACATATGGGGTGTATTTGCAACATATGAGTACTAAAAAGTATATTTGGGGAAAACAAACATTTGACTAAGTATTGAGTAGCACTAAATTTTTTATGCGTCTATGCATTTATAAGAAAAAAATACTATGGTCATTAGGGACAATAAAGAGAATATTAAAGTCAATAGTTTATCTAGTTATCCATACTATGTCTATTTATACTAGGCCTACATAGTTATATTATATGAATAAATGATTTTATAAATATAGTCCTCCTATATGTTTGTCAATGTATAATGTTTGTGTGTGATTTTTGCTTATGAATCAGATTGGTTAATGTGGCAATTCACACTATAAAATTTTACTATATAATCAAGGTACTTAACCACTTGACTTGCCATTATATTTGATTAGGGAGTCTGATAATTATATCAATGTGACATAAGGCATTAATAAACTAATGTTTCTTCCTATTGTACCTATTACAAAGGTTAATCATACATAAATCACTATTAAAATGCAATGAGATAATTTAACCATACATAAATCATAATGCATAACATGTAAAAGGGACATAGACATGTCAATAATGTAGAGAGGGTAGGTTTGACACTGAGTGTGATCTCAAGAGTTAAATATGTCAGTTGATTGACAATATTGTCAAAATTCTCATTTGAGAAATACTTGAATGCTAAATTCAAATTACTTTAACAATGTAAAAGAATGAAGGAAATCAGTTACAATCCTTGTTAAGTTAATAAAAAATGAAGGCATCCAAAATATTATGTTTTGTATGTGATGACTTAAGATCTATTATTAAAGTAATGTAAAGATCTATTAGTAAAGTAATGTAAGGATCTTAGTAAGTAGGTTGAATTTGGTGTTTACTTTTACTTATATTTTTAATATCTCTTTAATTCTTGTTGTATTGTTTATCTATATGACTCACAAAACATTGTTATTTTATAAAAGTATAGCATAAAAACTTAATATATCTATTATTTTGAACTAACTGCAATACTACTACAAAATAACATTATTCCTAAACAAAACAACAAAAATATAATCATTTATATTATTAAATTATGTTACAATGAAAATTTATTTTCTAATTAATAATATAAGAACCAAATTAATAGTAAGCATTGATAAAACATTTACTCCAAAAACTCTCTTACACACATATAGCGTGTTGAGAATCGTTTCATTTAATCTCTCGATCGGTGGCTAAATGTACATAGACAGCTTTTTCACACAAGCTGCACCACTGTCACCGTACGTTCATGCTTTCATGCGCTTTGTGTGAGTCTATGCTTTCATGCTCTTTGTGTGAGTCTATTCGGCTTTTCCTTTATTATGGAACTGATTGAATTGATTTCCAAATGCATTGTAGTTTCATACTCAATGAGTTCTGGTCACTTATGTTTGAGCTGCTCCTTTGGCTCTCCTAACATTCAAGGACGAAACAGGTCTGTTCTTCCATCCTCGTATCCTTCTAAACACATGATTAAGAAAGAATGTTGGCTACTTGCAGTTGAGAAATTACTTCGTTGTGAGTAGCTTAGCGATTCTACTTTTTCTTATGTATTTTTGAACATATTTTATTGTGCTGGTTGATGAAAATAAAAAGAAGCATTTGAGGCATTTCTAAAAGGAAACGAAGGTAGTGAGGAAATCATTTGCTACTGGTTGGGTTGTAAATAAAATTTGGCCCTAAATGAGTTTCATGCTTTTATGCTCTTGGTATTTCGTTTATTACGGAACTGTTTGAATTGGTTTGCAACAAGTTTGTATTCGCATGAATGTGTTTCAACTAGTTGTGTAAGCTGCTCCTTACACATTCAAGGACGAAATAGGCAAGTTTCCTGATCTATTTTCTCTCCCTGTAATGGCCTTCCTGCGTGTGCAAGAAACTAGTTATCTATTTTGTTTGGATAGATTTGCAACTAGTTTGTATTCGCATGCTGAATGAGTTTCAATTATTTTTGTTGACATTTAAGGACGAAACATGTCTGTTTAAATTTCTTTTCTTTTATTTTAGACACATCAAGAATGAATGTTGGCTAATAATAGTTGTGAATTGCTTCATAGTGAGTAGCTTAGCGATTCTACCTCTTGTCCTGTATTATTCACGTCATTTTAATTTTTTAAGAATAAATTAAATTTTAAAATATTATTATTTGCATAGTGTATTTTTTTAACATATTTTATTGTGCTGGATACGTTGATGGAGATTAAAAGAAGCATTGAGGCCTTTCCAAAAGGAAACGGGAAATTATTTTTTAGTGGTTGGGTAGTAATTAAAATTTGATCCTAAATTTTTAAATTAAAATATAACATGTTATAATATTATATGTAGATGAATTATTACATGTGGCTTGATAATTAATGTATGTATTATTTTATTTGTTAACATATATATAATTTATGATTTTTAATAAGAACTCTGCTTAATTAAATTGTACAAATTTTTTAATGTATTATATGTTGAAAAAGCAAATAGAAAAATGATGTTTTATAGTGTATATAGAGTGTAATCAAAAGAAAATTGGACATTATGTATAAAAGCATTCCTTGAGAATTATGATCTTCATGATTGATGGTAGATTTCCAGCACTTGACCTTATGCCACTATTTACAAGTCTGACTTCTAGCTAGTAGTTCAAGATATGTTTCAATTTACATAATGTCAAGTTTGTCTAAACACATTTTATCCTTTTTTAATAGGTGGGATAGAGAAGCTAGTCAGAAAGCTCGTCGCTGACAACAATTATTTATGGTTTGAAGGCATTTGTATATTGACAGCTTCTGAGTGAGTCCAAAGAATTGGAAGACATTATTCTTGAAACAACTCCCACTGTGGGGAAATCCTATCTTCTCGAGCCCTCGAACTACCGTCGCCCTCAAAATTGTTTTTGATCATAATGCTGAGCATATTGTGTTAGAAGAGGTCTAGCTAATTGTAACGATTCTTCATTCAGTTACACACAAAAATAATTATCTACCAACTGCTTTCATAAACAAAAATATTATTTCAATGTATAAGTAATTGAATTGTAACCATTTAATACTTCAAGAGATGTTATATATTTTAATTTGAAAAGTAGTGATTTGTCTAACAAAACATAACTACAAATATAAATTGATTTTTTTAAGGTAAAAGAAAAAGAATTACCAAAAGAAATAGATAATGGATTGAACAACAAATTATTTTATATTATAATTTTTATGAATTTTAAATTATGATTTTATGAGTATTTATTATCTATTTTTAGTAATTTGTAACTGATTCCTATTTATTTTGAAGTTTTATATCTTATTCATTCACTTTTTAAGATTAATGTATAATTTTAAATCTTATAAGAGAAGTAATTGTCAATAATAATGAATGAAATCTTAGAGCTATATCATGGGTTTACTATTTCAAATAGAGATGAAATCATAAAAGAAGAAATTAAAAATATATATATTCATATATAAAAAATTCTTTTAGCTTTAGCTATTGCAATGAAAAATTCGCATATCTGTTGGCTCATTTGTTGTTTTGGTATGCAAGAAAAAAGCATTGGAGGATGAGCCTTATTATGTGGAGAAATATTTAATTTATAGATTTAACTATTTTATGCTTAGTCTCATTGACCTCTACCATTGGTTATCAATGAATTGGCATTCTCCTATCAATTGTAACATTGAGATTTTCCCCTCTATGAGGAAAAAATTCTTTATGGTGTTTGATTCACCCTTTGATATAGATATTGTGCTAGATGGGAAACTATGGTTGTGGATCACCATACCCTAATAATCATGAATTAATTTCCCTCATATCAACCTTACAAATGATTATTTTAACATAAGTTATCTTGGATCAAATGTCTTACCTTCCACTCTACTTTTGGTTATACTACTCTTATGATACTCTAGATAATGTGTTGGGAAGCTTTCCAAGGTTTGATGTCACTACTAAAGCTTTGTCACATATATATTTTGTTTCAATTGTAGTGGACATTGATATCTTATAGGATATTCTCATATAAATTCCTTTACATGTGTAGGATTGATCTCATATTCAACTTCTGGAATCTTACAAGTGTTGTTCCTTCCTTTGTCACTAATGTTTTGCTAGTACAAATTTGGTTTTAAAGTGTCCTCTTTCTCATTGTTCCATTTTCTTAAGACTTATTGGTGGAAAAATGATCGTCCCCACTATTTTACTATTCCTTTCCCTCGTCCTAATTCAAATACACCATGTCTCTCAAGTTTTGGTACTATGTCATATGTGCTTGCTTCTTTGTAGTCATTATTAAATTCTTCAAATATTGTGATAGTTCATTCTAACTTTTTCATACATGTCCCTATGAGTTTTAAATAGTTATCTTAGAAATCTCCTATAATTATGTAAATGTGCCTCTCTCCAAGGCTATTATTGTGTTTCCTCCATATCACAAGGTTCCTCCTATTGAGAATATGGACACAAGATCTCTACCTTTAGCCTCTTGTTGTATGGATGATAAAGTGGTACCACTTCCAAGATAGCCTTTAAGAGGAAGTGGAAATTCTAATGAATTATTATTTTTAGTGTATGCTAGGTTTTATTTACATCATGAACATCTAGAAATAGAAATATTGAATTACTTAGAGTTATTTTTTTAAGAAGAAAATTTTTCAAATAAAAATATCTTCATCAAATATAAACTACAAGAAAATATTACAATACATCAACTCTAATGTGAGAAAGGATCAAGATATAAGTGTAAGCATGGATTTTGCCATGGAAAAGCACAAAAAATTAGAAAATATGTACAAGAAAGTAGGAATTATTAACAATGGAAAAGGGAGCATGTACAAGAATGATTTACAACAATTCTACATTCACATCTTTTTTGTTGTCACTTTTAATTGAAATGTGTAATTATTTTTTAATAGAGAAAAAAATATAATAATATATAAGCAATAGAATTCTAACCACATAATAGGTTTGGAGAGATGATACATATTTTAATTTAAAATTTAGTTAAGTGTCCAATAAAATGTAACTACAAAAATAAATCATTGTTTTGAAGATAAAAGAAATAAAATGAAAATGAAAAATAGATAACAAATTTTAATAAAATATTATCTAATAAATTATTTTATATTATAGATTTTATATATTTTATTATGTTTTCTATATTATATTTTTTAGAAATATTTATTAAGTAATTTTGGTGATTTATTATTTCCTCTTATATGGAAGTTGTATATATTATTCATTCAATTGATGAAATTAATAATTAAAGCTTCAAATTTTACAAAATAAGCCATTTTCAAGGATAATTCAAGAAATACTAGACTTATATCATGGTTTTCAACTTTTTGTACTATAATCAATGAATGGTATCTATATCTAAGAAATGAAATCTTGACAATAATTAAGATGAGAATAGAACAATGAAATTTCCACTTCCACTCTTATTTGTTTCATATGTCCTACCTGTGACTTATCTATATGATTTTCTATCACTGCATCTATTCTTCTCATTTTTTCTATATGGGAAAATATACGTTTATTTTATGTGGCATTGGGAATTTTCTCTAATTAGTATGGATTCTAGTTCTAGCCTTACAATATTTTTTTTATTATGTGGAAAATATTACTATAGTTCATGACCCTAATTCTCCTTATATTCACTCCCTTACCAATTCCCTCGAATTTGGTAGGCTCGACATAAAGATTGGTGTTTCCCTTAGTTTATTTATGGCTATGGTATTTGGGAAAGATGTGTTGGAGGGTGACACTTATTGTTCCAATAAAGGCTTGATTTATACATTCAACTATGTTATCCTAGCCTTCCTAACATCCATCATTGGATTTCAATGGATTAGTGTCCTATTATCAAGGATGACCTTGATATTTACTTACATACTAAGATTTTTCTTTGGTATTAAACTCAACCTCTAATATAGATGTAGTATTAGAAAACAAGATTTTGTTTTAGGTTACTATTATATAATTCTTGGGTTCTATTTCTTGTTCATCCTCGCTTATCTTTCATTCTAGTTTTTGAAATATTCCTATTATGAGGCTATTGGTAACACACTTAGGTATTTTATAAAGGTATATGTAGATAATATAGCTTTCTCATAGATGAATTTTATCTTATATTGGCAAAAATTGATGTCTCAAAAGAATTTTTTGATCGAAATTATTTTATAGGTGGATAAATAGTCTTAGGTTTAGCTTCTTAAATCTTACAAAGATATTTTCTTCTATTGTAACTAGTTTTTTATAATTTTATTTTGGTATTACAATGGATCAATTCTAGTTGTGTAGCTATTTGTGTTACTTTTTTGTGGCAAGATCCTCTTACACAGAAGATTAATATTAATGACCATCTTAATCATGAAATGGATTTTTCATATTTTTTGATTAGTCATACTACAATGTGATCACTCCTATATATTTATTCAATTTTCATCATGGTTCATCTTGAGTCTATTATGTATGCTTCCTTGAGTTTTTCATAGATATCTTTTATCTTTATGATATAGGAAAAATGGATCTAGGATCTAAATCACACTTCTTCTAACATCACAAGGGAGAGGACTAAAATTGATCTCAACACCCTTTTGGCTAGTAACCTCAATAGAAGAGATAGATCAAGGTTTCATTCCTTGTAGAGAAATGTGTGTTGATAGTAATTAGTTTTTTGTTAATTGATCTAACTATGAAAATTTAGCAATCTATTATGATTTTTTGAAAATACTTGATAGTGAGAGAAACAAAATTCAAAAAAGAATACAAACAAGAGGAACTTGCTATATAAATCTAAGCTTGAAATGGATAGAAAGGGGGATTAGTTACCTAGACCAAGAAATGAAGATGTTCAAAATCAAAATTCAAATCCCTATTGGTCCCTATTTGTAGGTTCTCCACTTTTGGACTCGATGTCAAAACTTCATCTATCACTGAAAATCTACTTTGATTAACTTGTTAGCTAGTAATCTACTTAAATTGTTGAAAAAAAAATTAGTTCTTCAATACCCTTCCAATTTTCTTTATATCTATAACCTTCACAAAAAAAAAGAGGGGAAATGGTTGTGTTCTATAGGGTCTTGTCTAAGAAAAAAATGTGTTATAATATTTCTACCTGCACAACTACTATGATTATGTAAAAGAGAGATTATCCTTATTTAGGTTGACGATAAATGATAAACAAGTAGCAATTTAACAATTTTTGAAACTCATCACTTAGATCTTGACACATATAGAAAAAAAAATCTCTTCTTATTCCTCTATCTTAAATTCTTATCATTAGACACAAGCAATGTTCCTATGATCACTATTTCATCTTGAAATTCAATTACAAAATTGAACTTATTTACACAATGAGGTTTGGATTTTTTCAGGATGATACATCCTATCTCCAATGCTAGCCATAAATGGATACTTACAACAACTAGTTATTTCATGAGATGGACTAAGGTCATTGCTCTAAAATATGCTATGAAAAATGAAATTTTCAATTTTCTTGGGGAACTAGTGGTAAGTTTTGGTTCATCAAAATTCGATCATGATGTTCTAAAAAAGTAGAATAGGAATGCTATGCCACCTTGGGAATATGAGTCTTGGTACAACCATTTTTCCAAATTTTAGAGGATTTAGAATTGTCATTGTGAAATTCTAGTTTCTACCTAGAACCCCTAAACTAGGATTGGATCACACCAACTAGAGTATGAGTCCTAGTGTGCATCAAAAGTCATTATTTTAGGATTGCAGACCTTATTTCAAGCACCTTTAGTTTTCCAGGTGCCCCTATGTTCATTCTTAGTTTATTATTTTGATTTTTAGTTTCACAGTCTATGTTACATAGTTAGATTTTCATGTCATTTATATTTCTTTCTTTCAAAGAGCTTGCTTACTATTGAAATCAATTTTTCTTTAATCACACCCCTAGGACACCCTATAGCAGATCTCCTTCCCTCATTCCATCCCTAGATTGAGATCTATATGTTTTCCTTGGATGAACTAAAAGGAAATAGGAGGAAGAAACCCTTTTATATCCTTCCCTTAGGTGTTCCATCTCCTAAAAGATAGAGCACTCCCCTATTTCTTTCAATTTAGTTGAAAGGAATCAAGATTTTAAACAAGGTTTTGAAAGTTTGAAAGACTACCTTGCTACTCCACCTATTTTACAACCTACTATACAAGACAAACCATTTATCCTTTATATAGTACCATCAAACCATGCTCTCACAACATTATTGGCTCAAAAAGATGAAAATGGTAAAGAACATCCTCTTATTACATTAGTTGAACTTTGATTGATTATGAGATACAATATATGACAATAGAAAAAATATGTTTGGGTCTTTATTCGCTACTAGTAAATTGAGGCATTACTTACTGAATGTTGAAATACATGTGATGATGAAATTAGATCCTTTAAAGCACCTTTTTACTAAAACAAATTTAGCAGGATGCTTAGCTAAGTGAGTTATGTTGTTAACTGAGTTTGATCTTAAATTTTTCTCACAAAAGGAAATTAAAGGACAAGCCTTGACTGAACAATTAGTTGATGCTCCCTCTCCCCTAGCATTACCTAATAATTATTTTTTCCCTAATGATAAGTGTTGAAAATTTAAACTAATACATTGAAGTTATATTTTGACCACTCTAAGTGTAGAACAAGCTCTAGCATAGGGGTTATAATAGTCCCACCTGCAAGAAAGCCTATTCCCTTATCCTATGACTTAAAATTTGTATGCACAAACAACACAGTAGAGTATGAAGCATTAATTGTTGGATTACACACAATCTAATGGTCATGTTGAATCAACTAATTAAACTCTTGAACAAATCTTAAGGAAAATAGTAAACAAACATAATAAGGATTGTCACATGTAGTTGACATATTAGTTATGGGTTTATCATACTAGTATTAGAACATCAATTGGAAATACTCCATATAATATTTTCTATAGTATCAAGGCAATAATGCACTTGGATTTAGAGATTATTTCATTAAGAATATCTCTTCAAGGAATTATTGACAACCATACTTATAAAGAACAATTGCATTAGCTTGAAATGCTTGATGAATGATGCATTAATTCTCTTGACCATCTCCAAGTCTATTCTAGAAAAATTCAATGTAATTAGAATGATCACATCATCCCTCATTCATTTAATAAAGGTGATTTGGTGTTATTTGAGAATTAACATAACACCAATGCTACCTTGACTAAAAAAGTAAAATTTAGCCTTAATTGGTTAGTACCTTACATGATTGATGAAAGTTATGGGTATGGAGCATATACGTTAACATAAATGGATGGAACACCTCTTAAAGAACGTATTAATACCATGTACTTGTGTCAATATTATGTCTAACCTCCTTGAATATTGTGAATGTTAAAGTAATGATGTTAGATTTTGTGGATAGTATGTTATTTTCTCTCATTTCTTCATTATTGACAAACAATCATTGGTGTGTCTTAAATACTAAGGTAATTATTCAAATTAGTTTTGGTTTGTTACTTTGGGTTTCATTCTATTCAAGTGAATCTTGTATGTTGTGTTAGGTTAGATCCTTATATGAATTTAAGTTTTTATAATTGGATCATAGGTGTATTTAATTTAGCATAACATACTCAATTATAATGTTGCATCTAAAAGAAAACTAAGATAGTTTTAACTAGATCACATAAAACATGTTAGATCATGGAGACATTTATTAAAGAGTCCTGCAAAGATTATTTGATAAATCACATTTTCATGTAACTTAAACACATAAACAACCAAATATAGCTTCTCACATATATATACATAATCAAAAAGTTAAGTATATGTCATCAAATATATAATGCTACTATGGCCTGTGACCCCTACATTTCTCAAGACCTGGTGATCGGTTTGTTGAGAGATGGTAGTATGTGATCATGAACTAACAATAGAATCTAGTGCCTCTTGTAAGCCCTAGGCCGGTCCAAAAATCATAACCTCCCATACAATGGCCTCCATGCATTCTTGCTCTATGTGGTCCTTATTCACTTGTAGCCTAGAAACCTCTCCATAAAGTTTCTCAACCTCCACTAGATCTCAAGATGACCAAAGCTCATCATATGCAGCCTGCAGTGTTGATAGGTCACCCTCAACTCAATCAACACACTTGGAATCACTCTCATAGGCCCTCTCCAAGCTCACATAAGGCTAAAATAGCTCTAGATGTTGATCCAGTCTATGTCGATAGCCTCATTTGTGAGCAAAGGATGTATTGTCACTGTAGCTTCCCATCAATAGAGATTCTACAACTTTCTCATGGACCCTACAAGATAGAAAACATAAAAATAATCAATACACATCATGACATATATATATATATAAATGAAAAACATGGACATAAGCATAAACATAAATACTACATCATTACCTGAGTCTCTAGCCTAGTGTGTAAAGATAGCCTCGTCTTGTATAGGAGGTATATAAGATGTGCTAGCCTCTCCATGATCATAAGTGTTGGCATGTGTTACGTTCAATGACTGTGATTTGGTAACCCATGTAGGAACTTAATCTCTCCACTCATGGGCAACTAGACCCTCATCTACTATATCATTTCCATCACTCATCAATTGGGCCTCATCCTCCTCATCATTGTCATTGTTGTCCTCCTCATAGTCTAAGTTTTCCTCCTCATCATCCCTATGATCTAGAAGAGGCCCCACAAAGCCTATAGGTTGATCCATAGGAAATACTAGAGTTGGTCATGCTATGACCCACCACTCCTCGTATGCATTCATAACACCCATTTCATTAGCATCAAATATTAGGGGCATATGAATATCCTTATCATTTGAATCACTAGAGACAACATCATCAATTGTGAGTCATCTCATATCTCCTAGGTTTCGGGCACTCCACATGAATTTCCTATAAAATCCTCATGCTACTTGTAGCACCTGTACTTTTATGAATTGTCTCATGACACAATTGTAGTAGAACGGTCTCAAAACATAGTCGTGTATCCCTAGTAGAAACCTATCCCTCTACATCCTCTTCAACTGGTTTGTCTCATTTGGACACTATGGTATTAGCTAGTAAGGTCTCCATAAGATTTCCTCCTGATCTAGTTGGTCAAATCTAACTCTGGGTGATCCCACAATAGTGGTTTACAATTTTTGGCCAAAATGGACATTGAAATTATTATTTTTAACTAAATCTTCACATTCTGGTAACTATAGCAGCTAAACCATGAGGAATTTGAAGATGATGCAAACAAGAGTCTAGTCACATTTTCTCTGTAGATTCTAAAAATATTTTTTCAAAATTTTTGGAATTAGATTGTAGTTCTTTTTCCATCTACCATGAAAACTATTTTTTTTTTCAGAAAACAACATTTTTAAAAAGTGACGCACACCGTATAATGCATAAATTTCTTTCCATGAAGGATAAAATTATAATTCCTTCAAATTTAGATTTGTAACTCCAATATCTAGTGCTTCCACTTGGCTAGTGTTATGCCTTGCATACACGCCCCAACTTTTGCTTGGAAAAGTTGGGGACCCCCTCTTCTTTTCTTCTTTCTATTTTCTTTGTCTCTATCGGATCCGGAACCAGAACAAAACTTTTCCAAGGTTCCTATTCCTAGTTTTGTCCTGGTCCTTGTTCCCCGTGCCTTCGGGTGTTGTCTTGTCTTGTTCTCTGTTCCTTTCTTTTCATTTCGTCTTGTGTTTCATCATTGCATTGTTCGTTCGTTTTGGTCTTTGTCCTTTTGTTGTTGTTTGTCCATCTTCGTTTCGTGTCATTTGCTTTGTTGTTTTGTGTCGTAATTTTAGTTTTTGTCAAGAAAATACAAAAAAATTGTAAATTTAGAAAATACAAAAAAATTGTGAAAGTTAGAAAATACAAAAAAATTGTAAAAGTTAGAAACTACAAAAAAATTGTAAAAGTTAGAAAATACAAAAAAAATAATAGCATTAACAATACAGAAGATTGAGGCTTAGAAATAAAAACTTATTTTTAAAGAATTAAATAATAATAAATCATTTTATAATCTAAAAGGATTTATAAAGTTTAAATTAGAAAAATAAATAAATAATTTAAAGGTTTAAAATAAACAAATTTTAATAAATTCATTTAAAATGATATTAAATTAAATAATTTTTTCTTTAAAGATTTATGAAGTTTAATTTAAGTAAATGAGTAATTAAAATTATTAATATATAGGTTGATAAATCTTTTATTCAAAAAGATTTTTAAATCTTTAAAATACATAAAAATGGATACAAGTAAAAAAGAAAAATAAATAAAGATGTTGAAAGGCGGGAGAGAAGGAGGCCGGAATGGTCCCAAACAAAGCTAAAATTTATTATCTAATTCTTTTCCTGCCTCGATCCCACAACATCATCGGACTCAGAGCTGGAACGAATATTGAACCAAGCATTACAAAAGTGAAAATATTCATGTTCCAATCTCAATCTGTTCCCGCTCTCACTCTGCACCCGCCATGACTTGGTTATACTCCCCAAGTAGTACCTGATGGCGGACCCGTGAAGAACTCTGAAATGGGCAAGGGAAAAAGGGTCCATGTCCAAGTTTGACTCCGACCTCGCTTGGTTTTGCCTCCACTTCCACACAGTATAAAGAGAGGTTGTCTATCAATGACAAGCCATAGATAAATGGGTGAATCATTGTGTAATTGCAAGAACCTTTGGTGGACATGCATGAAAAATATGAAAGCGTAGACCAGGCAGCGGGATGTTTGAGTAAACTACCTCAAAGAGATGTCGTGGATGAACTGTCTGACAAAATGCTTCAATGGAGATGCTTATCTCATAGAACGCAATGATTACAAGAATTGCATAGAATGGATTTATTGAATTAATCTTTAGAAGCTTCTAAGTAAATGCAATTGGTAGATGTAAACAAGTTTCCAAAATATTTTCCAGTGCCCTCTTTGCAATTAGGTGAATGCAAAGTGTGAAACCATCGAATGCATGTTGTTTGACAGAAGGCTTCAATGAAAGTGTTGTCTTTCAGAAGTGGGTTAAGCTCAGAGTTCTCTATTGAAATTCTTTAGAAACTTTTTAAGTAAATGTTATCAGCTGGTGTAAGTCAGATTTCAAAACTTCTTCCTATGTCCTCCTGCCCGTGTGAATGGGAGCTTTGGAAATTTCATTTAGTGTTTGGTACAGGGGATGAGATGTGGGAAAATATATGGAAGCATAGACGCGGGCATGTGAATTAGTTAACAGAATCCCCCATTGAAACGTGGTCTCTGGAATGCCCCTCAAAGAGATGGTTAGTGATGAGCGGCCAAATAAAATGAAATGGTTGCGGATTATGCACAAAATGGGGGTGCAAGAATGTTAAATGTGGAGGCACAAAAAAGTAGTGAACTGTTTAATGGAACGCTTTCAAAGAAGTGTGTTCTCAACTAATGCAATCATTGCTAGGTAAAGCAAAAAAATGCCTCACAGAAACTTGATCTCATCGAATGCCATGATTACTGGAATGATTTGCACCAGATGTGAAAGTAGGGAAGGTACGTGAACTGTTCAACAAAATACCTCTCGAATACAATGATTTGTAGAATCTACACAAATTAGATTTGTTGAAAAGGCTTTGAAAACCCTTAAGTGAATGCAATTGGTGGTAAGTGCCTTCAAAAATATGGAGCATACCAGAGTTTCATATTCAAAGCCGACACATGTGTACAATTTGAAGATGCATGAGCCAAAGATATAAGTGGTTTCTCTCTAATCTTACTTAATTGTTGGCTTCTCATACAAATTTTACCCTAGCTATCGACATTGGTTACAATAGGATTTTTGAAAAGGAAGAAAATGTCCATGCAAAGTATGAAAGCACAAACAGGGTACACAAGCTGCCTGACAAATTTTGTCAAATGTTTTAATTTCAACTACCTTGGCTGAAATGCATGTTAATGTGGAAACAAAGATGAGGCATGTGGTTATCAGGCAGAATGCCTCTATGACGTGTCAGTTCATCAAATTCTATAGTCTTAGGGAGGTTTTCAAACAAGAAATTTTCCAAGTTCAGAAATGGTGTTGATGTTGAACACACGGGAACTTCATATTAGTGTTATTTTAATAACATTAATTTAATCTATTTCAGATCAAATTATTTCAATTATGAAATCAAAGTTCATATTTATATTTATTTAATTGAATTAATTTTAAATTAATTTATTAATGATTTTATGAATTAATTAAATGTGTTTTATGTCTTACAGATACTTGGCAAATGAAAAAATGATGATGATTTGCAAAAATTCACGTGCAAAGGGAATTTTTTGAAGAGATCATCAAACTGGAGAAGACTGAATACTTGGTGGGCCCATTTAAGTTCATTTATGGAAAGGAGGTTGTTGAAATTATGCAAAGAAGTGACTTAGAGTTGAGACTGCAAGTTGCAATTATGAACTAGAGCCAAACTGGAGGATGGAATTGAGAACTAAAATCAACTAAAGTCAAACTGAAACTGAAACTGAAAGTTATCTTTGGAGAGTTGGGTGCACAACAAATGCTACAACTTTTTGATGTTCCAGTTCTAGAGAAAATTATGGAATTGAGTTACAAATTGACAAATCAAGCTCATTGTAAAGGGTTGTTAGTTAGACACTTAGAAAAATAAGTTAGAAAGTTTTACAATTTAGCAGGTTAGAAGTTTCACAGTAGGATAGGTGATGTATTTTTCTACAATTCTTAGTTTAGATGGAGGTAATCTGAAGATATGGGTTTCTGTACACTAGTGATTTTTCCAAACTTGTAAATGTTGCTTATCTATTTCATTGACAGTAGAAGTAGCCAGGCTCAAACCTGCTTTACATTATGCTCTGGAATGATGTTTGTTTTATTAGTCATTTGATTTGGAAAGTTTTCAAGGAATAGAATTTTGTCTTGTCTTTTGTTCGAATTGTGGTTTGAAATATGATATTAATATTTGCACTGTGAATAATTAGTTGTGTATGGATTACAGGTTGATTTTTGTTGCAGTTCTAGTTTATGGATTCCTTGGAAAGCAATGGGTCTGATTAGTTGAATGAATTAGCATTCTTCTTTCTCTTGCATCCCTGATCTATCTTTTTCCTTTTCTTTATACCCCCTGTTAGAGTAAGTTTAAAGAATAATTTGATCTCATAACAATCAAGATGCTCAATAACTAGCAGGCCCCTTGAACATTACAATTACATTGACCATTGAGCAATATCAGCACAATTGAGAACCAACTACCAGGACCTTGGGAGTTAGATTACCATGTGTTGTCTTTCTTTTTCAGGAGAAATAGAATAGAGATATTCTATTTAAATGTTGCTGTCCTATTTTGACTATCAACAGATCTGGGGCTAGAAGGAGGGCCACTTGAGTAATTTTGGATTGTTGTGAATTGGAGTGGGTTAGATCTTGGAAAACTCAGCTCTGATGGGTAGCCCTTTGTGTATACCTGGATTTATTCATGAAATCCCTAGTCACATGTATGATAAAATTCTTTTATTTTTCCCTGACAATGGACAAAATGCTTCTAAACATGTCAATATTTGTAGGGATTTAGCCATTTTTGTCCAGATTCAACATGAGGATATCATCTGTCAATTGTTCATCAAAACACTTCAAGGTACAGTGAGGCAATGGTATGTTAATCTGCCACCAGATTCTGTTTGTTCATGGATAGAATTTAAATATTGTTCTTAGATCAATTTGATCCTTATACACATATTTGAAACCCATCACTTCAATTTGTAGCCATGAAAAGGTTACCACGTGAATCAATTATGCAATTCAATCATAGATTCCTCCTTATGTTTAAGCGAGTTATAGATTCAGACCTAGTTATTAATGATCTTGTGGTAAAAGAACATTATTATTGGGGTTTGCATAATTTATTGGTAGCAAGAATTAAATGTTATGGTAAAATTACTACTATATGGGATGCATTTAACAAAGCCCTCTTGCTCGCACAATCTGGACAAGACATTAGAAACATTCCTAATCAAAGTAAGAGATATAATGATCTTGTACTCGAAAACTGTTACCCTTCACATCTCTACACTGGTTTATCCACAACTCCTAACCACATGGAAAGTCAGGTTTTGCAAAATCCAATGACAAAGGTAAGTATTCCACTTGCCAATGAAGTTGTAAATATATCCACTCTTTTTGGTCATACTCCAACACATAATGCATTACATCTTAATGAAATTGCAAGTGAGAGATTTGATAAGCATGTATGTCTATTTGATGTTTTATCTGATAAAGAACATGAAATGGATATAAAATCATAACATAATGGAAATCTTAGATTGGAATCTAGTTTCATTGGAAACGTTAATACTAATGATGATATTGAAAGAAATAAGATATCAACATAGGACTATTGTCACACGATATCAACAATACCTTCCAATGCTTTGAACAACTCTTCTAATCGTGAGGAGAATCAATGTGATAAAGGATGGACAAAGAAGCATGGTTCATGTTGGCTAGATATCCCACGTGCACAAAATCGAATAAGGAAGAAGTTGGAATAATTAGGAGATCTAAAATTATTAGAACTTGTTAAACCAACTGGATGTGGGATACATCGAACAAATCAACATTCCCAGATGGATTGCCATGTTTTCCTAGGTAGGATGGAATTATATTTTAGACATCAGATCATTGTTGAAGAAATACTTATGGAGGATCCTTGGAGTATGTATCCCATTGATCTGGAAGATGAAATAGCTAGCATACATGAAAATAATAATGACTCCCTTTGAAATGATGAGAACAACTATGAGAACATGCTAAGCTCTTACCCATCATCTGATGAACTTGATCCTTGGAGACAGATGTATTCAACAACTACGGAAGCTTTTGTACCTTGTGGAGATCCATTCGATGTGGAAAATGAGTTTATTGATGCATTCATAGGTTCTTTCATGATGATCAATAAGGGAGAAACATCTTTTGATGAGTTCACACAAGAAAATGACTCTGCTAATTTGAATGAAGATATAGAAATTGAGAACAACATGATTACGAATGAGGTTGCAAAGGGATCTCGTGGTGAAGGACATGAAGTTGAGTGTCAAATTGTTTATTCAAAGGAGATAGATCAAATGGATGTTCAAGTTATTCAAGCGCTGCTTGATAATCATTCAGATCAGACTTACCCTTGTCAGGAAAATAAATTGGATCTCGATGCTAAACAAGATACTAGCATTGATGAAATTAGTGGTTGGTTGCAGCAAGGAATGAACGAATGGTGACTCCAAAGAATATCAAAAGAATATCAAGAAAGTGACCAAGAGGTTTTCTCAGAAGTTGAATCGCTTCAACATGATGAAGAGAAGGAAATGAGGGAGTGTTTTCTTGGTTTTAATTCTATTTATTCAAATATGATGTTCAAATAAAATCCTTGCTTACCATGCACTAGTGAATTTGATCTTAATGGTGATTAGCTTGACATTAACTTTCACATTCTAGTTGACGATAGGTAGAAACATGAATTGAAGAAATGTTTTCCTGAATTTGATTATATTTATTCAAATGAGTTATTCGAAGACAATACTTATTCACCTAGTATTGGTATTTTTGACATCAATGGTGATGAGTTGGATGCTGATTTTGAAACTCTTTTGGGTGACATGTTTGAAGAGAATGCTGACAATGATGCTTCAACTCAGGAAGAGGTACGTTTGCGAAACTTGCAAGCTGACAACACATGTGATTTATTGGTTAGTCCTTCTAAGGATATCTGGGTAATTTGTGACTCTATGCCCAAGATGAAAGCAACAATGTTGGCACATGATTGTTCCAATTGCATAACGAACCTTGTTGGAGATGACTCATGTAAGATTCATCCTCCTAGTTCACATTCTAAGGTGAGTGGTTCTGATTTCTTGTTGTCTGGAAAGATTGTTAGGTCAGGTAAAGAAATCGTTGAGAAATTTTTTTTAAAGGTTGAGGAAGTTGATCCTCTAATTGATGATGTATGCACTTTGGGAAACATGATTGAGATTGAGTCTCTGTGAAATAAAATACATTGGTTCGTTGTTAGAACCTAGTATTGATTGTGATAGGGATATGCATGAAATTTTTGAACAAGGTTTAGATATCTTGAATTTTTATGGCACATCGCTGATAGATGTTCTTTATGTTGACATGCATGTACTAGAACAAAATAGAGTGGTGTTCCATCATCTAAGACCTCGTGAAGAGGAGATCACAAAACATGAGCACCCCATAACAACTGAAGATCTTCTAAATTAGGTGGTGTCTTTCCAATAACCTTTGTGTTTTAATTATTTTTCAGTTTGATTATGGTGTTGGGGATAGTAAAATGTGTTTATGTGTAAATCATGACAAGGTTGAAGGCCCACAACTTTTAATATTTAAGACTTTATACTCTCAGAATGAATATGTTGCAAATAAACTTTACATTTCTAAGTATAAAGACAAATTTGCTAGGTTTAGAACTGTACCTAGTAAGTTAAGGTTGCTGTACACAATGAAAAATTAGTCCAATTCATGTATAAATTTTTATAGTTTTATGTTTGTAAAGCTCTGTTTTGGAGTTAGTTTAGGGTTAAGATTGGTTAGTGTTAGTTGTTGGTTTAGTTAATTTTCTTTTTGTTTTTGTTTCTGTTGTTTGTTTTGGTTTTCTTTCTTTTGTTTTTTTGTTTTCTTTTTCCTGTGTCCTCTTGTTTTTCTTTTTCTTTTGTTTTTGTTTGTTTCTTTTGTTTTTTTTGTTGTTTTGTTTTTCTATTTTCATTTTGTCAGTTTGTGTGTCTATCTGCTCTTTTCTTCTGTTTCTTTTTTTTTTTTTCTGTTTCTTTTCTTTCTTTTGGGAGGGTTTCCTCTCATTGACAGTGAAAGTTGAGTTATTGTATGCAAGTTATGCTGAAAGGTGAATCTGTTGAGAGTCTGCTATCTATTTTCAAACACTTGATCATTTAGTAACATTGAAATTTTTTATTTACTTTCATCCATTTCAAACTGGGGAATGTTAGCATGAATTAAAACTTGGTACATTATATAGTTTTGGGGAGTTTTTGAAAGTCTAACATGATCTGTACACCTTAAGAAATCCATCAGATAGTTTAGATCAGGTGGGGTAACTCTATTCCAAGTGAAAAATCTAAAGGGTTACATTTCTTTCACGATGTCCACTGTGGTTCCCAACCCACTACTTAAGCTTCATTGCTTAAGGATTGAGAGAAATGAAAAATTGTACTTCAAAAGAATCAACACCTGAGAAAAGAGGAAAGAAAATAAAATCTAAAAATGAACTCAATCAACAAGGGTGACTCGAGTATCTCTACCGAGCTATAGATGCCTGACTGGCAGTAGAGCGATGCTTAGAGAGAACCAGAGGTATCTCTGTCAGGGCTATAGATGCTTGTCTGGCAGCAGAGCTATTCCCAGGATATCATTGCACATTTGAAAGGTAACTCACAACTACATAGCT
Organism: Sequoia sempervirens; assembly: GCA_007258455.2. Lineage (NCBI taxonomy): Eukaryota > Viridiplantae > Streptophyta > Pinopsida > Cupressales > Cupressaceae > Sequoia > Sequoia sempervirens. Next base: position 9,283,376 of record VDFB02271358.1, read on the forward strand.
TGGGTACAGTATGCTCCATTTTGATCACAACACTTATCGAGGGGAATGAATCATTTGCACACACAAACATATTTCAATTTCATCTCAGACGTCTGTCGTGTCCTAGTTTGATTGTGTTTTCACTTCTTGGATTGCCTTGAATGAATGTAAACTAGAGATTTTGGGTATTTGGAGGGTTGCACGTTTTAAAATAATTAGAGCATTTTCCCAACCGAGTTGCCATTTGTTATGCCTTGCATACATGCCCCAACTTTTGCTTGGAAAAGTTGGGGACCCCCTCTTCTTTTCTTCTTTCTATTTTCTTTGTCTCTGTTGGATCCGAAACTAGAACAAAACTTTTCCAAGGTTCCTATTCTTGGTTTCATCCAGGTCCTCATTCCCTGCACCTTCGGGTGTTGTCCCATCTTGTTCTCCATCCCTTTCTTTTCATTTCATCTTGTGTTGTTTGTTTGTTTTGGTCTTCGTCTTTTTGGTCTTTGTCTTTTTGTTGTTGTTTGTCCATCTTCATTTCATGTCATTCACTTTGTTGTTTCGTGTCGTTATTTTAGTTTTTGTCGAGAAAATACAAAAAAATTGTAAAAGTTAGAAAATACAAAAAAATTGTACAAGTTAGAAAATACAAAAAAATTGCAAAAGTTAGAAAATACAAAAAAATTGTAAAAGTTAGAAAATACAAAAAAAAAAATAGCAATAACAATACAAAAGATTGAGGCTTAGAAATAAAAACTTATTTTTAAATATTTAAATAATAATAAATCATTTTATAATCTTAAAGGATTTATAAAGTTTAAGTTAAAAAAAAATAAGTAAATAATTTAAAGGTTTAAAATAAACAAATTTTAATAAATTCATTTAAAAGAAAAATTAAATAAATTTTTCTTTAAATATTTATGAAGTTTAATTTAAGTAAATGAGTAATTAAAATTTTTAAAAGATAGGTTGATAAATCTTTTATTCGAAAATATTTTTAAATCTTCAAAATACATAAAAATGGATAAAAGTAAAAAAGAAAAAGAAATAAAGAGGTTGAAAGATGTGGGAGATGGAGGCGGGAATGGTCCCAAACAAAGCTAAAATTTAATATCTAATTCTTTTCCTGCCCCGATCCTGCAACATCATCGGACTTGGAGCTGGAACGAATATTGAACCAAGCATTACAAAAGTGAAAATATTCATGTTCCAATCTCGATCCGCTCCCGCTCTCGCTTCGCACCCACCATGACTTTGTTCTGCTCCTATAGTAGTACCTGATGGCGGACCTGGGAAGAATTCTAAAATGAGCAAGGGAAAATGGGTCCATGTCCAAATTTGACTCCGACCCCGCTTGGTTTTGCCTCCGCTCCCAAACAGTATAAAGAGAGGTTGTCTAGCGATCACAAGCTAGAGAGAAATGGGTGAATCGTTGTGTAATTGAAAGAACCTTTGGTGGACATGCATGAAAAGTATGAAAGCATAGACTAGGCAGCAGAATGTTTGATTAAACTACTTCAAAGAAATGTGTTCTCATGGCACGCAATGATTGTGGAATGAACACAAAATGGATTTTGTTGCGCATGAGGGAGAAATCACCAAGAAGAGGTCGTGGATGAACTGTCTAACAAAATGATTCAATGGAGATGCTTATCTCATTGAATGCAATGATTTTAAGAAATGGACAAAATGGATTTATTGAATTAATATTTAGAAGCTTCTAAGTAAATGCAATTGGCAGATGTAAAAAAGTTTCCAAAACATTTTCTAGTGCCCTCTTTGCAATTAGGTGAATGAAAAGTGTGAAAGCATCAAATGCATGTTGTTTGATAGAAGGCTTCAATGAAAGTGTGGTCTTTCAGAAGGAAATCTTGCGGGTTATGTGCAAAGTACTCTAATTAAATGCTTTAGAAACTTTTTAAGTAAATGTTATCAGCTGGTGTAAGTCAGATTTCACAACTTCTACCTATGTCCTCCTTCCCGTGCAAATGGGAGCTTTGGAAATGTCGTTTAGTGTTTGGTACAGGGGATGAGATGCGGGCGAAGATATGGAAGCATAGACACAGGCACGTGAATTAGTTAACAGAATCCCCCATTGAAACGTGGTCTCTGGAATGCCCCTTAAAGAGATTGTTAGCGGTGAGCGGCCAAAGAAAATGAGATGGTTGCGGATTATGCACAAAATGGGTGTGCGAGAATGTTAAATGTGGAGGCATAGAAAAGCAGTGAACTATTTAAGGGAACGCTTTCAAAGAAGTGTGTTCTCAACTAATGCAATCATTCCCAGGTAAAGCAAAAAAAAGCCTCACAGAAACTTGATCTCATCGAATGCCATGATTACTGGAATGATTTGCGCCAGATGTGAAAGCAGGGAAGGTACGTGAACTATTCAACAAAATACCTCTTGAATACAATGACTTGCAGAATCTACACAAATTAGATTTGTTGAAAAGGCTTTGAAAACCCTTAAGAAAATACAATTGGTGTAAGTGCCTTCAAATATATGAAGCATACCAAAGTTTCATATTCAAAGCCGATGCCTATGTACAATTTGAAGATGCATGAGCCAAAGTTATAAGTGGTTTCTCTCTAGTCTTACTTAATTGTAGGTTTCTCATACAAAGTTTACCCTAGCTATCGACATTGGTTAGAATAGGATTTTTGAAAAGCAAGAAAATATACATGCAAAGTATGAAAGCACAAACAGGGTACACAAGCTGCCTGGCAGATTTTGTCAAATGTTTTAATTTCAACTACCTTGGCTAGAATGCATGTTAATGTGGAAACAAAGATGAGGCATGTGGTTATCAGGAAAAATTCCTCTATGACGTGTCAATTCATCAAATTCTATAGTCTCAGGGAGGTTTTCAAACAAGAAATTGTCCAATTTCAGAAATGGTGTTGATGCTGAACACACAAGAACTTCATATTAGTGTTATTTTAATAACATTAATTTAATCTATTTGAGATCAAATTATTTCAATTATGAAATCAAAGTTCATATTTATATTTCTTTAATTGAATTAATTTGAAATGAATTACTTAATGATTTTATGAATTAATTAAATGTGTTTGATGTCTTACAGATACTTGGCAAATGAAAAAATGATGATGATTTACAAAAAATTCATGTGCAAAGGAAATTTTTTGAAGAGATCATCAAACTGGAGAAGACTGAATACTTGGTGGGCCCATTTAAGTTCATTTATGGAAAGGAGGTTTTTGAAATTATGCAAAGAAGTGACTTAGAGTTGAGATTGTAAGTTGCAATTATGAACTGCAACCAGACTGGAGGATGGAATTGAGAACTAAAATCAACTAAAGTCAAACTGAAACTGAAACTGAAAGTTATCTTTGGAGAGTTGGGTGCACAACAAATGCTACAGCTTTTTGATGTTTTAGTTCTAGAGAAAATTATGGAATTGAGTTACAAATTGACAAATCAAGCTCATTTTAAAGGGTTGTTAGTTAGACACTTAGGAAAATAAGTTAGAAGGTTTTACAGTTTAGAAGGTTAGAAGTTTCACAGTAGCATAAGTGATGTATTTTTCTGCAATTCTTAGTTTAGATGGAGGTAATCTGAAGATATGGGTTTCTGTACATTGATGATTTTTCCAGACTTGTAAATTCTGCTTATCTATTCATTGACAGTAGAAGACGCTAGGCTCAAACCTGCTTTACATTATGCTCTGGAATGATGTTTGTTTTATTAGTCATTTGATTTGGAAAGTTTTCAAGGAATGGAATTCTGTCTTGTCTTTTGTTCAAATTGTGGTTTGAAATATGATATTAATATTTGCATTGTTAATGAATAGTTGTGTATGGATTACAGGTTGATTTGTGTTGCAATTCTAGTTTATGGATTCCTTGGAAAGAAACAGGTCCAATTAGTTGAATGAATCAACATTCTTCTTTCTCTTGCATCCCTAATCTATCTTTTTCCTTTTCTTTATACCCCCTGTTAGAGTAAGTTTAAATAAGAATTTGATCTCACAACAATCGAGAAGCTCAATAACCAGTAGGCCCCTTGAACATTACAATTACATTGACCATTGAGCAATATCAGCACAGTTGAGAACCAACTACCAAGACCTTGGGAGTTAGATTACCATGTGTTGTCTTTCTTTTTCAGGAGAAATAGAATAGAGATATTTTGTTTAAATGTTACTATGCTATTTTGACTATCAATAGTTAGATAGTTTTTTATTGAATATTTTTTCTTTAATCAATTTTTTAAATCAAACCAATTTCAATCCAGACATAACATGACCATATAACGCATAATTTTTTTCGTATATATTAAAATTTATTTTTTCTTTTTTTTGTTAGATTAAGGACTTCAATATCTCGTGCACTCATACTTTTCAAATTTTTATTTTGATAATATTCTATTTTTCCACATGTGCAGAACAAAGACCTTCATTTTCAATGGAAAACCTATGTTTAATAAAACTTAAAAAATACATAATAAAACCATACCATAATAAAATTATATTTGTTGGATAGCTCATTCCAAGGACTACTTGATTCCAGTTGGGTTTGTGAATACTCCTCCATTTTCAACCTCAATCTGAGCTTCAAAGCATAAAAAATTAGGTTTTCAAATTGCCTGAGGGGGAGAATGAGGACAAAGGGGGGTTTGATTGAACCCATAAGGGTTTGGTCAAACCCAGGTTCAGCTAAACCCATTTCCCAAAAGGGGTTTTTCAAAAAAAATTGTCCGTGCATGCATTAATTTGGTTTAGTCAAACCCTGGTTCAACCAAACATTTTTTTGGTTCATTCGAACCCACAAAATCAAAAGTTTTTCCATGGGCTCAGTTTTTGTGAGTTTTCCTTCCTCCATGAAATTGTAAACCACTATTGTGGCTTTACTGCTCTCCAAAATAATAGATCTCCATACTGGGGCATGCTCATCTCAATGGTTAATTGAAAGAGCATGGGTATCCAAGGGAATATATAGAAGGAAACCCTAGTGGCCTAGTGCATGCGATATTCTCTAAGCACCAAACCTAGATAGTAGTTTACAATGCACCATGCTCACCAACTCATGGTAAGTGAATCATCACAAATCATAGTAAAGATGTGTCAATATACTACAACCCCATGCATAAATGGTCTTTTGATGCTCCATCTCCCATATCATATGCACTAGTCCTCCATCTAGGTGTGCTCCATGGCCATCTAGGACTAGTACTAATGCTTTGGTAAAAATCATAATCCACCTCAGAAGTGGCGATCATACCTAGAGTAGCCATTGTAGCTCAATATATGGCCCCATAATCTCATCATTAATTAATCCTCCAAGATAGTGCTAGATGTCTACTCTCATCTCCTTATATAAACAATCCTCTCCAAAATGGATAGTCTCTCCTCAAACTGGAACTCGAAGAATGTGATGAACATCCTATAGAGTGATAGTTATCTCACCAGTACAGGTAGATGAAAGGTGTAGGTATCCACATCCCATCTCTCTAATAATACCATCAACATGGCATCATGGTACATCATGGCAAGAATGATGTAAGTCCAGTATATCCAAGTCACTTGTATATTCTTTGTATCCTCCTTTAATAATATTGTGACTAGGTCTTGTAAGTGATAGAATAGTCTGTTGCCTAGATGTGTTTGCAATCATGGAGGAATCTAACACAAAATATTAAAAATATCACCTATAAGCATTCTAAAATCTCAAATATATACATCAATAGTCAAAAAGAATGCTAAAGTAGCTCTAGTGTACTTTTCTAAGGGTCCTAGACACTATTCCTTTTTTGGGAAACTTTGCAAATAAATGGGACACTTTGCAAAAATGTGGGACACTTCACAAAAAAATGAGGCACTTTGTGAAAATAAAAAAGGGATGTTTTGTGAATTTTTTTCTAGGGTCCTAAATCTATCTAGAAATGTGTAAAACATAAAATAAATGCATAAAAATGAAGCTAAGGTTGAGAAGAATCAACTCATGGTATGTTATAGATCACCCTATGCCACCTCCTTATGTAGGCTCTCAATTCTCGAAGGCACGTATGTTCGTACGCTCAAATTTTTTACTAATTCTCCATCAAAATGAAACTACAAAAAGGTAAAAGTAAAAATGATTACAAACTAATTTATTTTTTTACTCTTATATACTTTCAAATTAGTTCATTTTCATATTAGGGTTAAAAGTTCTTTTTCATTCAACTTAACATATTGGGGGCTAGAGAACTTTTTTTCTTATGAAATTTGTTGTGTTGGATTCATAAATCCACTCTTGTCCACATTAAATGCTTATCACTATGTGGAACAGTACTTGGAAATACCCTATGATATGACTTATCCAATTGGATGTGGTTAGACTGCTACCTTTATTCCACCTCCATAAAGCAAGTGGAATCAAGGGGGTTTTCATACATCTACCATCGAATTTTATTTATAGAAGTAGATAAGAGGTTTTTTGAATGACTAATGAATTTTTGTTGCAGGTTGTGGTTCCTAACATTATGGTTTGTAGATAGCTACAGCGGGGTCTTCATTCTCCCAAGTTTTTTGAATGGATCCAATGAGTATCATTTTATGAGATAAAGCTTATTGTTCAAATTCATTTAGCTTGCATATGCACATAGTTTCATATGGGCACTAAAGTAGGGGATAAATGTAGTGTAGAAAATTGCACTTCCTTCTTGGTGACATTATAATTTCGCACTTGGTTTGGACCTATTTTAGTTCCTTTGCATTCATGACCTTTTAAATTATCATTAATAGGCCCCTAAGACCCTTTTTTTTTGGATCCCAAGGCTTATTTCAACTAAAATACGAACAAAATCAATAAATTCATTTAACTTTCTAACACCCTGACATTTTCTCACCCATAAAAGCTAGGGTGGGACTCATATGCCACCTTGAGCATATGAGTCCCCCTAGGAGTGAACCATATGCCACCATGGGCATATCAATCCCGTGTAGCCCCTTTTTAGGGTTTGAGTGGGAAATTAAGGTTTTTAATTCAATTTTTTTATTAATTTCAGAATTTTGGATCTAATAAATAGTAAATTAGATGATATACCTATATAACTAAGGTTTTGAATCATTATTTCACCTAAGCATTCATAATATCAACTTGAGCACTCGAGCATACTTTTAGAAGAGCATTCAAGAGTAAGGAGCACATAAATTTGAAGTCTTGGAGAAACATTATAGTGTATTTGTAGGTCTTCAAGCTCACTTTCATTCAAGAACTAGCATTGTTATAGATTGATGATGATTTCCTATGGAGAATCATGATGGATTCTAGGTTCGGGAGATGCAACTAGCCATTGAACCAAGCCTAATGACTTGTTTCCTAAGTGATTCCATCCATCATTATCATTCTAATTTCATACTAAAGGAAGGTGCATGCATTATTGTGGCTTATTAGGGTGATTAGAGATCTCCCAAAGTAAGTCATCATTTTTATTTCTCATACATGCATCATATTCTTGCACATTAGAATAGGGTTTTGTTTCCCTTTAGATCTCTTAATCTTAGATGCACTTAAGATTAGGACTCTTACACACATTTACTTTCAATATCTACTCTTTCTATCAAGGTTTAATTACAAAACTAGGGGTTTGATTGAGGAAAAGCCCCCATAAGAAAATCAACAAAATACTTTTTTTTTGAAGATTTCAACAAGTTTGGATCCGAATGAAAAGCTTGGAAGACATAGGAAGGAAGTTTAGAGATAGGAGAATAGACTCACATCTAGAAGTTTTGAAAAAGAATAATGATACTTATATGCCACCTTGGGCATATGAGTCCTGGTATATCATTTTTTCCATATTTCATAGGATTCAAACTTGTCACCATGGAATTTTAGTTTCTACCTAGAAACCCTAAACTAGCTATGAATCACCCCAACTAGCATATGAGTCCTAGTATGTATCAAAAGTCATCATTTTGGGATTGTAGACCTTGTTTCAAGGATCTTCACTTTTCCAGGTGCCCCTCTGTTAATTCTCAATTGATTATTTTAATTTTTAGTTTCATATTCTAGGTTACATAGTTAGATTTGTGTGTCATTTACATTTCCTTCTTTCTAAGTGTGAATGGAAACTTTTCACTAACAATAGATAAACATACAAGATTATCCATTGTTAGAAATCTCAAATAAACCGATCCCTATATAATTTTTGATTGAGTATAGAAAAGAAAAAATGAAAATAAGTATGTAACATAACCAACTAAACATGTAAATCTAATCTAAATCAACCAAACCATAATCCCATAGAGGGATTGGTGCTCCTTTGATATGGAAAGAGAGCCCTTTCCCAATCCCTTGTGATGAGCTTCCAAGATGTGCTAAAATGAGTGATGAGTGTTCCTATAGTGCTTGATTGCTTAAGATTGTGGATGATTTCTTCATAGAGAAGCCCTCTATAAATAGTTTTGAAGGGTTGAAGAATGAAGATATTGGAGGAATGTGGGACTAAAGGAGAAACAATGAGATTGTGACACTTGTCACAAGACTAGTGGTCGTGGATGGAGTACATTTTGGGAAATGTGTGAGTAAAGAGAATGTAAGAGGAATAAATGCATATGGTTAAGTGTAAGAAGATGTCGGTGAGGATGTAAGAGAGATTAATGCATATGGTTGAGAGTGTAAGAGGAGTTATTGTTTGGGAAAGAAAGTACAATAAGTGGAGTTATTGGAAGAATATTTCCAAAGCATATGCTTTTGTGAGGGAAAATAGAGTAATTAGTAAATTAAAAGAATTATTTTAATATGCAATTAGGTTGGTTAATCATGGGTTGAGTCAAAATATAGAGGATGGGTAATGATGATTAGGATTTAATTAATTCAGAATATATTAATTTGAAGGGATTAGGAGATTGTGACATTTGATTTGAAAAAAATTATTTATTAAATCAGATGAGAGGACTTTAGGTTTTTGATTAAATAAATTAATTAATTTAATTAGAGATGATAAACATTAATGAATCAATCCAATTAATTGCTTTATTTGATTAATAGAAGAATTGATTGTTAATTGATAAGATTTAGAAGCATAATATTGATTACGATTATTTGCATGTTTATATTTCTCCCACTTTGAAGCAGTTTACCCATTGTGTTGGTTCAAAGACTAATTTTTCCAAGATCAAAATTCAAAAATTTCTCAATTTTTTCAAATTCCCCATTGTTTCCCCAACAAAAAAGAATTACGCTGGTACACAGCCCCCTCGAGAGATCGGGCAAAAAAATTGATTTTAGGTCAAGCTCAAGACAAAGAGGTTCAAGATGGTGAAATGACAAGGTTAGACTAACATATCTATATTATGATGATGATGCAAATGAGATGGTTTTAAGATCCTTAGAATAACAAATCTATATTATCTGAAACCACTTAACTAATGATGCAATGCATGTGAGATGGATGAGGTTTCCTATTATGATGATATGTATGAGTATGCAGGATGAGTGTGTTGATGTTCTATGAATACAAGATGGATACATTGATATTTTTGTGAATGTCATGATACCATGTTAGCATGAGGATAGAAGAATGAGAGGGATGAACCCTTTATTCTGAGAAGATGAAAAATTACAACAAGTCTATGAGACATCAATTCTTTATTAGATATGATAATGAATGATGATGTGTTTCTTATCTAAGTATTAGGGATGCAAAGAGCATAACTTTCCTTATGTTTTTAAACACATAAAGATACAATGCATCAAGGTACAGAAAACTAGGATGGCATGGTATCTAGTGTGATAGACTTTGACTCAGCAAGTAGATATGAGTATCCTTGTTCATACTTGACATATAGAAACCTCACTAGGATGTATTTTAAAAATTTCAAACATCTTAGACCAAAACATGGAAAGGCATAACCTAATAATGTAATAGTCAACAAGCTATTCAAAACCTCTTCTATACACACCTACCAAAGAAAGTACTCACCAAGGTTATTTATAAGAACATCCAACAAGCACAATATAAAAAATATAGTAATAAATTCCCCATTCCTTCTCTCTAAATCATTTTGATAGACATCATCGAGAGGTCATTGGAATGGGTGCAATAAGATAAATCAAAAGAAAAGATCAAGTAAAAAAAAAAAGCTAATGTTCTTCATACCCTTAGCCAAGACTAACTATAGTGATGCCTAATGTTTTTCCATTGTACGAAGGATGCATCCTAGGAAATGATGTTATAAGATGATTTTGAGACTAACAGGATGATGAAATATTTATACCAAGAGTTGACCAACTTGTTTATGTATTAACCTAGACTTATGACCTTGACGTTTGAGTTCATACTTTTAATTTGATATACATGTTTTTGATTTTTTTGCCAAATTTTGAAGGTGATGATTTGTTTAATGTGAGTGGATGTTTATTGTAGGTGAAAATTGAAATGGGATGGGTGATTTTGGGTTTTTTGAATGTTTTTGGAATTTTAAAATATTTTGAGGTTGTTTAGGGATTTTTTGAGATGTTTTACAAATATTTTAAAATTCCAAAAACATTCAAAAAACCCAAAATCACATAGATGGTAGGTTGTACTGCAAACAATACATAATTTGATTGTGTGAATATTATTGAATTTCATCTTGACATTTGTTTCATTGTCACTATTGTGAGGGTGTTATGGACTTGTAAATTGTGAATATGAATTGAAAATATAATTGGAATTGTTGTACAATTGAATCTTATTTCAACCATCAAATTAATGTGATATATGATTATTCTTATGATTGTATTGGTAATTTGCAGGAAAGTAAGGGCACTAGTTCGAGAAGGGAAAACCATTCGGAGCAAATCAAAGGACATCTTCTAATATGAATCCAACCCTTTTGGGGGGCTTAGGAAGAAATAAAGTTAATGTGTTGGTAGATTAAAGTTGTGAGGGTTGATAATAAAAGGATAACTTATTCCGGTTTGCAAGGGTATTTAATTATGTTTCACATGGGTGTAAGTGGGGTTAGGGGTTAGGAACCCTTATCCAAGTCTAAATTTCGGATGGATCCTTAAATGGGTTTTAAAAGAGGGTTTTTGGTCAATTTCCTTGGATGGAATGTAAAAAGAAACCCCCTAGGGCCTATAACATAGTGGTAGGGGTCAAGTAGGCATATAATAGTGCCCCAAGGACATGATTTGACCCCTGAAAAGTCCTCATAATGGAGAGTGACGAGTTTTGAGGAGAGGATGAGATGAAAAGATGGAGGTGTTGTCCAAGTGCATGCCTCCTCTTTAATAAAGAAAAGACTCTCATTGATGGAGGTAGGTACACTTCACACCTCCCCACCTAAAGGTTGCAAGTTGAAACTCCTATATATTTTGGAGAGGAAGAATGAGAAGGGTGTTACCCACTTCTCCTCGTGGAGAACTTTAGTGTAGATAGTAGAAAGAATGAGAAGAGGAAAGGAGTCCACCACTTTGGGAAGATAGTGATCATGAGGGTATGGATTGGAGAGGAAAGATGGATAAAAAAGTTTACTTCCTTCACCTAAAAGAAAGAGATAAGTTTTCCTAATTTCCTTTACCGTTGTTTATTGATAGTAAGAAGGTAACATAGTGTATAGATCATGATTGGAAAAAAAAAGAAGTAGAAAACCTAGATGCATGAAATTTGTGCTATCTTACTTTGTCCCTTTGTAACAATGAGAAAAGACTCCATTTATCACCATGGAGCTAAAAGTATTCCTTGCTCGAGGGTATGGCTAGAGCCTGTGAGGCTCCATGACGCCATTACGGTAGGGCAGTGAGCAAGCCCGATTTGGTTGTATGTAATTCTTTGTATTTATTAGAATTAGTTGCAATATGGAAAGTTAGTGATTGTTGCAAAATAAAAGAAAATGGAGAAAGAGCAAGCCTTAATTAGTTGTGTGTCTATCTTTGTATTCCCTTCAATTTGTTCGTAATATGTAAATATGGTGTTTTGATGTAACATGAAAGAGAATGGAAGAGGGAAGGTCTTATTGATTTGTGCTTTATTAATGTATTTCCAAATATTGCTTGTAATATGGGGTAACTAACATTTTATTGTGAAAGGAAAGGATGGGAAAAGGCAAGCTTCATTCATTTAGCATGTACTCTTGTAAAACATTGATCTAAAAGTGTTGTTATTTCCTTAGTACCTCCACTTGGAAGACCCTTGCCTATAAAATGAAAGGATATGGAATTTGCTCATAATGAAAATGATAGATTTTGGATTTATACTTCAAGGAAAAGTGTTTTGTGTTTTGAAGTTATAAGGCTAATACAAGGTGGTTGCATTAAAAAAAAAGGCGTAAAAAAAAAACGGAACTTTATTAATACAGAGCATTCTATATATAAAATTGATTAACTTGAAATGAGACGAATGAGTAAACAAACAGAAGATAATAAAACAAAAAAAAAAAAGATGATAAGAACAATAACCAATTAGATTGAATAGGTGTGTGATGCCCAATCTGTTTTAGTTCAATGCTCAAATAGCATTTAGTTCATCCTTGGAAACTTGAGCATCTTGCGAGTCATTCCGTGTAGCTCTGCCCCCCGTGCTCAATCCTGGATGTCGCTTATGGCCCTTGCTTCTTGGGAATATCATACAAAACTTACTCTTAACTAAGTAAATCACCAAAATTTTAAGTCGTTGCAAATGGTATTCATAATCTGGTATATATAGTTTTGATATAGAAGCAAGAAACTACCTTTTAAAGGCATTTGGTCTGCTTCATACGAGTTAAATAGGAAAATAAGATCAAAATGAAAACCAAAAAAAAAGGAAACTAACACCAAATAGGTTTCTCCACTGCGTAGACAAGAGTGGTTACACGAAATAAACCAAGATCTGAAACGAAGTTGTAATAAGCTCATTGTGCTGAACAAAAATAATTGGCTGGGGGAAGGAACATAAAAAGTATCAATCTGTGCGGGAAATTCTAATGAGTTTCGTTATAAGAAAAAGATGGTTGAACTCGGGAACGTGTCACAAAATTCTCAGCTTTTGGGAAACGGTGGTCGCAATAAAAAAAAAAAAGAGTCTACCCTTTGAGGTACCAAGCAACTTAGTAATAAGAGAGTGGATGAGATGATAAAGCTTCACAATGAATATAATGAGCTCAAGGCGTGGTAGTGGAGAAAGAAGTATTGGTATAAGGGTTGAGAAAGAATTCAAACCAATTTGATTTCCCCCTTATCCTCAAATACTGTGTTTAATGCTTTATTTAATTCACTTGGGTGAACTAGCGTTTGTGTCGATGCCCAGTGCATAGGATGATGACTGTGTTGAGGATTGGTTATTTATTATAGTTATGTGATAATTTCATCCAGGTGCAATTAATCCCTACTGCACGCTATGGGCGCAGACCCTAAATGACTCCTACATTCAGTGAATCATGCAAAACTTGAGTCAATGTGTAATAGCGTAGTTGGTGGAAGTGATGGTGATGCAAGTTGTTCCTTCTCTGCTAGGAGTGTATTACGTCATATTTGCTAGCAAAATTTTATGATTAGCGCCATACCTATTAAATGTCACCATGATAGTGAACATCTACATTGGGCGTTGGAATGAGTTATTGCCAATGACAAGCTTAGTTCTCTTCAATTGCAAGAATAATGCATGTTGTTGGTGAACAAAAATTTAAGACCAAGAGTTTATATAATAGTTAGTTAATAATTGAAGGAGATGTCCACACGTCTCCATCATGTTACGCAGGTTAATAGGGATTTGATTTCTAGAACAGTGTTGTATCCGCCATTAATATACTAGATCCCTAGCAAACTGATTGTATCGAGTCGATGGATTATTAAATGAGCTATCATTATTACCAACACAGTTAAAATTGTAGCATTGCTGCATAGTTAAATTAACACCTAAGCATTTATTAACAACACCTTACACATCATTCATTTTCAGATCTCTTCTATTTTATCGTGAGTCTACATGTTTTGTAAAGATTAAGTTACCTTGTCCTTGCAATCTGTATTCACTGCTATAAAGTAGTTGTGAATTAATTTGAATTATGGTTGTGGAAGTGACTTGTTGCGTAGAATGTTGTCAAACCTTTTGCATTAATTAGACCGAAACAAGGCAGGACAATAAGATTGTATTGTCGGTGGAATGTCAGAAAAAATAAATAAGAATTTAGAAAGCCAATCAGCTTACATGTTTTCTCATGTAGGACACAAATTTAAATATAAAATTTAAGTATACTTTACCAAATATGTAGTGAGTGCCAGAAACGTAAAAATGAAACCACCTAGACATGAGGATAAAAATCTTGCTTCGCAGAGCTAATAGTCTCATACTAATACCATCATGCATATTAAATACCTTTCTCAAACATCTGCAAAATTATGTGGAAGGCTTCTTGCCTTCGGTACGGCTATGTCATTATTGTGTGCCATAGCTGGTGATCTTAGTATCCTCATTGAAGCATTGAATTTAGTTCTCAAATTACTATCCAAAACAGTACTGCAACAACCAGTAGATTAATTAACCCTGGAACTTCTCACGGAAACTATATCTGTAAATAATGTTTTATAGATGACATTGTTCGTAAAAAACAATAGTTTATACAAAATCCTAAAGATGTGACGGGCAATGAAAGCTTTCGGTAAGAGTTGCTGAATGTCAGAGATGTGTGATTCAGGTTATTAATTACAATGTTCCATTCTTATATATATGGAGCTACCAATAACATTTAAACAAACATTACAACAGCTTTAAATAATATCAATTTAGTGAGGAAACTTTTATTTTTATTCAAAGATGTGAACGTTTTCCTCCATAAAAATTTAACTATAATCTTAGTTAAACATTCCTTTACCATTCAGAAGACAAGACATGGGTTTCTACAAAGAGTGTATTCGATTTACAATGAGTCTAGGCTTCGTGGAGTGAAACTTAAAGACGGTGGGACCAATTATGGTTTGGGTAGAGTAAACAATTTTGCATGCCGTGCTTTATAACATGATTCTTATTTTAAAAATAAAAGCCTCTCATGATAAAAGACCCAAGTTTATTAAAAAGAATCTAGCAAAATAAATTTAATGTAATGGGAGTCCTCTTTTAGGGCCCACGTATGTTTTCTCATGAAGTCCTTTCTTAGATAAATAGTTTCCTTAGTATTCTTTCAATAAAGAAACTACTTTTTGCTTGGAGAGGGGAAAAGTTTTAATTTAAATAAATTAAGTCTTTACTAGATCCTTAGCTTTTACCTTAATGAAAAATAAATGAAATATATTTATGAATAAATGTAATTAATAATGTAATTGTTTTTATATATAATAAAGGAGAATAATCAAACAAATAAATTAGTAGCTATAATAATTATGACTAAGAATTATATATATATAGTGATTTTGTTATTAAGGGCAATACTAATTGAGGTAGTAAAATTAAATTGTATAATAAATATAATAAAATAAAAATAAATAATTGATGTTAAGAAATACTTTATTTAATAATCTTATTAATGGCATTATGGTGGTAATTGAAAGTATTGCAAGCAATCTCGAGTTGGCAATAGTAGCATGTATATGTTAATGTACAAAAAAAAACAAAAAACAAAAAATTGTTGGGTTTTTGTAACAAAAATTATGGGCATGACATGATCAAACATTTTCCTTGCCTATGTTATACATGTAGAGACCACATAGTTGGACTAACATGAACATGTTTATTGATGAAATCTAAACATGTGTGGATTCTGAGTTTATTATGGTGGACTCCTAAAGGGTTTACCCAATGTCTTTGGGGTTGATGAATGATTATTCTTGCCTATGTTGAAGCTTAGAGACAATTTAGTTCAATAAAATGACTGTTTTTTATTATTTTTTGACCTATTTTTGGATTTTCTTATTTTATGAATATTTTTAGATTTTCTTGATTTTATGAATATTTTTGGACTTTCTGATGTTTTGGATGTTTTTGGGTTTTCTAGTTTTATGAATATTTTTGGATTTTCAATGTGGAAGTAGGGATGTGCCCCTAGCATGATGCAATAGACTACCCAGATATAGGAAAGACAAACTAACCTTAGGAATGTGCCAAGTATTACTAAGATGGAATAGGATACCTACGCAGGATCAAGCTATGATACAGATGCGAATGGGTGATGAAAGAAATATGGAATGTGATGGGTGATAGAAAGTGATGGAAGGTAATGTAGAACAAGCCGAAGAATCCATGGTGGATGGAAAGTGCTTGTTTACACAAGGTGCCTAATTGCCAAGTTTTCACCAAGGTACTTTCCCAAAGTGCCAACAAAGTGGTTTTCACTAGAGGATGAATTTTTTCTTACTATTTTCAATCTTTTTTTTTATTTTTTTGGATTTATATATATATATATATATTTGTATTTTTTGGGTTTATACATTACAAGCTAAGGCATAATTTTTTTTTGAGATGGGAGCTATTGATGGAATCTTACAAGGGATCACCTTTTGGTGTTGACAACTGATATGATCCTAATTTGTAACTTGTCGTGATGATGAAGGGTCTTAACTAATTTTGCTCAAACTTACCTTTGTTTTCTGCATTTGGTGATTTCTTCTAATTTTCTTTCAACATGGGCTCTTCGACTTGGCAGGACTGACTCTTGATCTTCTTATTATAGCTCCTTTTGAGATGGTTTTGATAAACATGTAGGTGGTTCAAAGCATCCATGTGTCACTCATCTAGTAATTCCAGCTCATTTAATTGACACTTGGTACTCCTCATCAGTAATAAGATTCTACAATGATATCCTCAGGGATGGGAGCTCAACCACAATGAGAAATATGGCTTCTGATCCATGGACCAGGGAGAAATGGGTTGCACTTATAGGCATGGGGATACTCATTTGATAGGCCCATAGGGAAAGGTTAAACTATAGGTGTATGTCATGACCAACTTCATTGATTGTTTTCTTTAGGATTTTAAAGATGGTTTTATTTGTAGCCTCGGCTTGGCCATTACCCTGGGGGTAATATGGAGTGGAGAAGTGATGTTGGATATTGAATTTTTGGCATAGCTCATGGAAATCCTAGTTTTTGAAGGGTGTTCTATAATAAGAGAAAAGGGCTTGAGGAACACCATAATAGAAAATGAGGTAGTTTAGGATGAATTTAAAGATCTGCCCCCCTTTGATATAGGTCATGGGGATTTATTTTACCCACTTTGTGAAGTATTATGTGGCAATGATAATGAACATGTGTCCATTAGATGAGGTGGGGATGATTTTTCCAATGTGATCAATCCCCTATTGTGAAAAATTCTAAGGTGCTACAATCAGTTGGAGTTCTTGAGCTAGCGCATGGATGAGGTCCCCATATTGTTGGCATTGCATACACTTCCAAACATAGTCATGAGCTTCTTTCTCCATCGTAGGCCAGTAGAACCCCATCCTAAGTAGTTTATTGGCCAAGGTCATGCCACTAGAATCTGAACCAAAAATACCATCATGTACTTTGGTTAAAGTAGTCAAAGCTTCCTCAGGGTTAAGGCATCAAAAAAGGGTTCCTTTGATACTTCTACAGTAAAGAATTTCACCGAAGATAATGAAACAGGGTGACTTTTTAATAAAGGTTCTCTTGAGATTTGGAGTGATGTTGGTGGGGAGGACTCCTATTTTTAGGTAGGTGAATAGGTCATGGTACCAAGGATCACCATGACCAATGATTTTTCATACAAACTTATATTCTAGTACCTTGAAAGCTAGTATGATAAGCTTTTATACAAGGAATTCATCTTTATGGATGTTCCATGGGATATCTAGCAATGATCTGATTGTAGCCATAGTGTCTGCTACTCTATTGTTTACCCTCGGTATTTTCTCAAATGTTATTTCGACGAAGAATTCCTTGAGATCCTCCACCATCCTTTTATATTGGGTATGTTTATCATCCTTATTTTGGTATTCATCATTTCCTTGATTGATAATCATTTGTGAGTCCCCATATGCTTTGAGTGCTATGATTTTCGACTTTACTACAATTTTAAGTCCTATGGCAAAGGCTTCATACTTGGCAATGTTGTTGGTATAAGGGAAATATAACCTATATGATTTAGGAGTACAATCCCCTTATGGTGTGATGAAGTGGATTCCTGCTCCTAACTGATGTTGTGTGTATGATCCATCAAAAAATACCTTCCAATGGTCTACTACACTTAGGTTGAAAATTGACTTATTGAGAAATGTTGATACCAGTGGGTTCTCTAGATATATAGGTGCTTCAACCAATTGATATGTAATTACCTATCCCTTGATGGATTTATGTTCCACATATTCAATGTCATATTCTACTAAGATCATGACCCACTTAGTCATTCATCATGTGAGAATTTATGTAGAAAGTAGATACTTTAGGGGGTTGATCTTGGAGATGAGCTTTATCTGATGAACCAACATGGAATGCCTGGATTTTTGCGAGGAAAAAATTACCACAAGGAAACCTTCTCAATGAACGTGTAGTTTAGCTTGTGTCCCACCAAGGTTCTACTAATATAGTAAACGGCTCAATATTTCCTTCCCTATTTCATCATGTTGAGCTAGGAGAGCCCCGAGTGCTACCACCATAGCCGATATGTAGAGAATCAATGGTTTCTTTTGGATTGGTGGCATGAGGATTTTTTATGTCAACAAGTATTCTTTGATTTGATTGAATTCTTGATTGAATTTCTCATCCCATTTGTATGCTTCCTCCTTGTGGAGTAGATGATATTATGGGATGGTTTTATATGCTAACTATGTAATGAATCTCAATAATGATTGAAATTTTCCTTGCAAACCCCTCAATTATTTTAGTGTTTGTGGTGCTTCCATATCAAGGATTGTTTTAACTTTTGCAGGGTCTATCTTGATTCCCTTCATTGATACAATATATCATAGGAGTTTCCCTGATTGCACGCCAAAGATACATTTCTTGGGATTGATTCATACCTTATATTCATCTAGTCCATCGAAGATTAGGCCCAACATTGATATGTGGTCTTGATGTTTTCTTGATTTGGCTAGTATGTCTTCAACATAATCCTCTACAGATTTGTGGATCATGTCATAAAAAATTAGAGCCATAGCCCTTTGGTATGTCACTCCAGTGTTCTTTAACCTGAATTTCATCATATTCCAATAGTAGGTGCCCCATGGATAGGTGAAGGTTGTCTTATGTTGGTCATCCTTTGAAATCATAATTTGGTTGTATCTAGAAAACCCATCCATCAATGATAGCATTTTATGCCCTGTCATCATATCTACAATCATGTCTATGTTAGGAAAAGGGAAATCATCCTTAGGGATTTTTTTTTTCAAGTCCCTAAAGTCAGTGTAGATTCAAATGCCCCTAGTGGGCTTGGAAATAGGTACAAGGTTGGAAAACCATTCTAGATAATCAATGGGTCATACGAATCCAGCGTCAAGAATTTTTTGCAAATCAAGTTTTACCAATAAGACAATCTACAATGCATCTTTCTCAATTTTTGTCTCATTGGTTTCACCTTTGGATAGACTACTATATGATGGAACACTACCTTTAGATCAAGGCTTGGCAAGTCAATGTATGTCCATGCAAATTTCACTTTCCTTTCCTTAGTCAAAAGTGGCTCGGCATAGAAAGTAATGTGCGGGGTTTCTTTAGTTCCTAAATTCATAGGGTTGCATTTTTCTACCAGTACTGCTGATTTTTCCTAATGGATGGCACTAAAGGGAAAATTGAATCCCTCATCCTTTATCACCTCAAACATTTTTTCACCATTGGATAGTATGTGCAGGATCATGATGGGCCAAAAAGTGGCGATATGATGGGTATGTGTAGGGTATGTGTCTGACGAATTTTTTTAACCAAAATTGATGAAACAAAAAGGGTTTTTAAAGGATATTCCCATCTTTCCACCAATATAAATTATGATTTACTTTAAATTTAATAAATTATTATTATTCATTTTCTATTTGAATTATGACTAAAGTCTCGATTGATAGGCTAATTGAAAAACATCTATATAGCGTTCAAATGGTATCAAATTTTTTGAATTTGAAACATGTGTCACATTCTATGCTTCACATACTATAGGATTCATATTTGAAACATTTGTATCAGTTTAGAAACTACATTCAATTTTCTATAGATTCTATTCTAACATATTTTTGAAATAATATAGATAACTTATTCAAATATTTACGTCAAGTTGTCTAACTTTGATTTTTCTAAATTTCATTGCCACTTAAGGCCCTATTTTTTCTATTTTAAAACTAAGAGATTCAATCATTTCCCCATAGTATGCATGTGTGTCCAACTCAATGTTGAATCCTACTTTGTGATCTCTTTATGGTGCTCAACCCTTAGTCCCATGAATTTTGAGAGAGGCTCATAATTTTCAAACATATCTAAGATCAGTGGTCCTTCTTGGTCACAATCAATGAGTTGGTGGTAAATCAGTTGTAATCGCAACTAGTTTGTATTCACATGTTGAATGAGTTTCAATTATTTTTGTGTAAGTTCCTCCTTATGTTAACATGAATGGCACTCCTAACATTTAAGGAAAAAATAGGTATGTTCTTTCATCCCGTAAAATTCCCTCCTCATATCCTTTTATTAGGGTAAAATTTATGTTTAAATTTCTTTCCTTTTAAATATTTAAAACTCATCAAGAAAGAATTTTGGCTAATAATAGTTGTGAATTGCTTCATAGTGAGTAGCTTAGTGATTCTACATTTTCTTCTATATTATTCAAGTCATTTTAATTTTTAAGAATAAATAACATTTTAAAATATTATTGTTTGTATAGTGTATTTTTTTAACATATTTTATTGTGTTGGATACATTGATGGAGATTAAAAGAATCATTTTAGGCCTTTTCAAAAGGAAATAGGAAATCATTTCTTGTTGGTTGGGTGGTAATTAAAATTTGATCCTAAATTTCGTCAATTAAAATAAAACATGCTATAATACTACATGTGGCTTGGTAAGTAGTGTATGCATTTTTGTATTTGCTAACATATATAAAATTTATGATTTTTAATAAAAATTTAAGTTCTAACTAAGTTGTATAAACTTTTTAAAAATATATTATGTGTTGAAAAAATAATAGAAAAATGATGTATATAAAGGGGAATAAAAAATTTTTGGACATTATGTATAAAATTATTCCTTGAGACTTATGATATATATTATTGATGGTATATTTCTAGCACTTGACTTTATGCCTCTATTTACAAGTGTAACTTCTAGCTAGTAGTTCAAGATATGTTTCAATTTACATAATGTCAAGTTTTTCTAAACACATTTTACCCTCTTTTAATAGAAGCCAGTGGAAGAAGTGCAAGCTATGTTGAAATCCTCATAAAGCTCATCACTAGTTGTAGTTATTTATGGATTTGGAGGCATTGACATATCAACAGCTTCTAAGTGAGTGCACAAGACATATCAACAACTTCTGAGTGAGTCCACAAGACTTGTAAGACATTCCTAAAGGTAGTAGAATTCTTGTAACAACAACCTCTAAGGAAATCCTATCTTCTCAAGCCTCAAAAATTATGTCCAAGGTGGAAAGATTTTAAAAAAAAATAGAGAGAATCCTAAAGATTTAAAGCAGCCTACCATTGCCCTCAAAATTGTTTGTGATCATAATGTTGACTGTATTGTGTTAGAAGAGGTCTAGCTAATTGTAGCGATTCTTCATTCATATTTTTTAATGTTAGTTACATAAAAAATTAATTGTCTACCGAATGATTTCATAAACAAATATATTATTTCAATATATACGTAATTGAATTATAACCATATAATACATTCAAGAGATTATATACATTTTAATTTGAAAATTAATGAATTGTCCAACAAAAAGTAACTACAAATATAACTTGATTTTAAGATAAAGAAAAAGAATTACTATGAAAATAGATAATGGATTGAATAGTAAATTATTTTACATTATAATTTTAATAAATTTTTATTGTGGATTTTATATTATAATTTTATAAATATTTACTATCTATTTTTAAGAATTTGTCACTGTTTTTATTTATTTTAGAGTTTTATATCTTATTCATTCACTTTGTAAGATTAATGTATAATTTTAAATTGTATAAGAGAAGTAATTGTCAATAATATTCAATGAAAATCTAGAGTTATATCGTGGGTTTAATATTTCAAATAAAAATGAACTCAACAAAGAAAAATGTAAAATAAAAATTATATTCATATATAAACATTTCTTTTATCTCTTTTGCAATGAATAATTGACACATCTCTTGGCTCATTTGGGGTTTTGGTATGCAAAAAAAATGTGTTGGAGGATGAGGCTTATTATGTGGAGAAATATTTAATTATAGATTTAACTATTTTAAGCCTGCTCTCATTGACCTCTACCATTGGTTTTCAATGAATTGGCATTCTCTTATCAATTCTAACATCGAGATTTTCCCCTCTACTAGGAAAAAATTTATTGTTGTGTCTTATTCAACCTTTGATATAGATGTTGTGCTAGATGGGAAAATAATTTTGTGGGTTACCATACCCTAATAATCATGCCTTAATTTCCCTCATTCAACCTTACAAATGATTATTTTCACATAAAATTTTCTTGGATCAAATGTCTCACCTTCCACTCTATTTTTGGTTATATTTCTTTTATGATGCTCTGGATAATGTGCTGGGGAGCTTTCTAAAGGTTTATGTGGCTACTAAAGCTTTGTGACATATATATTTTGTCTCAGTAGTAGTGGAAATTGATATCTTATAGGATATTCTCATATAAATTCCTTTATACGTGTAGGATTGATCTCATATTCAACTTCTTGAATCTTACAAGTGGTGTTCCTTCCTTTGTCACTAGTATTTTTCTAGTACTAATTTGGTTTTGAAATTTCCTCATTCTAATTGTTTAGTTTCTTAAGACTTATTGGTGGAAAAACAATCTTCCCTACTATTTTACTATTCCTTTCCCTCTTCATGATTCAGATGCAACATATCTCTCAAGTTTTTGTAATATACCATATGTGCCTACTCCTTTGTAGTCCTTATCGAGTTCTTAAAATATTGTGATATTTAGTTCTAACTTTTTCGTACATGTCACTATGATTTTTAAATAGTTATCTTTGAAATATCCTATAATTATGTAGATATTCCTCCCTCCAAGGCTATTGTTATGTTTCCTCTATATCACATGGTGCCTCTTATTAAGAATATGGACACAAGCTCTCTTCCTTTAGACTCTTGTTGTATGGATGATAGTTGCAGCACTTCCAAGATATCCTTTAAAAGGAAGTGGGAACACTAATCAATTATTATTTTTAGTGTATGGTAGGTTTTATTTACATCATGAACATCTAGATATAGAAATACTGAATTACTTAGAGCTATTTTTTAAAGAACATTTTTGAAATAAAAATATCCTCATCAAATTTAAACTACAAGAAAAAATTGCAATATATCAACTCTGATGTGAGAAGTGATCAATATATAAGTGTAAGAATGGATTTGGACATAGAAAAACACATAAAATTAGAAATATGTACAAAAAAGTAGGAATTATTGACAATTGAAAAGGGAGCATGCAAACAAACAATTTATAGTAATTCTACATTCACACAATTTTGGTTGTTTTTTATAAGATAAGTAGAATTTATAGCTTGGTGTTGTACCCCTTACACATCAAGCCTCATGGTACACAAAATATCAATTCAACAAAGAGAAAAAAACCATAGACACAATAGACTAATAGCCGAGAGCTTAACTCCCTGTAGCCAAAGCGGCAACAGACTAACTAGCATTCTCCCAATTCTAAGAGAGGAGGTTAACAACATCCTCCCTGACCCATTGAGGGAATTCTTCCATAGAATTTTTATCTAGATGTCTCATCCTTAAGCATAGAATATAGGGTGCTAGTCACAGAGTGGACCAACTTGATAGTCAACTGGGTCAAGCCACTAAACTTCTTCTCAAGCTTTATCATCTGCTCCATTAAGCATTTTTTTGAAATTTGAAAATTTTCTAGGCCCTTCAACAAAATCCTCCTCCTCTTCCTTAGACTCTTCCTCATTCTGATTATCTTTATTCCTAAACTACTCCTCCTTAGAAGAAATTTCCCTAATCTGCACTTTCTTATTATTTTTTTCCAACCTACCAAATCTCCTTATGTTGGTATTTTCCACCCTAGTCTCCATCATAGTAGAAAACATGGTATCCCCCTTGGAATATTTTCCCACCACATTCTTCCCTCTATTGTCATTGGTTGTCAGCTCCACCAAACCCTTCCCCTCATCTTTCACTTTCTTATTTGTAGTAGATTTGTTGTCAGTCTTGGCAAGGGCACACTTAAGCTCACAAAGGCTAGCCACAACATTAGATTGGGTAATCCCCACACTCCCCTTCAACCTTTTGGTGGTAAATTTAGACTTAGGGTTTTTATCAACCATTGGAGGGGTTTTCCTTTTGGGACCCTTAGACTCAGCTAGGGAGATATTGATCTAAAGAGGCAGTTCAATTTCCTCAATGTGAACAGTGAAAAATGGGTTTGGGTGGGAAAAGTGTGAGATGAAAATGATAAATCCTCAAGATGATTCTTTGGTGGAGTGATAGGGGAGGAGATTCCTCAGGGTTTTTTCTAACATATTCAATGCACTTCTCAAAAGAGCTTTCCAAATTAGTAAGTAAGAAAAATGGGAATCTTAACAATATTTTATGGCGAAGGTGACTCAAATGAGGCAAATTATAGAAATATAAAGTTAAATATATCTACCCTCTAAGGTGACATACTTCATGAGAGTGGGATAGACCTAGTTCAAATTTTGCAAGAGAGCTTCTCTTTCAAAGTCAGAGTGAGAGCGGATAGGTTTTTCATTACCCACAAAGAAGGCATTAAGGCTTTCATTGTCCTATTCCTTTGTGTACTGAGGGTACTTCTTCCCAATTCATGACATTCTCGTCACCTAAGAAATCACCTCCTCATTCACCTCAAAGGAGACACCACCCATGGTAACCCTTCTTTCTTTCTATAAACTCACAAATTGTGCAAAAAACTTTGGTTCATGATCCACCAAGCATTTCATGAAAGGCACTAGCCCACCTTCAACACAAAGGTTCCAAACTAGTGGGTCCTTGAAAAATTCCCCATAATTTTCTGGCTCCATTATCACCCTCTCACCACCCATATTGCCACTCTACACACTAAAAAGCCAGGTAACTTGTGAGAGAAAAAGGTTAGGATTTTTGACAAAGTGAGAGGTCACCAAATCACTAATATTTTTAAGAAAAAATAGAATTCCTTGGGAAATCAAGACCATGTATAGGACACATGCTTGAATATTTAAATCCTAAAAGGAAATCTTTGTGATCTCATTAATGAAAGACTTGCAGCCAAGTATGCATAAATTAATGAAATTAGTAGGTTCTCCATCCATGTTACCTTTGCACAAGTACTAATGAAAGTTGGTTGTTGAGCCAAATTTAGAATTCCCTAAAGTCTTTGCTTTTATCAATAGAATCATTTTAGCAGTCTAATTGATAGGAAAAATCAAAAGCTTTGCATCATAATTATTTGTTACATCAAAATTGAATTCAAAAATCTACAAGGATATGTGATTATTGAGACAAGACCCTAAAAGATATTGCGTAAGGCCTAAGCCAACTTAGTCGTAACTTCAATGTACTCCCCATTACTCCTCATAATTAACTCTTTAATTTTTATCTCCACACATTATTCAAAATTTTCCACATTTTTTACACCTCAACAATTGAACCTTTCTACAAAACCCAATAGACAAGAATTTGGACCCCCCAAAATGCCATAACAATTGCATGATTAGGAATCATCATGAAAAATACATGTGGCCTGCTCCTTAAGGATTAAACCTTGTATACCCAGTGGTAGGTTCCCCATATTCCACCAACACTTAGAATATCTCCAATGGGTTCCTAAATTAGCCAAGGCATTAGCAACTTGATTACCCTCCCAAAAAATGTGGGTAGCAACGTTCAAGTTCATCTTAGACACCAAATTATTTATATCTATCAATATGTCCTTAGTAGTCCATCCTTGTAATCTACCCATATTAACAGTATCAATCATAGTCTTAGAATCCCATTCAGTATGTATATTCTCAATCCCCATAGTGATAGGTAACTAAATTCCCTTTAGCAGTGCCCTTAATTCAGCAATCATGGAGGACTAAACCCCTATTCCCCCTAAGTAACTAGCCATGAACTTACCCCTGCAGTCTCTAATTATACCTCCCATGTTTTCCATGCCCATGTTTCCCTTGGCTACAACATCAAAATTGAGTTTATGCCAACCATGGTCTAGGGGTTTCCAAATAGTGTCTCATCTAGCCTAGGACCTAAAGTTTTCATAAGAATTAGCCTCCAGATTCAGATGCTAAGCTTTAACCATTTTAATTTCCCACTTAGTAGGGGCTTTGTCTAGGGTTTTCACCTTGAAAATCAATATTTTTTCATAAAATAGCCTTGACCCTATACCAAAAACCTCCATAGGGCACATCTCAATATTCCTAAATATCCTGGTGTTCCACTCTTTCCATAAGCACCAACAGATAATGGGGAGGAACCTAGTTCCAGACCTCACATGGTAAGGGGTGACGGAAGGGCCCATACCAGCCCATAATAAAGTATTTAATGACATCCTTTCTTATAGTCTTGACTGAATGCCCAAATGCTCCAAAGCTAGCTCCCACACACTAGCAGCAAAAGGGAAGTGCAAAAGTAAGTGATCCAAAGATTCTTCATTGCATTTGCATAATAGGCACCTATGAGGGATCTAGAATCCCCTTTTCCTTAGATTATCCTGGGAATGGATTTTGTTATGGTAGGTTGTCCACCAAAAAAAATTATTTTCAAGATCATGTGTCTGTTCCAAACTTGTTTCTAGGGTCCTTGCTTAATCCCTTAGTTTGACAACAAATTGTAAGCCAACTTAATAGAAAAATTACCCTCTCGATCTTTAGTCTAGCAGAAATCATCCTCCATGTTGGTTAACAATAATCTAGTAAGGGAGAGTAGGTCCTACAAAGACTTAGCTAGAGAACACAACTTAGGAGACAAAGGGTAGAAAAGGATTAGATCTTTCCACCTCCTAGCACCTAGTTGGCCAAGCAAGTAATCACTAATGTAAAATTTGAAGAATATTTGTGTTGTCCTCATAAGGTTCATAAAATTCGAGAGAATAGGGGGGGTTGATATTGTTACCATTCCCAACCTTTCATTTCATCCCTATCATAAGCAACCCCTGCAACCTATAAATGTTTTGCCAAGCCAAAGAACCCAAAGGATGATCATCACATAAGCAATTAATCAAAGGTCTATTTTGAAGATACTTAGCACTCATAATCTTGCACCAATCCTTTTTATTACTCAACTAGTCCCAAAACACTTTAGCAATCAAAGCCTTATTGGTGCAAAGGATAGTCCTAGTCCCAAGCCCATGACAAAGTTTAGGTTTACAAATTTTTTTCCATCTAACCAAAGTGAACTTTTTCTTTTCCGTAGTCCCTGACCATAAGAAATTCCTTTGATTTTTTTCAAACTTTGCAACAATATATCTGGGGATCTTAAAGATGGAGAGGAAGTAAATAGGGATACCTTGGAGAGTAGTAGATAGAAGCTAATTTTTTCCAGCATGACTTTGAATGGAGCCTTTCCAGCCTACCAACTTCCTTTGGAACCTTTCAAGAACCAAGTTCAAAAAGCTAGGAGTGACTTCCTTGACAGTGGTCGTGCCCACAAAAGGATATGAAAATCACAGTAACACCTTTCCTGGGAATTGGACATTCTAACAGGTGACTAATATCTCTCTCTATGGACGTTCATTTACTTGTCAAACCAGGGAACGTATACTTTAAATGGCGCAGAAAAATATATGCACTAGGAACTCATTTTGGTCAAATCTTAGCAGAAATACATACTGGAAAGAAATTCTATGTACGTTAAAAGAAGGTAATGCAAATTTCTTTAGCTCAACTATGATAGAAACCATAACAAATACAACTGAAACACAAACTATGAACTAGCCTTATGCTGCAAGAACAAGCACAGTGATGGATTCCTTATGCTGCAGGAGAAATATAAGGCTGAGTTTGTATAAAAACTTCAAGGATGAAAGAAAACTGAAGCTCAACAGGAAAGAACAACTAACTAACTAGCTACAGATACTTACTAAGTGGGCCTCCTTAGCAAGCATCTACTGATTATGTAGATGCTAAACTCAGAACTTCATTGAACTTTATTCATGAAAACATAATGATATACATTATTTTGTTGGTATGGAGACTAACAACAAACTCTGTCTCTGGTCAAACAAATTTTGTCTTTCATTATCATATTGATTCTTACATGATATCTGCTACTCTGTTTCTATCTTACTCTAAATATCACCTACCTCCCCTTTTCCCTCGTGCAGGAGGAGAACTTTATTTAAAAATAGGAGAGCAACTAACTAACTAACCCTATCAAAGAAAGGCGTGGAAGTAAAGTATATCCCCGAATCAAGGAACAAACTCCATAATGAATTTATTCGTTCAACCCGATCCAGAGAGAATCTAGCACTCCACTCTTTCCAAATTGACTGTCATTAAAATCTTTCCTAAGGTTTCGGTCAAAGAGTCTTCACCGGAGCTTCCTCGAAGTCGTGCAGGAAATGGACTTTACTGCAAGACCGAGATCGACTGCGCTTGACTCGATCATTCTTCAACAACCTGCGAAACAAAAGGTAACAGGCGAAAGATAAGGTGTATGGCACATACACGATATCTATTCTTTAATCACACATTTAAATCTACTTCATCATTCAAAAACTGTATATGATATACCAGTCATTTTAGGGAGTCAACAGGGCAATAAATGCAATCAAGTCAACACAATAAGCTGCAGGAATATAAAAGTATCTTGTTATAGGATATCCTAATAAAAGGTTTCAACAAAGTTTAAACAACCATGAAATAAAAAAGTAAAGACATTTAAAAGTTTATCATAACATCCAAATCATGAGTGCATTTTAAGCTCATCCATGCCCCCTACTTGGCCTAATGCTGGTCCTCCAGCATTAACTTTCCTGGTGGTTTCTCTGAAGTCAGTGGTTGTTGCATGACTCTGAAATGGATTTCCAAACCTGTAATAAAATCCTCTAAAATCCTGACACCTTTCATACCTTTGGTCTTCTAATTCATTGTTAAGATTTGTAGCCTGGTGAGGATAGAGGGGCCACATTAGCACAGGGGGTCTGAATGTTAGTGGCAGCCATAGTTCAAACCTTGTTTGAAGTCCCAATTGAATATATTTGCTGGTTCATTTGAGTGCTGCTATGAAATTTAGGGGACCATGTGGTTCTGACTTTTTTAACCCAACAGTTAATCTCTCCCATCTTTTCTCACTTCTAGTGTATGCCAGTCTCCAAAATGAATATTGTTGTGCCTGGAATTCATCATATACTTATTTTCTGATATCAAATATTTTCTCTCTGGCTGAAACATTATTAATACTATATGTTAGAGCAAACCAATCTTTCAACATTGCATAGGGGTTTGAACTTTGAGAGCGTAATGGAACAGGCTCTATTTTCTCAACTTCCTCATTTGTTTCCCACTGCCTACCATAATTTGCCTCATTTGCTGCCCATGACATAAATGCTCTCAAATGAACATCACCAATATATAGCAGAGGATTCCATTCTGTTTCAAATGGTATTAAAAAGCCATGCAAATAGAATTCACACAGAGAATTCCTTAACCAGTTAGGGGCTGCCTGATATACTTCATAAAATTCTTTGGCAGTATGAATTATAGGATCTTGGTTTCTAGAAATTCTCATCAACTGAAACCATAAAAACTATTCATTAAGGCACAAAGCATAAACTCTGGGTGGCGATCTGCATTCCATAATCTGACCAGTTACCTTTAACATTTCCTCCATTTTTGCTTTCAACTCAGCAATTTCCTACTTTTGACTTTCAATTTTCTTTTTCAATTTCCTCTTTTCTATTTCCCATAGGCTTTGTTGCATATCAATCTGGGCTATGTGTCAGAAAGTCATGGTTTGCAATGTAACTATTTCCCAATTTGCTTTAACATATTCCAAAAACTCAATTAAAAACGTTCTCTTATACAAACCAATGGCTTTACAAATTGTAGGGTGGAATATAAATTCACTAGGCACATTCAATTGTTCAGTTTGTTCTTGCTCTTGCTCTTACTGCAAGATAAATTCTTCTTGTTGCTGCAGTGGAGAAGTCTGTGCTTCCACCGAATATTGCATAGCAGCAGTAGCCAAATCATCAAGATTTGGTAACCCTTGCTCATTATGCTCTGTTTCTTTTGTCTCAACTTGTTCCTCTTTAGGAACGAATGAACTCTAAGCAACATCCTCGGACACATTCTGAGAAACATTAAATTCAGACTCAATAGACCCCTCTAAAATTACAATCACCTCTAGTTGCAGTGAAGCAGGGGAGGTCTTAGTTTGTTTCCTTGTGGAAACCCTTCTTGGCACTGATGCGGCTGTAGGAGGTATTCCGGTAGCTTTCCTCTTTTTTGTTTGCTCAGAGGGATCTACCCTACCAGAGGATGACGGTGAACTAGTAATAGCAACAGGTGTTACTGTAGGAGAAACAGCTGTAGGGGAAGGTGTTGCAGGAGAGGAGCATTGCCTTTTCTGAGAATGAGGGTCAGATTCTGGGGACCCTTCTGCCTTTGTTTTTCCTTTCTCTCTCCTAGGGGCAGACCTAGTTTATACCCTAGCAGAGGATTTAGGTGCGATAGCTGTAGGACCAGGTGCTACAGGAGCAGATGACCCTTACCCTGTTCTACTGGTAGATGCAATTTCTTTCTTCTTTCTCTAAGGTTGTGGGGTAAGTACCCTAGGAGGTTGTGGAATTTGCAAACTCTTTTGGGAAATGAATTGTTTCCAGGAGAGAGGTGAGACATCTCTTAAAGAAAACTCAATCAGTAATTTGATAAGACCATGATGAGCGACAAAATTCTCTTTCCCCTATTGAGTTCCGTGGGAACTTTGTTCTAAAAATTTTAACAAGAAATTCAGAACATTTACAACTAACCCATGCCTCATATGGCTTAATAATTTAAAATGATGAGAATGTAGGTAGGAGAAATGGCCTTCATAGGTCAAATACCTAATTATGTAAGTAGCATACTCTGAATAAGGAGGAGGCAATGATACGCGCTTGCATCCCTGCTTGGAGACTTCCAGAGGTCCATCAGTGGGCATTGAAAACTCAACCCTTGCAGCTGTAGCGTCTGAAGAAAAGTTTTCTCTAATGGCTGGAAGCTTGGTTACTTCAGCAATTTTGTCTTCAGTTGCAACAACCGTTAGACCCCATATGGTGGCTTCCCCTTCAGAAAGGGTTCTCAAAAATTCTCCAGCAACTTCCTCATCAAAATCATTTAAGCTCAAGAAATAATTTAACAATCCATAGAGGCTAAATGTGTGGACTGTTTGCGGATTTTTCAATAACAATTCATGAGCTACAAGCTCATGTCACACCAACTGACCACCCATGTTTATAGTTTTCTTTTAGCTAAACTCAATTCCTTGTTGAAGATTCAAATTCTCTGTTTCCCTTTCTGCTCTAGTTTTTCTTCTACCGTGCTGTCACATTTCTTTCTTTTTCAAAAAATAAACATTTTTGATCAAACAGTCTTAATCGTAGTTTACAAGAAAAATATGCAATAAAGAAGGACATGCGATCATATTTGGAAAGTACCAGAAAAGTATTAAACAAAGGTTATTTTGCAGTTATGACAGCAACAAAAAGATAGGTTTTTAAAAAATGGAGAAGATGGATTACCCCACCCCCTACTCAAAGTATGACATGTGTCCTCGCATGTACTAAAGAACAGGTAGAGATTCGGGTAATAATGACTTGTACATGCATAGCAGTAAATGAATAAAATCAAATAAATCAAATATGTGATAAGAAAATATATGGTGTACCTTTGATAATTGCATGTACGTGTGAAGAAAGATGACAGCGTCTACATGAATTGACAAGTCAGAAATATATCTTAATTAAGGTTGATGTGAACGGATGAAGTGGATGGGTGACATGGGCAGATGAGTTGAACGGATGGAATAGATGGATGGGATGGATGGATGGAAGGTAAAGAAGTGAGATGGGGGTGATAAATGAAAATGGAGAAAAAAAGGGGTTTCCTTTTTTAAAAGAAAACCTTTATTATGGGCATGTTTTTTTGAAAATTATGGTAACGCTGGAAGAGAAAGGCTAAAGCGTTCGGTTACAGGAGGAGTAGCAGGAGGAACCTGAATGAACTGCTTCATGAATTCTTTCTTGGAGACTGGTTTGTGGTACAACTGTAGTCGGTGGCCATTCACTAGCAATTTGAAACGAACTGAATCAATTGTGACCAGTTGCACAGCTCCATTGTCAAACACATTTTCAACTTCATAGGGGCCAAGCCAGCATGTTGTGAGCTTACCCTGGTTTTCTTGATATCTGGAATCATATAACAGAGCCCAATCTCTAGCAGAAAATTTTCTGGTTTTGATGTGCTAATCATGCCATTTCTTCCTTTGCTGTTGGATTGCTTCTGTATGCTGCAAGACGGTTTTTCTCATTTCGTCCAAAGCATTTAGCTATAGGAGATAGTCCTTCTATGCTTCATATATGTCTATATTGAATTCAAGAGCTGTCCTCAAAGTTTTGTGTTCAAATTCTATGGGTAACATGGTTGTTTTCCCATAAAGCAGCTCAAAAGGTGTAAACCCAGTTGTTTTCTTCCATGTAGTTCTGTAAGCCCAAACTACTTTAGGAAGTCTATTGCTCTAGTCTTTCTTATGAATCTGCACTGTCTTTGTGAGGATCACCTCAATTTCCCTGTTTGTTACCTTCGCCTGACCATTTGCTTGAGGGTGATAGGGGCTGGATTTCCTATGTTTGATTTTATAGTCATTTATTAGTGCAGTGATCAGATTGGACGTGAACTGAGCTCCTTGATCAGTTACAAGCTCTCTGGGAACTCCAAATCTTGTAAAAAAAATTTCATATAGAAATTCAACAACTTTATTATCTCGGGCATGAGTCATAGCTTTTGCCTCGACCCATTTTGTTACATAGTCCGTGCAAACTAGAATGTATGACTTTCCATGTGATGGTGGATCAATTGGCCCCACAAAATCTATCCCCCATTTATCAAAAGGGGTGACTATTATCTGCGGATATAGTGGCATTTCATCAGATTTAGTTGGTCTTCCCATACGCTAGCATCTATCACATTTTCTTGTATAAGCCACATCATCCTTATGTAATGTTGGCCAGTAGTACCCTATTGTAAGAACCTTCATAGATGTTCTTTTTGCTGCAAAATGTCCTCCACATTGTTCATCATGGAAAGCATGCAATATATCATAAGTTTCATCTTCTCTTACACACCTTCTTATTATTTGATCAGGTCTAGTATAAAACAAACAATTTGCAATCCAGGAAAAATTAAAACTTTTCTCTATTAACAACTTCTTTTCTTTCGGGGAAAAGTGAGCTGGTATTTTGTTTGCTACTAGATAATAAGCAATGTTTGTATACCATGGAGTATGTGCAACAATGGAAAATAAGTGTTCATCTAGGAACCTATCATCAATGATCTCATGTTCAGCAGGTGCAATTGATTGAAGTCTTGATAAAAAGTCAGCTACAACATTGGCTCTCCCTAGTTTGTCAATTATTGTAATGTCAAACTCTTGTAACAATAGGAGCCATCGTGCCAACCTACCAGAAATGGCAGGTTTGTTCATTAGATACTTGATTGTTGCATGGTTAGTATGAACGAATATCTGATAACCTGTGACATAATGCCTAAATTTATTTAAAGCATACACTACTGCAAGCAACTCCTTTTTTGTGATAATATAGTTGAGCTCAGGACCTTTAAGGTTCTTGCTGATAAAGTAAATAGCATGTTCAATTAAATTTTTTTTTGACTCAGAACTGCTCCTATGCCAAAATCAGAAGCATCAGCATGTATGTGAAAAGGCAAATTCCATTTTGGACCTTGAAGGACAGGGGCTTTAGTAAGCAAGTCCTTTAGTTGCAGGAAGGATTTTTCACAAGTCGTTGTCCACTCAAATTAGGAATCCTTTGTTAACAAGGCATAAAGTGGACTAGCAATTTCACTGAAATCTTTTATAAACCTTCTATAATACCCTGCATGACCAATAAAACTTTTGACATCTTTTTGTTTTTTCAGGAGTTTGTAAATTCTGAATAACTTCAATTTTAGCAGGGTCAACCTGAATTCCATTCTTTGAAACATGATGACCTAAAACAATACCTTCTTCCATCATTAGAAAACACTTCTTACTGTTTAGAGATAAATTTTCTTCTCTACACCTTTTCAATACTTTTTCTAAATTCACCAGTGCTTCTTCAAATGTGACTCCATATGTAGTGAAATCATCCATATAAATCTCCATACATTCATGAGATATATCAGCAAAGATACTAATTACTGCTCTTTGAAATGTGTTGGCGCATTACATAGACCAAAAGGCAAGACTGAATAAGCAAATATTCCCCATGGATAGGTAAAAGTGGTCTTGTCTTGATCTTCAGGGGCAATTTTTATCTGATTGTACCCACTATAACCATCCAGAAAGGAAAAATATATTTTTCCAGAGAGTGAGTCTAGTACTTGGTCTACAAAAGGTAGTGGAAAATGATCTTTTTTAGTGGCACTGTTCAATTCTCTGTAATCTACACATACACTCCATTTTCCACCTTTCTTGGGGACAATGACTAATGGAGAAACCCATTGACTGTCAGAGATTGGATAAATAAAACCAGCATCAAGCAACTTTTGAAGTTCACTTTTAACTATTTCTCTAAGTGCTGGATTTACTCTTCTTTGATGTTGTCTAATTGGTGAACAATCTTCTTTGATATATATCCTGTGAGTACAAACTCAAGGATCTATTCCTTGGATGTCCCCATATTCTCATGCAAAAGTTTTATGCTATTCTTGTAGCATTTTTAATAGGTTAGCCTGTTGAGACTGTGATAGCTTGCTATTGATATTCAAAAAATGACCTTGAGACAATTCTATCTGATCTGTGAGATTATTCATAGAGTCTATATGTGATGTTTGTACCTCTTGTGGAAGAAAATTATGAAAAATTGCTGGATGTTTAGGTAGTGAACTTTCAGAATCCGGTTGCTGCAGGAAACATTGTAAATGAGTACCATTTGGATCAGATGAACTACCCGTATCAGAATTGTATTGTATAGTTTGAAACAACAGAGCATCCTCACTCTGGAGTTGTGAGAATGGATCATTTTGAATCATCATTAATTGATCCAAAGAATTGGCTTCTTCAATTTCCTCCCCCACATCTAGCTAAACAGGTTGGGACAAATCTGGTTGAGGTTTAGCAGGCGGATACAGAGCCAATTTCTTTGTGGACTGTCCATCAAAAATAATCATATCTCCAGAACGACATCCTATAAAAGCATCAGCAGTTGCTAACCATGGTCTACCAAGGATAACTGGATACCCCCTAAAGTTTCCTTAACTGATAATATTGTGAAATCAACGGGATACTCCCAAGATTCAAAAGTGACAATTACATCTTCCACTATCCCATCAGGTTTAATGGTGGAGTTGTCTACAAGCTGTAAAACTGTGGGTGTGCACCTAATGTTTGAAATGTTCAGGGAGTCCATAGTATGCTTTGTCATGACATTAATAGCAGCACTTAAATCAATCAAAACATTTTTTACAACTTGGCCATTTATATGTATCTGCACCACAGGACTTCCAGGGTCAATATACTTTGGAATGACTACATTTCCCAACATTATATCAGCCAATTTACCTAAGACATGAATTGTTTGAGGATCCTTTTTCTTTCATCCAGGCTTCTTCAAATAGACCTCTTTAATAGCTTTTCCAAAAATAGGAATATCTTTAATAGCTTGAAATAAAGGGATTTGAATCTACACATTCTTGAGCTGATCCAGAATATCAAAAGTGGGTTCTTCCATGGATTTATATGCAGTATTTTGCAACCTCTGAGGAAAAGGTGAGTTGTTTTGATTTTTCAAAATAGACTCCTTAGAAACTGTATCAGTTATAGGCATATGCTTAGCAGAAACAACAGGTGCAATAGATTCTTCAAGGGGAGAATCTGGTATTTCAGTAATTAGAGGTGGTTTTGGAGCAAGTAAAGTGGTTCCAGACCTCAAATGGATGTCATTAACATTTAAGGCATAAGCTTGATATTGGTTGGCTTCGACAAGATACATAGGCTATTGTGGCTGCTGCTATTGCTTATTATTGGGATTGGGCAATGGTTGGGCAGGAATAGGCATTTTTTTTGGAGGTTCAAGATTTGTGGCAGTTGCTGCAAGAGGCAGCATAAGGGCTTGTGGTTGTGGCTATGGAAGTTGCAGGAATCTAGAGGACTAGTTTTGCCATTACTGAGGGCCTCTCCATTGAGGATTTTGTTGCCAATTTCCTGAAGGTGGGGTCCACTATCCTTGTGGCTGCTGCCAACCTCCTTGAGGAGATTGCCATTGCGGGGTTTGATAATTAGGCCAACTTGGTTGAGGCGGATTCCAGGGTGGTGGTGGTCCACATGTATGTTGCCATTGGTTATTATAGCCAGAATAAGGATTACCAATAGTTAAAGGATCTTGAGGCATACCTTGTCTTTGGGCACATGGTCTCCTTTGTGCAACAAAAAACACTTGATCATCATCTCCCTCTACTGGCTTGAAGTCAATAGGCAGTTGCCTGGCTTCCAAATTAGCCACCATCTTGCATCTACAGTCACACTTCTTTTGTCTATAGTATGGATAGAACTCTATATTTTCTAAGTTCCCCTGGTTCTCCTGCTAACCTCACTATCTTGTCAATTTTGCAACTACCAAGCCAAATCTTTTCTCCCGTGCAAGCTATCAACGTTGTTCTGCAGCCTTTCCTAGCCGGTCTCTTCACTAGCTTGCCTAGGGCAAGACTTTTCTCATAACTCCTGTAACCAAAGAAAACCTAACACCTACCACTAAAATATGTATAGATATGGAGCCTAACCATGTTCCCAACAGTTCCATACTTCTAGGTACGGAGGGAATGCAGCCTAGAACTCCATTTTTACATAGTTCGAGTCAAAACATCAAATAAGGGAAAAAACATAGAATTTACAAGAATGTGTGAAAATGATGAAACAACTATCAAATGTGCCAAAAAAAAAATTCCAGAGGCTTATCTACATGCTAAAAAAACTTACAAAATGCCTCTTTTAATTCATTTAGTTGTTGTTACACAAAGAACAGAAAAACACAGAAAATAAGACAAGAAAGTTGTTTTCTTTAATTTCTGGAAAAACAGTCCGTACAAAGAACTTATAACCCACCAAATAGGTCGTGGAATGCCTTAAATATGTCTTCCCAACAATTTAGGCTCTTGGTTCTAGGCTTAAATGACCTAAAAATGTCTTTTTGTAAAACCCGCTGTGTTTTCAGACATTTAACAATTTTTCACTATTTAGCAAAGTGAGCCTCTAAACTCATTGGAATCTTGACACCCTCTTTTCCAAAGACAAAAAAAAACCCTAAGCACCTAAAATAATGTTCAACATGACCTTATGACAGCACCACAAAATTAAAGAACTCAAAAACAAAATAATCCTTTGCTTGGTGCTCCTGCACCATTCTCCCCCTCTCAGCACAAACAACTAGGGAATTGTGGGAGAGATTAGAGACATATCAATCCCTTGCTTCTTAAATCTTCTTCTTCTACCCAGGTAGCTTCAGATTCATGCTTATCCTTCCATTTGACAAGATGCTCCATGTACACCTTGTGCCTTGTAGTCTTTTTCACTCTTGACTCCAAGATCTTTTCTGCTTGCAGCTTGTCTGGAGTTGGTATGGACATGTTGCTGATGTATTTGAAGATCTCCTAACTATCTTGATCCAGATCCTTGACTGTCCCTTTATATTTTATCAAATCAGCAACATTGAAATTTGGAGAGATTCCCAAGTCTGCTGGTAACTCCACCTTGTATGCATTCTTACCATATTTGGCCAATACCTTGCATGGACCCACTCTTTTCATTTGTAACTTGGTTTCCATTCCCTTCTGCAATCTATATTTATTGAGGTGGACCATAACATAGTCCCCAACTGCAAATTGTACATCCTTCCTTGACAAATCAACATTCTCCTTCAACTTTTGAGTTGCTGCAGTAACTGTCTTCTTGACCTGCTCATGAATCTCCTTCATGGTCTGAGTGAAGTCTTCAGCATGTCCACTCCTATTCTCCATTGATCCAAGGTCTCTGAGTTCACAAATACCTCTTGGGTGCATCCCATACACAACCTCAAAATGACATTTTCCTCTAGTTCTATTGACACTATCATTATAGGCATATTCAGCTTGAGAAATCACCATATCCCAGGTCTGTCCATATTCCTTGGTTAGACACCTTAAAAGATTACCTAGCACTCTATTAACCACCTCTGTTTGACCATCAGTTTGAGGATGGTAAGCTGATCCAAATGATAGATTTGTACCCAATCTGCTCCATAGAGTTTTCCAAAAATGACTCATGAACTTCACATCCCTGTCTGATACAATGCTCAATGGCAATCCATGGATTCTTACAAATTCCCTAAAGAAAAGATGGGCTATGTAACTTGCATCATGTGTAGTCTTGCATGGAATAAAATGACTCATCTTACTAAATCTATCTACCACAACATAAATACTATCAAAACTAGTCTTTGTCTTAGGAATACCTACCACAAAATCCATGCTCACACACTCCCATGGTCTATTTGGAATGGGCAAGGGTTGATACAAACTAGCATTGCTAGCTACCCCTTTGGCTTTCATGCAAACAACACACTATTCCACATACTTTCTGACATCTCTCGCTAACTTAGGCCAGTAATAGAATCTTTGAACTAGCTCTAAAGTTTTATTAATACCAAAATGCCCACTAAGACTGCCATTATGTTTCTCTTGAATCAGATTTTCTCTCATTGATCCTCTTGGAACACATAACTGATTACCCTT
The DNA here is from genome assembly GCA_007258455.2 of Sequoia sempervirens. Classification (NCBI taxonomy): domain Eukaryota; kingdom Viridiplantae; phylum Streptophyta; class Pinopsida; order Cupressales; family Cupressaceae; genus Sequoia; species Sequoia sempervirens. The sequence goes on from VDFB02271358.1 coordinate 9,322,330, forward strand.
AAATAATAGTCCATTTTGTAGTGTATACTCAGCAAACTGACTATGAAAATGATTCTCAAAATCAGAACATACCTTGTAGGCTTCTGAAAAGTATTCATCCTCACCATAGAGGTCTTTGAAACACTCTATTCCAATGCTCTTCAGCTGTATTTCTTGCACTATCAGCATTCTTCTACTTAATGCATCTACAACCTTATTCATTTGTCCCTTTTTGTGCTTGATAGTGAATGTGAAAGCTTGGATGTATATCATCCATTTCAAATGTCTATTACTCAGCTTCTCTTGGGTATTGATGTAACTAAGTGCCTGGTTATCAGTGAAAACCACAAACTCTTTGGGTAACAAATAATGCCTCCACTTCCTAAGGGACTGCACTAAAGCATATAATTCTAGATCATAGGTAGATTACTTTTGCTTGGCTTCATTGAGATTTTCACTAAAGAAGGCTACAGGCCTACCTTCTTGACTAAGTACTCCTCCTACAGCTACTCCACTTCCATCACACTCAACTATGAACAACTTGTCAAAACTAGGCAATAACAAGATGGGTTGAGTTGCCACTTCTTGTTTCAGTTTTTCAAAACCTTTATTAGCCTCTTGATTCCACTTAAACTTTTTTTTCAGACCACCTTTAATAGTATCTAGGACTGGTGCACATATACCCCTAAAATTCCCTATGAACTTTCTATAGAATTGAGCCAAACCATGAAAACTCCTTACCTCTGTTGTTGTGGTTGGTGTGGGCCAGTTTAGGATGGCTTCCACCTTGCTTGGATCCATCTTCAACATTCCTTGGGATACTACAAAGCGTAGATACACAAGCTCTTGTTTGAAGAACTCACACTTCTCAAGATTGATTGCCAACTTCTCTTCTTGCAACCTTTTAAGTACCATCTCCACATGCTTCAGATGTTCTTCTACTGTCTTACTGAAAATTAGTATGTCATCAAGATAGACTACCACAAAGATCCCTGTAAAATCCTTAAGCACTTCATTCATTAGTCTCATGAACGTGCTAGGGGCATTTGAGAGGCCAAATGGCATCACTTTCCACTCATACAAGCCATCATTTGTCTTAAAAGCTGTCTTCCATTCATCACCCTCCTTAATTCTGATTTGATGAAACCCGCTCTTAAGATCCAACTTGGTGATGAATTTTGCACCCCTAAGACAATCCATTAAATCTTCTATTCTAGGAATAGGAAACCTATACCTAATTGTGATTCTATTAATTTCTCTAGAATCAGTGCATAATCTCCACTTACCTCCTTTTCTTGTTGCCAAAACAACTGGGACTGCACAAGGGCTGATGCTCTTTTGGATCAATCCTTGATTCAACAATTCTTCCACTTGCCTAGCCACTTCTTGGTTCTGCTCTGGTGTAATATTGTATGCTACTTTTTTAGGCAATGAGTCTCCAGGTATAAAGTCAATTTTATGACTTATTGCTCTCTTGGGTGGTAGAGTTGTAGGTGTTCCATCACTGACTATACTCTTGTACTTATTCAGCAACTTTTGGACTACTTCTGGTAAGACTGTACTTTCAGCCTTTTCTTCCTCTTTGGACTGCATCATGACCACATATCCTTCATTCCCTTGGTGTAGGTCCTTAAGGAACTCCTTGCCACTACTCAACATAATGTTGGGTACCTTTGACTATCCTTCATCTTCCTCAATCAATGACTACAATTTGAAGGTTCTTCCATCCTTCTTAAATGAGATGGTGTTCTCTTTTCCATCATAAACAACACTTCTGTCATATTGCCAAGGTCTACCCAGTAGTAGATGACATGCATCCATGGGTAATACATCACAAACCAGCTTGTCTTTATAGCCTCCAATTGAAAATTCTATTGTGACCTGCTCATTCACCAAAACACTTTGCCCTTTATTCAGCCATGTGACCTTGTAGGGGTTATTATGGGGTACTTTCTCCAATTTTAGCTTTGTTATTGCCTCCTCAGAGATAATATTATCTATAGAACCAGAATCTACAATGACCTTGCATACCTTTCCCAATATCTTGCACATTGCTCTAAACAAAGCTCTCCTTTGCTTGGGTTCTTCCTTGACCGGTTGTCTGATCAACACTCTATTAAACATCAGATTTTCACCTACTTCTGATTCTATTTGATTGATCTCAGGTGATTTGACACTCGTGGTGTCCTCTTGTGCATAAGCTACTCTCTTTTCATTGCTTGATGATGATGCTTTCTCCGGGCACCTATAAGCAGGGTGACCTAGTTGGTTACAATGATAACACTTCATGTTTGCAAAGTAAGAATTACTCCTACCTACTCATCTTCCTCTGTTTGAACCTCCTTGAGGTCATCTTCCTCTGTTAAATCCTCCTCTTGAAGATGTTTCACCTCCATGATCAGCAAGTTTTGATTCTCCTTGATTTCTTGGATCATTACCTCTACCTTGGTAACCACCACGCTGTCCTCTTTGATCTCTACCTTTGCCTCTACCTTTAGAAGACTGATCATGCTTCCTTTTGTTCCTTTCTTCAATCTTGATAGCCAACTAATAACATTGGTGTACTGTTTTAGGACTCAAAACAGCCATCTCTTCTTGGATGTTCCACTTCAAACCATTGAGGTACCTAGCCACTTTTAGGCTTTCATCTTCTACCACATTTGATCTCAAGCAAAGCTTCTAAAACTCTTTAGTATAGGTGTTGACATCTTGGTCTTTCTGCCTTAGACTTTGCCTCTTCTTGTGCAACTAAATCTCATAGTCATCTGGCATGTAGGCTTCCTTTACCTTAGCAACCATTCCTTTCCATGTTTATATGGGCTGCTTGCCTTCTTTTTCCGTTTCAGTCTGAACAAACTTCCACCATGTCAAAGCTGATCCTCTCAACCTTGATTTAGCTACCTTCACCTTCTGTGCTTCAGTGACTCCATCACACTCAAAGTGATTCTCCATGCCTTCTATCCAATCCATGACCAAATCAGGATCCATCTTTCCACTGAACAGTGGTATGCCCTCAAGTCCTTTTCCACTCAATGCTTTCAATGCCTTCAAGAAAGGCTCCTCCTCCAAAATAGGGCCAGGTTCAGGGACTTTGTCCTCCTCTTTAACCTCTTCTTCTTTTGGCACTTTGCCTTCCAATTTCACCTTGTTCAATGCTTCTTCAAGCTGTTCTATTCTTTGTTTTAGGGATTTGTTATCCTCTTCCTACTCTTCAACCATCTTGGCTAACTGTGCATTTGTCACCATCTTGGGCATTTCACTTGACTCAACCTCCTCTGACATATAAGCTGCTTTCTCAAATCTTTTGCTTGCTCTGATACCAATCTGATAGGGAGGCTGCAGGAAGCAATCACAGATTCCTGGAAGCTGTAGGAATTAGTTACACTATTTTCAGATGCTGCAGGAAGCAATCACAGATTCCTGTGCTAGGCCTTGACATAGACCTTCTTGGTGAAATTTTTGTTCCACCCTAACCTATAGGAACTCTATCTTTTCTAAGTTCCCCTGGTTCTCCTACCAACCTCACTATCTTGTCAAGTTTGCAACTACTAAGCCAAATCTTGGTGCTATGACTCCTTTCTTTCTTAGCCTTTTATCCATCCAAAACTCCAAAACAACCTCCTAGGTTTTTTGGAACTTCACTTAGACTCCATCTTACCAACACTTGAATGAAGCCTATTCCAAAGGTTTTGCTCTTGAGCCACTATTTGGTCTCTAAACAAGGTTAAATTGCTTTTCCCTCCTAAACCCAGCAAAGAAACATGGTTCTTGGCTTAGGAAATGTGTTTCCCTTGTCTACAGCTTCAATATTTCTAGGGTCTTGGCTCTATCCAAGCTGCACTTTTCCCTCATGCAAACACTACCTAGAAAACTAGGGTTTCTAACTATCCAGAACCAGTTTTGGGAATGGTGAAAAATTCTCCTCCTAAACAGATTGCTAGGATCTCCTCCTTAGTACCACACATGGCCAAGACCTTCCCCTAAATTCTCCAAAAATAATTTTTTGAAAATATTTTCTCCCCTGCAAGTTATCAACGCTGTTTTGCAGCCTTTCCTAGCGGGGCTCTTCACTAGCTCGCCTAGGGCAAGACTTTTCTCATAACTCCTGCAACCAAAGAAAACCTAACACCTACCACTAAAATATGTATAGATATGGAGCCTGACCATGTTCCCAATAGTTCCATATTTCTAGGTACGGAGGGAATGCAGCCTAGAACTCCATTTTTACACAGTTCCAGTCAAAATAGCAAATAAGGGGAAAAAACACAGAATTTACAAGAATGTGTGAAAATGATGAAACAGCTATCAAATGTGCTAAAAAAAAACTTCTAGAGGCTTCTCTACATGCTAAAAAAACTTACAAAATGCCTCTTTTAATTCATCTAGTTGCTGTTACACAAACAAGAACAGAAAAACACAGAAAATAAGACAAGAAAGTTGTTTTCTCTAATTTATGGAAAAAAAGTCCGTACAAAGAACTTATAACCCACCAATAGGTCGTGGAATGCCTTAAATATTCCTTCCCAACAATTTAGGCTTTTGGTTCGAGGCTTAAATGACCTAAAAATTTCTTTTTGTAAAACCCGCTGTGTTTTCAGACATTTAACAATTTTTCACTATTTAGCAAAGTGAGCCTCTAAACTCATTGGAATCTTGACACCCTCTTTTCCAAAGACAAAAAAAACCATAAGAACCTAAAATAATGGTCAACGTGACCTTATGACAGCACCACAAAATTAAAGAACTCAAAAATAAAATAATCCTTTGCTTGGTGCTCCTGCACCAAGAGGGAAATAACTTCAGTTTATGAGTATCGGTGTTGTAGTCATAACTACGATAAAGGACATAAAATTCAAATAGAAAGGTTTCTGGGTCCTCAATGACCAGGCCATAAAACTTTGGAAGCAAAGAAGAGGGGATGTTTTTAAGATTGTTATTATCTCTCTAAGGAACAATGGGAAACTCAAATGCAGGAGGTGGATTATTCGCCATGTTTGGTTGCTGGAATAACAGAGCGAATGTATTTTCCTTAGGTTCATTGTTAGCTAGGTCAAATGGTAGTTCAATAAATAGATTTTCAGGGAGGAACCTTCCTAGGGCGTCTCTTCTTCTTCTATGCATGCAATATGATGAATAGCGCCTTGAAGGATCTAGAAAATTTTACTAACAAGCTAAACTAATGCTAAAAATGACTTATGAAAAACTCCTAGCTGGACGCCATCCCCGGCAACGGCGCCAAAAATGGTCATGCCCACAAAAGGATATGAAAATCATAGTAACACCTTTCTTGGGAATTGGACATTCCAACAGGTGACTAATATCTCTCTTTCTGGATGTTCATTTACTTGTCAAACCAAGGAATGTATACTTTAAATGGCATGGAAAAATATATGCACTAGGAACTCATTTTGGTCAAATCTTAGCAGAAATACATACTGGAAAGAAATTATATCTACGCTATAGGAAGGTAATGAAAAGTTCTTTAACTCAACTACGATAGAAACCATAACAAATACAACTGAAACACAAACTATGAACTGGCCTTATGCTGTAGGAACAAGCACAGTGATGGATTCCTTATGCTACAGGAGCAATATAAGGCTAAGTTTATATAAAAACATCAAGGATGAAAGCAAATTGAAGCTCAACAGGAAAGAACAACTAACTAACTAGCTACAAATACTTACTAAGTGGGCCCCCTTAGCAAGCATCTACTGATTACGCAGATGATAAACTCAGAACTTCATTGAACTTTATTCATGAAAATAGAATGATATACATTATTTTGTTAGTATGGAGACTAACAACAAACTCTGTCTCTGGTCAAATAGATTCTGTCTTTTATTATCATATTGATTCCTACATGATATCTGCTACTCTGTTTCTATCTTACTCTAACTATCACCTATCTCCCCTTTTCCCTCGTGTAGGAGGAGAAATTTATTTAAAAATAGGAGAGCAACTAACTAACTAACCCTATCAAAGAAAGACGTGGAAGTAAAGTATATCCCCGAATCAAGGAACAAACTCCATAACGAATTTATGCGTTCAACCCGATCCAGAGAGAATCTAGTGCTCCACTCTTTCCAGATTGACTGTCATTAAAATCTTTCCTAAGGTTTTAGTCAAAGAGTCTTCGCCAGAGCTTCCTCGAAGTCGTGCAGGAAATGGACTTTACTGCAAGACTGAGATCAGTTGCGCTTGACTCGATCATTCTTCAACAACCTATGAAACAAAAGGTAATAGGCGAAAGAAAAGGCACATACACGATATCTATTCTATGGCACATACACGATATCTATTATTTAATCACATATTTAAATCTACTTCATCATTCAAAAACTGTATACGATATGCCAGTCATTTTAGGGAGTCAACGAGGCAATAAATGCAATCAAGTCAACACAATGAGTTGTAGGAATATAAAAGTATCTTGCTACAGGATATCCCAATAAAAGGTTTCAACAAAGTTTAAACAACCATGAAATATAAAAGTAAAGACATTTAAAATTTTATCATAACATCCAAATCATGAGCGCATTTTAAGCTCATCAGATAGTGAGGGGTAAACCAAGATACACCAATGGGAGAGAGCCACTCACACAACCAAAAAAAATAGTCACCCAGGCTTGCAGTATAGGAGTGCTATTGAAGGAGTAAACCATGATTTTATTATCATTAATACATTTTCTAGAACAAGTAGCATAATTATTGAGACAACTTTTCTATTTCTTGGCTTCAATCAAAAAGGTTTTTCCAAAGAGAAATGTATCATCCACAAATTGTTATATACCAATCATATCCAAAGAAGAGGTAGCCTTAACACCCTTAATAGGCCCCTCCAATAGAAGTTTAGTTATTTTCCTATAGTAAATACATAATATGAGAGGGGATCCCCCTATCTAATACCTCTCCTAGCATTAAAGAAACCAAAAGGTGCCCCATTAACCAATAAAAAGTAATTCACCATGGTAATGCGTTCCATCAAAAGGTTGAGCACCCCTTCCATTTGAAACCAAACTTAGCTAGGACTTTGTGGATAAAGTCCCATAACACCTTATCATATGCTTTTGAAATATCCAATTTGAGGGCCATATTGGCATTATTACATTTGTTCATTGAGTGCAATAATTCATGAGTATTTATAGTAGCATCCAAAATATGATGATCAAGTACAAAACCTTTTTGGGTAGGGCTAACAATTTTGTCTAGGAGGGGTTTAAGATGATTCACCAAAATTTTAGAAAATAATTTATAAATGGTAATGCATAAGCTCATGGTCTTAAAATTAGTCATTAACTGGGGATCAAAAAACTTTGGAATCAAGGCTATTAAATTGAAACTTAGTTGTTTGAGGAGCTTACCAGAGTTGAAGAAATCTCTAGTAGCCAAGACAAGGTCCTAATCAAAAATTTCCCAGAAAATCTAAAAGAAGGATAAGGGAAAGCCATCTAGACCAGACACCTTATAGGAACCCATGCTAAAATTTTCCAAATAGGCTTCTCCATGAGTGACAGAGGATGCTATGGTTATCATCCTACGTAATGGTGGTTGGGAGGGGGTCTAGCAATAGATTGTCCATAATCAGATTGGGAGCCTCAATAGGGGCAAAATAAGCCCTCTAAAAATAGTTTGCACCAAAAGACTGATTTGGATAGGCGTATTGACCACAACCCCCTAATCATTTTGCACCTTAGTTTTTTGATTCATTTTCTTGTGTTTTAGAGAAAAAATATGAAAAAAGAGGTATTTTTGACCCATTCTTGCAGCCATTGAACTCTAGATTTCTATTTCTAGAAAATATCTCTTTCCTTAAAATTTGTTCCCACTCCCTGCAACTCTATCTTTCTTGATTACAAGTAGGCAAGTTGACATCCCCTTCTTCCATCCTTTTTTGGATGTGAACCGTAGACTTTTGGTACCAATGCACTACTCTAGCTCTTCTAGGATTTTTCACCTAAAAGGAGAGAGGTAGGGCCAAAAATGCTAAAGGGTTCATTAAAATTATTTTATGTATGATGTTATCTAAGCTAAATGAAGTGAACTAGATGTAATTAAGTGATCTAAAAGACTGATTATGAATGCAAAACTTTAAGATTTATTCTATGTTGGAAACATTGTTGTGATATGTAAACAATGAACTAAGAATGAATAAAATGCAAAACAGAAAGAGAAAGATTGAATCAGAGTGCACCTGGACAAGATTTGAGGAATTTGGAATGGTCTGAGTGCTGTCTAAAATTATTGAAAATCAACAGTGCGACTCATTTTCCTAGGGTGGTGAATTAGTCTTGCTACTAGTGAAAAACTATCACAAGAAAGTTTCGAATTGTCAGGATCCAAAATCTAACAAAACCTAGATTTTCAGTCTTAAGGCGAGACTCATTCACCACTAGTGGTGAATCAATCCTCTCCCAAAATTCTTAGAAATCAGTAGACAACTCTACAACACCAGACCTGGAAATGGCTACTCGTCGGGTTGTCGACGTCAAATCTATAGGAAATGGATAGAAAACCTTCTCCAAGCTTGAAATATGATTGATTTGACTTGAAACACCTAGTTGACTTGTTGACCACTCTTCAATCACCTAAATGCTTGTTAAATCTACATACATAGGTCTACAAACACACATGCAAGAGGGGAAAAATATGGTTGAGAGTTAGCAAATAGGGGTTTTCCTAGGTCAAACCCCACTTTGGTAATGAAACCCTTAGTAAAATAATGAAATGCAAGAGAATGATAAAAAAATAACATGGAAATGCTATCAACTTACCAAACCCTTGTTGATGAAATTCTAAAGTTGTATCAATGGATGATCCACAATGCTTGAATAGTGCTTGATTTGATATTGTAAGATGCTTGAATGCTTGAGTGAATAGGTGAATGACTAAACTTAATGAATGAGGATTAAAATGGATGTAAAAAAACTTATTTATACATTCTTGTGCCTTATTAATTCATTAATGTCTCATCCTAGGACGACATCAAGTGATTTTGAATTAAAAAACGAAAGGAAATTTAAAATATTTTGAATTTGGAGCCAAGGGGAACTCATTCACCACCCATGGTGAATGTAACACCCCGCCTTGGTTACCATTATAACAAAGTGTAAAGAGTAAAGTTAACCGAACAATTTTTTTTTAAAGATATTTAATTTAGACAATTGCCATCAGGTTTCCAAGACGACGTTACTTAAACCTTACACATAAACTCAACACGTTATCATAAACATAATACAAATTTAATGCCAAGAATGGTTCAGTTTGCAAGACCTATTACATTCGAGAATCCATAAGTTCAGATTACAACAAGAGAGATTTTAATAAATCTCAATACATCCAAAGATGGTACAATATAAACACTCTTATACAAGAGGTAACTTTTACAAAGCATATAGTGTTCATTTAATGTCTAGCACAAATATCCACGAACAAGCTCTGCATCATCAGTCACAAACAAAGAAGTAACTGGAACTAGCTGCAAGATTAGGATCAACTGCATGAAAATATAAGGAAGATAGGGCGCGGTTTCCTCCCGACCATGTGGAACCCGAAGGTCCACTCCCTCCATGCTAGGAGATAATGACAGGTCCACAAGCAAAGAAAACATAACATAATGATTACGTGGTTTAAAAATTCACATCATGACATAACGTTTACAAATCAAAACAGATAAAACCTCAGTAACACAACACATCAAAATAAATCTAAACACAAGGAACACCATCATGATAAAGACTAAGAGTGTCATCACATTTTCTGGATAGGTTACACTGGTGAATCTTCCTAGACTATCAGCCCTCTCCGAGAGTTACCCTGGTAGCCTCTACTGATTCCTGGCCCCTATGCAGACCAATGTGGAGTCACTTCATCTTTCAAGAAGACAAGATGATGACTTGCCATTCCAAGCCTTCTCAACCTGAACGAGCATTAAGACAATAGGCGAGGCACACTTTTATCTGAATTAATGTTTATAACCTCCCAACCCATAATTCATTAGTTAAGTTTTCACTGAATTAACATAGCTACGATAGGTTACCCAGACAATCACTTCCGGATTTTGGCCGCTACCGCAAGCCACTCTTTCTATAACATGACTCAACATAAAACCAATCTAGGGGTAGCTATCCAACACAAAAATCAAAACTAGAATTGTTTATGTCCTTCACTAGAGGCAAATCACAATCTCTAGGATGTCACTTCAAAAGACCACAAAATGATACAAATCTATACCCCCGAATAAATAAACATCACGATAGAGTAACATAGTGTAGAGATTAATAAACTTGACAGTGTGAATTTTACTTTCCTAGTCTAAAGGAAATGAAACACACATCACTAACATTACGAAAGTATACACAACTAATTTTTATCACAATCAATCTCTATGAAATAAAATTTCCAAATAAACGAACTATAGAGGGTAACATAGATTGAAGCGTACTGAGTTTATAATGCGAATCTTACTTCACTAGTTTTAATGAAATATAAATAAACATTTTCAACGTTATGTGTAAACACACCCAACAATTTACATTTATCCAATTTTTATGAATAAATATTTTACACAATAAATAATCTATGGATATTTTATATTCCTAATGATTTCAAGAATTGAATTCACTAACTTTATAACATAAAAACAATACAAATGCTATATATTTAATAATCCAATAACCTTGAAAATAAATAAAATAAAACATAATATCTTATAATTTAATTTTCTATCACCTCTTCTTTTCTCGTTCTAAGTCTCACACTTTACTCACACTTACGCTTAGTATCTTATCTAATAGTTAAACTTTTCTCATAGTTATCTAATAGTTGAACTTTTCTAATAGTTATCTACCAAGAAACTGCCCTGAACTATGCATGCAAAGAGAAAGTTGATTAAGGAAGAGTTAATAACTCCCAAAATTTTATCTTAACTTGAGTACACTCACAGGGGCACCATGAATACAGTGCATGAGACAAACTACAGGGGAAAGTTTTAAAGAACTAATATTGAGTGATTACTAAGAGAAGTATACCATTCGCATGTTATCAACTATGTATGGAAAGATGTAAATGATCTAATATTGGATGCCTAAGAGAAAGAGTTCATTCTAGACTGGTTATTATCTTCAGATAAATACAAAATCATAACTGTGAGTAAGCTTCAGGACGCATGCATAGATATGATTCTACCATTAGCACATATTGCATGAGATTAGACAAACAAGAATCGGGTAATATAAGATAGATGCATTATTATCTCAGATCTACTGCCATAGTCAAAGACATTAAAACAAAATTTCTCATATACAAACGAATTTCCAGTATGAATAGAATACCGCAGAAAGTAAAGAACACCATGCGAATACATCAAGAAACAGAAATATCAGTGTATTCCTTGCGCACCATACACAAGATTATTAGAATTTATTACTGCTTAAAACTTAAATAAGCATAGGTAGAAAGAACGATTACCAACGCTAAGCTCAACAAGTTGTTTGACAAAAATTTCACAAATACCAATAGTTATAAAAAATTTACAAATCAAAAGTACTTCAAGGTGACACCAGGTGCGCATGAAGAAGCCACAATAATTCACAGAAAAGAATATGCAGTTACAATATTATCATGGAAAGGTTTTAAAGGAAAAACTCAAGTATCCTAATTTTTACGGCCTTTTTCAATATCTGGTAACATTTATAATTTGAAAGAATATTATATAGCTCCTTGATTCACAGAATCAATATAAAGTTATAGAGACCAGAAAAAGGCATAAGGAAGGAATATTATAGACAAAGTATAAATATTTCAAAGGAAAATTTGCTCAGCTATAAGGAATAGTTCATATCATAATTCAAAGATTTGCCTATAGAAGGAAAGACATAAACCAAATTTTGAGCCTTAGAAAAACTACTAGGTGTCAGTGGTGTTTTGGGTAAAGTATATAAATTTAGTGCAGTTTAAATCACATAAGCAGGGAGAAGTTCTTCCTTAAGTATACAAACCCTAAAGAGTCTTCTATTCAAAGGAATAGATATCAAAATAATTGATAATCTATATCATGCTTAGACTCAGAAATATGCAGGAGGAGATCAGCGCGGAATTCTCAAAAAGCATTTGACAAAATTTCAGATTTTAAAAAAAAATTCTGATATCTTCTTAAACATGCCTTTTACCCCCATTGATTTTATATATAAATTATCTATGAGATTAAGGACTAGCACCGTTGTGTTTAGCGACATATAATTATTTAAATCTTCGATACACCAAATAAGAACCTGTTCATTATTATATAAATTGCATAGCAATCAAACCATGGCTGGGGCGGTGCTATTACAACACATATAGAAATAGAATTTATCAATCACTTTAAAATTTAGATGGATTCTTTAGTTGTCAAGGAAGTATAAAGTAAATATCAATCACAAAGTCAGGTGATATACTTTAGAAGGCTATGCCTCTATAGGTGATAAACAAAGAAATTACCAACATACCATAAGTGTACAAAACAATATTGAATGCAAGGGTTTCTATCCATGGCGGTTATCAAATAATAGATTAATATAATCCCTCTTCATACCCTGGGTGCGCGATATACAAAGATATGTTTGTAGATTATTAATAAAATGTAACAAAAGTCTAACTTCAGCGTAATATCCATGACAAAAGAGTCCTTTTTTTAAATTTAGAAAATTTGCAGTTCATAACACAAAGATTCACAAATACAATAAGGTCTCTATATCATCTACAGTCATCTAAATTCTCAGATCAGGATTTTTTTTTTTTTAATATACAAAACCCAATCCATAAGAAAGAAGAATACGGCTAAAATCTTGAATTTAAGATTCCATGAACACAAAGAACATCAAACTTTATTAAATATTGCCTAAATTTATTTTCAATAAAACAACAAAGATTCAGGAGAATTCAACTTCGGTTTTCAATTTCTAAGAACAAATACTATGTTCTAATTTCATGAATTCTTGGCAACTTCATTTATTTGTATTTTATATCAAATCTATTTGCCTATTCTCATTATTTTTCTGTTTTATTTTGCAGGTTTGACAAACCATTAATCTTTCCAAACGTTCAAAGAAGTAAATTTTGCTAAAATTTAAAAAGAAGAAAACCTAGTTATTCTGGAAATCAAACTTAAACGAATTCTAAAGCCTTTTGCTGATTCCTCTATTAATTTTCTAGACTTCAACAGCGAAATTCCAATCAAAACCAACTTCAAATCATGCTTGCAAAAAAAATCTTAAAGAAAAATTCTTCTAAAACAATTGTCGTGAAACAAACTACTAAAAATTGTTGCCCTCTGAATTCTTCCTATGAATGTACAATTACCCATTTTCCATCCCCAAGACATGTATTGGTCCAAGTAAAGGATTGACCTGACAAGTCAATGTCAACTAGCTCAGTAACACTAAAAAAATCTAGATCAGCCATGTTGTTAGAATAATCCATAAGACTAACACTTTTCTCTGACAGATATAAGGGGTATTTGAATTCCCCATCCACCAAGCAATGATACCCCCTATTATTGTTTATCCAATTAGAGAGATCCTACCAAAGGGAATTTCTAGCATTCCTCTAGTTAGAGGCATGGACATTAATAAGTGATTGTGAGCCACCTAGGTAAGAAAATAAGAGTCCCACACTACTCTGGCAATGAAAAATTTTAGACCCATTGATCCTATTAGGATCCCATAACACAACAAGCCCACCAGATGCACCCTCAGCATCATTACAAAAGTAGAGGGAACCCAGCCATTTATGCTTAGCAATATTATCAAAATTAGCTTTCTTCATTTTGGTTTCCTATAAGACTAAAACATCAATCTTATGCTCTAAAATATAATTTTTCAATGCAAGCTATTTATGAGAGTTATTCATCCCTCACACATTCCACGACAAGACCTTCATTTATGACTCTTCTTTGAGGACAAATCTAATGTCCTCTATTTACCAATGGCTATCTCTTTCATTATCTCCCTCTACCTAGTCTTTTGTTGGTTGGGACTTCCCATTTTAGATTCATTGCCCATATCCTCTTTCTTTTTTTTCCCTTTTTTTCTTTCGGGTTAACCATAGCTCTTCCTCTAGAGTTTTCTCTTGGGTCAAATTCATTGATTCCATATCAACCATCTCATTTTTAACTTTGGAAATCTATTCCTCCATGATTTTTCTTTCTTCCCCTCTCGTCACACTTGGCCCAGTAGAAAGGTTAACCCCATCATCCTTTAGGGATTTCCCAACATCAGCATCCCCCCGAAGAATCCAGCTAGGGGAAGGAGCATCAACCCCCTAAACCCCACAATCGGGAAAATCCTTGACCAAAGCAAGAATGAGAACAAAATTCCCATTAGAGGAATCATTTCCAATGGAGTGAAACACAATGTTTAGCAAGGGGTCAACCATATTGGGCGAGACAGGCTTGGCTAGGGAGTCAACAATCTTCATAATGTCTTCTTCAAAGGGGTAGTGGTCTTCAACAATAGACTTGCCAAGGTTAGGCACACAATTAAGAGAAGATTTGCCGTCAAAGATTAGGTGGTTGTGTTCTAGGGTGACACTTATTCTTATAAGAAAGTATTGATTTATACATTTGACCATTTTATCCTAGCCTTCCTAACATCCATCCATGGATTTTAATGGATTAGTGTCCTCTTATCAAGGATTTCCTTTAGATTTACTTGCATACCAAGATTTTTTCTTTGGTATTAAACTCAGCCTCTAATAGAGATGTGGTAGTGGAAGAGAAGGTTTAGCTTTAGGTTACTATTATTTAATTCTTGGGTCCTATTTCTTGTTCATCCTTGCTAATCTTTCATTCTAGTTTTTGAAATATTCCTATTATTAGGCTATTGGATGCACTTGGGTATTTTATAAAGGAATATGTAGCTAATATAGCTTTCTCAAAGGTTAATTTTATCTTATATTGGTAGATATTGATGTCTCAAAGGTTTTTTTTATTGAAATTATCTTATAGGTGGATAAATAGTCTTAGGATTAGCTTCTTAAATCTTACAAATTTATTTACTTCTATTCTAACTAGTGTTTTTTTAATTTTCATTTGGTATTAGGTTGGATCAATTCTAGTTGTGTAGCTATGTATGTTACTTGCTTGTGGCAATATCCTCTTACACAAAAGCTTGCTATTAATGACCATCTTAAACATAAAATTGATTTTTAATATTTTTAGATTGGTCATACTATAATGTGATCACTCTTGTAGTTTAGAAAATTATACTTCCCTCTTGGAGATGGTACAATTTCACACTTAATTTGGACCTATTTTAGTAACCCTACTTTCATGACCTTTTAAACCATCATTAATAGGCCCCTAAGACCCTTTATTTCAAATCCTAAGGTTTATTTCAGTTGAAATCTCAATAAAATCAACAAAGATATTCAATTTTCTAACAACCCAACATTTCCCCACCCCAAAAAGCTAGGGAGGGACTCATATGCCACTTTGGGCATATGAGTCCCCCTAGGTGGGACCCATATGCGACAAGTGATGTATCAGTCATGTGTGGCCCCTTTTTAGGGTTTGTACATGAAATTAAGGTTTTTAATTTAAATTTTGGTTGATGTTGGTATTTGGTATCTAATAAATGGTAAATTAGATGAAGTGCCTATATAAACAAGGTTTTAAATCATTATTTTCATCTACAAAAATAAATTCAAAATCTAAGCATTCACAAGCACTCAAGCATAATTTCACAAGAGCAAGTAGCAAGTAAAGTTGAAGTCTTGGAGTAGAATTATAGTGTTTTTGTAAGTCATCAAGCTCACTTTCGTTCAAGATCTAGCATTGTAAAGGGTTGATGATGGTTTCCTATGGATAATCATGATGGATTCTAGGTTGGGAAGATGCAACTATCCATTAAACCACCTAATGATTTGTTTCTTAAGTGATTCCATCCTCCATTATCATTATGTTTTCAGCCTAAAGGAAGGTACATGTAGTATTATGGCTTATTAAGGTGATCAGAGATCTCCTTAAGTGAGTCATAATCTTTATGTTTCATTCATGCGTCTTATTCTAACACATTAGAATAGGGTTTCATTGCACCTTAGATCCCCTAATATTAGATGCACTTAAAATTAGGGTTTGCATTCATATTTACTTTCAAGATCGATTAATTTTATCAAGGTTTAATTACAAAACTATGGGTTTGATCAAGGTAAACCCCCCATAATCAAATCAATACAATATTATATTTTGTAAGCTTTATAAGAGGTTCGGATCTAGAAACGATGTAAGGAAGGAAGAGCAAAGATAGGAGAACGGATTCAAATCTTGACTTTTCATAAAAGCATAATAGGACCAATACACCACTTGTGCTATTTGAGTCCTAGTATAGCATTTTTTTTGGGTTTTAGAGGATTCAAACTTGTCACAGATAGATTCTAGTTTCTACTTAGAAATCATAAATTGGGACTAAATCATCCCTACTGGTGTATGAGTCCCACTGTGCATCAAAATTCAACATTTTCAATATATCATACCTTCATTCAAGCCTCTTTTGTTTCCAAGTGCACCTCTATCCTTTCTCAATTTGTTATTTTTATTTTCAATTTCATAATCTACCTATCATTTACTTAAGTCTTGCATATCATTTACATTCCTATTCTTTCCAAGCCCTTGCTTGGTAGTGAACCCCCTTAGTATCTTTAATCATACCTTAGGACACCTTATTTCACATCTCTTTCCCTTATTCCATCTTAGGATTGAGATCTCTAAGGTTTCCCTGAGTGAAACTTGTAGGAAATAAGTGAAAATATCATAACCCCTAGTTCTATCTTCCAAAAATATTAGAACCCCCCATATTTCACTAACGTTTCATTTTTGTGAACCTATCCTTTAGAACATCTTATTTTCTGATTTGGAGTACATAATATTTCTAGATCTAGATTGTATTAACTTTGCATTAGATTTTGATTTAGTTAATTTTCATCTAGTGTTTCTAAATCTTGCATTTATGAAAGTGCATATAGGTTACATTTTTGCAATTTTCATCATTAAAATTCATTTTAAATTTGTAATTTCACTTATTCTAGACATCATTCAAACATGGAAACCTAACATTCACTCAGAATTTTTTGATTTTTTTACAAAAAACCCTAATATGGGACTCATACGCCCTTTTGAGTGATTTTGTACCAATGCAAGTGGTTTTTCCTAATTTCTAGGTATTATGTGTTGACTGTATATTAGCATTTGAATCCTTGAAAAACATTGACTAGGAATCATACACCCCTTTGGGCAATTTAGTCCTGGGTGATAGATCTGAAATTGCATTTTACAGTATTCAAAACTTGCTTCTATGCTTTAGTTTTTTGTTGTTATATTTATGTATCAATTTACTAAGGTTTTGTTTCATTCAATTCATTGTATCTAGTTTAATTTTGTCTATTTCAATTATGGATAAAATTGCATTGTTGTACTTTTCATTCCTAGCATTGGTTCATAATTCAATTAGATTAGATAACATTTGGAATTCATTAGTAAACAAAACCAAAAACACCTATAAAATAATGAACCACTTGGAGAAAGCATAGTTATTTGAGTATGTAAATTCTCTTTTTCCAAGTTAACCTAACCCTCAAGCCTTTTAGTAGTGATTACTTTGATACGTTAGATGAATCCTTTGAGGATTTCATCTCACAAGGTTCAACCACTAAGGATTGTTACAACAAACCGAAAAAATAGAAGTTAATGTCATGCAATCTCAACTCATCCTTTACCCACCTTCACATAAATATCAAAATAAAATAAAAAACCATTTTCGCCCTTGAACCACCAAAGAATAATGTTTCATAGAAATTATTTTATAATACCATTTCTTATACATTAACACTAGAAAAAATCAACAACCAAAACAACCAACTCCAACATCCTTACCTTTTTTTAACCTCGTCTTTCCTAGTGCACCTCATTTTCCTTCGAATAGTGGGAAGGAGTATGATCTTGTTGAACAACTTAAGAATACTCTTGAAAAGATATCCCTATGGGACCTAATTCACAATTCACTTATCATACTATGCTTCAAAAAACCTTGCAACAATTTGTGGTTCCCTCTAATAAAAATGCAAGTGATGTGGCAACTCCAATTTAAGGAATACATGTGTTTAACATAGACATTACTTTTCATCAACATGAGCTACCTCCTTTGGAAATGAGAAAGAAAAATGATTCCTTCATGATAATATCTATCTATAATAGGTTGGGAATACAAATAACCCTTGTTGACAATGGCTCTACCCTTAACATTTGTAGTGTGACCCTTTTGGATAGAATTGGTGTGGATAAATAAAAAATAGAACCTAACTCCTTATCGATTCAAGAATTTTACAATATAGGAATTTTCCTATTAAAGTTAGAAAGGCTACATTACAAACTCTTATTCATGTCACGCTTGATAATCATTCATACAATCTTCTTTTAGGAATACCTTGCATTCATGAGATGCATGTTGTGCCTTCAACTCTTCATTGTGTCATGAAGTATGTCTATAACAACAAAGTATACCAAGTTGAAATACAGCCTGAGCCTAAAAGTTGCTTACACGTTGACAAAGGAATGACAAGCTCTCTAAACACATTAATTCAAACATCAAACATAGAACTTATGAAAGAAGAGAAACAAGATATAGAAAAAGTATCAAATTTATTGGAAGATGATTGGGGTTCCTTGGACTTCATACCTTTGTTTATGGGAGAATACACAATCACAACAAAAGAAACAAAAAAAAAGCAACCAGTGTTAATTTCAACACAAAATTTGGAAGAAAACTTACAACCATCCATCCCATATACTCTAGAAGAGGACACAAGTTATACAACAAAATTTGATGAGATAGACTATCAACAACCACCAAACCTGAAAGAAATGGAGAAAATTTATGGAAAAGGTTATGAGCTTATGAAACAACTTGGCTATAGTGGAAAAGGATGTGGAAGGAAAGAGCAAGGAATTTTTGTTCCTATAGAGCCTAACACACAATAAATAAAAATTGGTTTGGGGTATTGTCCTTCTAAGATAACACAAGAAAATAAAATACCTTCATTAAACATCAACACCATTATGTGTAACCCTAAAACAACTCTCACTTTGAAGAATCCTAAATTGATTGATACAACTTGTGAAACATCATTGGAATACTTTGAAGACAATGAAGCCTTGAAAGAAATGTTAGGAGTTTATGACAAGCCATTTGCTCCTCCTAAAAAGAAATGGGTTCGATGTGTTATGATTAGTGTTTTAAAGAAAGAATATGGAGAAAAGGAAAGTAATGAGATTGATAAAGAAAATGAATAATACAATCCTGAATTCCTAAAATAAATAGTACTTCCTTTGGGAGATACAATTAACATACTGATAGATATCACTAATGAAGAAAAATTGATGAAGATAGGAAAGTTCCTTGATGAAGATGAACAAGAAGACCATGCAACTTTACTTCATGACTTTCCCAAACTTTTTTCTTGAACTTATTCAGATATGTTAGGAATTGATACTAAGATAGTGACACACAACATAGTCCTTGAAGAAATATTGCTAAACTGGTCAGTTAGACAAAAGTTACAAAAGATGAATCCTAAGATAGCCTTATTGGTAAAGGTTGAGATTGAGAAACTTCTCGAAGTTGGTTTTATATGACCTAAAGATTATTATCCTTGGATATTGAACATCATTACAATCATGAAACCTGATAATCATATTAGAATGTGTACAGAATTTCATGATTTAAATAGAGTATCTTTAAAAGATGATTTTCCCCTTCCTAATTTTTTCATGATAGTGGACTTAACTACAAGACATTATTTTTTGTTATTCATGGATGAATTTTCTAGATGTAATTAAATCTTTATCAACCCTCAAGATCAATACAAAACAACATTTACTATAGCTTGGGGAAAATTTTGTTCAGTAGTCATGCCTTTTGGATTGATGAATGTAGGTGTAACATATCAATGAGCTATGACATTGATATTTCATGATTACATTTGCATTCTAGCCAAATATTTAACTCAACAAGACAATGTGAATATTTTGTGTTGATGATATTCTAGCCAAATCTTTAACTTGACAAGACAATGTGAATATTCTTTAAAAAATATTTGATTGAATGCGAACATATAACATGAGATTGAATCTGAAAAAGAGTCATTGGTGTAGATAGTGAAAAAAAAAAAGGTTTTATATTATCTCACAGAGGCATTGAGGTGGACACAAATAATATTGATGCCATATTTAACATGCTACCCCCTCAAAATATTTCTCAATTGTGCACTTTACAAGGAATAATTTAGGCTATTCATCCTTTTGTAGCATCCCTAGTAGATCGAACATTACCATTTACACATATTCTTAAGAAAGATGTTAAGTTTAATTGGAATAAGGATTGTAAATAAGATTTTCATAGTTGGAAAGATTACCTTGATACTCCACCTATATTACAACCCGCTATGCAAGAAAAGCCATTCATCCTTTATATAGCAAAATCAACCCATGCTCTCACAAAATTGTTGGCTCAACAAGATGAAAATGGTAAAGAGCACCTTTTTTATTACATTAGCCAAACTCTGATTGATTCTAAAACATGATACACAACAATAAAAAAAAGAATTGGATTTTTTATTTTCTAATAGTAAATTGAAACATTACTTATTGAATGCTAAAGTACATGTCATGACAAAATTCGATAATTTAAAACATCATTTCGCTAAAATAGATTTCTCAAGATTCCTAGCTAAGTGGGTTATGTTAGCAAATTTTGACCTTAAATTTGTCTTGCAAAATTAAATTAAAGGACAAGCATTCAATGACCAATTAGCTAATGCTCCCTCTCTCCTTGCAGTACCTAATAATTAAACATTCCCTGATGATAATGTGTTGATGATTGAACTTGATAAATGGGAGTTATACTTTGATGGCTCTAAGTGAAGAACAAGATCTGACACATGGGTTATAATAGTCATGCCTGAAGGAGAGACTATTCCCTTGTCTTATCACTTAAACTTCATATGCATGAACAACACGTCATAGCATGAAGCATTAACTATTGGATTACATGCTCCTTTAACTCTGGGAGCCTAATACATAAGGATATGAATGGTGATTCGCAATTAGTTATTAGGAAAATAAATGGAACATATCAAGTGAAACATGAAAAATTATCAAAATATAAGGATCTCACAATGACCTTTTTAGAAAATTGATTCATACACTATTGATAACATCCCATGAAAAGATAATCGACATGTGGATGAAATGGTGAGTGCGGATTCCCTTATATCTCCTCAAGATCCTTCAAAATATTTCACATTTATTATCCATACAATTATGAAACCATCAATAGAATCTAAATTTGAAGAAGTGTTATCAAACACCCTAGAAATTTCTAGTGAATGGTACACATTGATATTTAATTATTTAAAACAAGGTACCTTTCCTGAGCGGACGACTAAGAATATTCAATCCTACCTTTGAAAAATTACATCTAGATACATAATCATTGTTGATGTATTATATAGAAGGTCATTTCATGGTCTTTTACTTAGATGTCTTAAACAATTTGAAATCGTCATAGCACTTGCAAAAGCTCATGTGGGTGCTTGTGGGGGGCATTTTGGAGGAAGATCATTATCTCAAAAGTTAATCCACATAGGATACTATTAGAGGAATATGAAACAAGATTGGTTTGAATATGTTAAGAAATGTCATAAATTTCCAAAGCATAGCAATTTGATTCATGCTTCTTCTTTTGAACTTTATGCCCAAGTGCATAGTTGACTATTTTTGATATGGAGTTTGGAAATATCTCACCACCTTCCTCCATCAGAAATACATTCATAATTACCACAACAAACTATTTTATAAAATGGGTAGAAGCTATTCCCCTTCACTCAACAACCATCAATGTAATATGTTGTTTCATATTGGAACACAATATTGTTTGCTTTGGAATTCATTCTGCACTAGTTTCAGACAATGGGACATCATTTACAAATAATGATATGGAGAGCTTCTTAGAGACATTGAAAATCCAACATCATTTTTCAATACCCTATTACTCACAATCTAATGGTCAAGCTAAACGAACTAATAAGACTCTTTAATAGATCTTATGAAAGATAGTAAGTAAACATACCAAGGATTGGCACACATAGTTGAAATATACATTAGTGGCTTATCATACTAATATTAGAACATCAACAGGAAAAAAACCTTATAACCTATCTATGGTGCCAAGGAAATAATTCCCTTGGAGTTAGAGATTCCTTCATTAATAATTTCTCTTCAAGGACTTATTGAAAACAATACTTATAAAGAAAAACAATAGCATTAGCTTCAAATGCTTGATGAATAGTGCATTAATGCTTTTGAGCATCTCAAAAATTACTCTAGAAGAATGCAACGTTGTTACAATGATAACATCATCCCTCATTCATTTACTAAAGGTTATTTAGTGTTATTTGAGAATTAATGTAACATTAATTCTGCCCCAATTGAAAAAGGAAAGTTTAGTCCTGATTGGTTAGGACAATACATAATTGATGATAGTTATGGCTCTAGAGCATCCACATTAATAGAAATGGATGGTACACCTCTTAAAGAACCTATTAATGTTGTGCATTTGCACTGATATTATGTTGAATCTTCTTGAATGTTATGAATGGTAAAGCAATGGTGTTAGAGTTAGTAGATAATATTCTATTTTCTCTCACTTTCCTTCATTCTTGACAAACAATATTTTGTGTGTCTTGAATACTAAAGTAATTATTTAAGTTAATTTTAGATGGTTCCTTTAGGTTTCATTCTATTCAAGTTAATCTTGAATATTGTGTTAGATTAGATCCTTATATGCATTTAGTGTTCTTTAATTAGATCATAGTTGCATTTAATTTAGCATAACATAAGTTTAATCATAATGTAGCATCTAAGATAAAACAAAGATAGTTTTAATTAGATCACATAAATCATGTTAGATCATGGAGACATTTATTAAATAATCTTATAAATATTATTTAATAAATCACATTATCGTCTAACTTAAATACATAAGCATAAACAATCAACCATAACATGATCATATATATATCATAAAAAAGTATTAGTACATATCATCAAATATACAATGCTAGTGTGTCCTATGGCTACTAGATCCTGAGGGACTTAGTGATCACATCCATTGAAAGACGGTCCATTAAGAGATGGTAGTGTGTGATCGTGAACTAATAAGAGAATCTAGAGCATACTGCAAGCCTCCTACTCATCCAACAACTGTGGCCTCCCATTTGACGGCCTCTAGGTGCTCTTGCTCTATGTGGTCTCTATCCATCTGCAACCTAAAACCTTTGCATGAAGTCTCTCAACCTCCATTGGATCTCAAGATGACCAAAGCTCATCATAGGCAGCTTGCAGTGTTGAAATATCACCCTCAGCTCGATCAACGCACATAGTAGCAACCTCATATGCTCCTCTCAACCTCACAAAAGGCTCAAACAACTCTATATGCTACTCCACAATAGGTGGGGGAATGTAGTATGTGTTGATAACCTCATCTCTAAGTGAAGGAGGTACTATCTGTATAGCTGCTTATTGGTAGAGATCATGCAACTCTCTCACAGACCCTACAAGACATAAATCATAAAGCTAATCAATACGCATCATGATATATATATAAATAAAAATCACAATAATGAAAGCATAAGAAAAAACACAAGTAATATTTCATCACCTAGATCTCCAATCAGCTATGTAAAAACACGCAGGAGGAATAGAAGATGTGCTAACCTCTCCATGCTCATAGGTGTTGGCATGTGTCATGACTGCTAATTATGATATAGTAACATAGGTGGGAGTGAAACTCTCCACTCATGGGAAACTCGACCCTCATCTGTTGTATCACTGCCCTCACTCATAAGTTGGTCCTTATCCTCCTCCTCCTCCTCCTCCCCCTCGTAGTCTAATTTTTCCTCCTTATCGTATTCCTCATCTACCTCCTCTGCAAATAGTTATGCAACCCTAACCCATGTCTCCTCATTTGTCTCCTCCTCCTCATCCCTTGGATCTGGAAGAGGCCCTACAAAGCCTATAGGCTAATCCATAGGAAATACAAAAGTTGGTTGTGTTGGGGCCCACCACTCCTCATATACATCTGTAGCACTGATGTCATCAACATTGAATACTAGGGGCATGTCAAGATCTAAGTCATCTAATTCATTGGATACAACATCATCCACTATTAGTCATCTCATATCTCTTGTCCTTGGGGTGCTCCACATTGATTGCCTATAAAATGGTTGTGCTATTGGTGGCACCTATACCTATCTAAACTATCTCATGACATGATCATAGTAGAATGGTCTTACTATGTAATCATGCCACTCCAGTAAAAACTTGTCCCTCTGCATCCTCCTCAACTATCAGGTCTCATCTGGCCACTATGGTATTAGCTGGTAGGGTCTATAAAAGATCTCCTCTTGATCTAGTCATTTAAATCCAACTCTCAAGAAATGAAAATCTCCATACTACCACACTCATATTAGTGGATAATTGAAGAACCATGGATATCCTAAGGTGCATATAGAAGGAAACATTATCGTCCTAGTGACTATGATATGCTCTAGGCACAAAATCTTCAGAAGTGTATAATGCACCATGCTCTTGACCTCGTGATAAGTGAATCATCCTAAATCATAGTACAGATGTGCAAGCATGTTGTAACCCTAGGTGTAGACTATTCCACGATGCTCCAACTTTTGTATCATGTGAACTATACCTCCAACCAGGTGCACTCCTTGGCCATCTAGGACTAGTACTAGTACTATAGTGAAAATATTAATCCATCTCAAAAGTGGCGATCATACATAGACCCTATATCTACTCTCATCTACCTATATGTATGGTCCTCTATGAAATGGACTATCTTTCTTTAAATGGGAACTTGAAGAATGTTGTTTGCATCCTCTAGAGTGATCATCATCTCACTTGTTGATAGAAAAATGTGCGGGTGTAGGCATCCCATCTCTTTGCTAGTGTCATTAGCATGACATCATGATACCTCATGGGAGGAATGAGGTATGCCAAATATATCCCAGTAGCCTATAAATCCATGCATCCTCCTCTAATAGTGTCATGATGAGGTTTTGTAAGAAATAGAATAGTCTTCCACTAAGACATTGTCATGATCATAGAGGAATCTAACAAAAAAAGAAAAAACATCACCTATAAGCATTCTAAAATCTTAAATAGATATACATCAATAGTCAAAAAGTGTGCTAAAGATGCTCTAGGGTACTTTTCTAAGGGTCCTAGACACTTTATTCCCCTTTGGGACACTTCACAAAGAGAGAGGCCACTTTGCAAAAAAGGGGAGACTTTGTGAAGAAAAGGGGACACTTCATGAAAAAAGGGGACACTTTGCAAAAAAAAAAAGGGATGCCTTGCAAGCTTTTCTTCTAGGATCCTAAATCTACATATAAATGCACAAAAAATAAAATAAATGGTTAGAAAAAAAGTTGAGGTAGAGAAGAATCTACTCAATGGATTTCGTAAGTCACCTTGCACTACGTCCTGATGTAGGCTATCGATTCTCAAAGGAATGTATGCAAGAATGCTCAGAATTATCACTCACTCTCCACCAAAATCAACCTACAAGAAGGTAAAAGAAAAAATGATTACAAATTCTCACTTTTTATTCTTATATATGTTCAAATTAGGTCATTTGCATATTAGGGTTAAAGATACATTTTAGTTCAAACTAGCATACTAGGGGCTAGCCAGCTCCATTTTCAATGCCATTTCTGGCATTGAAATCATGATTCTACTCTTGTTATCATCAAATCTCTATCACTATGTGATATGGTACTTGGAAATACCTTATAATATGAATCATGCAATTTGATACAATTAGATTGCTACCTTGATTCCACCTCCATAAAGAAAGCAAAATCAAGGGGAGCATACATCTACCGTCAAATTTGATTTTGTAAAGAAGTTAGATAAGAGGATTTTTGAATGACTAACAAATTGGTTTTACAGGATGTGATTCCTAACATTGTGGTTTTGTAGATAGCTACAATGATGGCTTCATTCTCCCATGCTCTCAAATGAATTCATATGAGTATCCTTTTATGAAATGAAATTTACTATTCGAATTCCTTTAGCTTGCATATGCACGTACTATCATATGGGTGCTAAAGTGGAGGCTAAATGTAGTGTAGGAAATTATAGTCCCTTATTGGAGATGGTACAATTTCACACTTAGTTTGGACCTATTTTAGTACCCCTTCATTCATGAACCTTTATACCATCATTAATAAGCCCTTGAGACCCTTTATTTCAAATCGCAAGGCTTATTTCAATTGAAATCCTGACAAAATCAATAAAGGAATTTAGTTTTTTAATAACCCAACATTGGCCCACCCCAAAAAGCTAGGGTGGGACTCATACACTACCTTGGGAATATGAGTCCCCCTAGGTGGGACCCATACTCCACAAGTTGTGTATGGATCTCAAGTGGCCCCTTTTAGGGTTTGAGCCAAAAATTAAGTCTTTTAATTCAAATTTTTGGTTGATGACAACATTTCAGAGCTAATAAATGGTAAATTAGATGAAGTTCCTATATAAACAAGGTTTCAAATCATTATTTTCATCTATAAAAAGCAATTCAAGATCTAAGAATTCACAAGAACTCAAGCATAATTTCACAAGAGTATTCAAGAGGAAGTAGCAAGTAAAGTTGAAGTCTTGGAGCTGCATTATAGTGTTTGTGCAAGTCTTCAAGCTCACTTTCATTCAAGATCTAACATTGTCAAGGATTGATGACGGTTCCCTATGGAGAATCATGATGGATTCTAGGTTGGGGAGATGAAAATAGCCATTGAACAAGCCTAATGACTTGTTTCCTAAGTGATTCCATCCTGCATTATCACTCTACTTTCAACCTAAAGGAAGGAATATGCATTATTATGGCTTATTAGGGTGATTGGAGATCTCCTAAAGTGAGTCATCATCCTTATGTTTCATTCATGCATCTTATTCTAATACATTAGAATAGGGTTTCATTACACCTTAGATCTCCTTATCTTAAATTCTCTTAAGATTACAGTTTGCATTCACATTTAATTTCAAGATCCATTGTTTCTATGAAGGTTTAATTACCAAACTAGGGTTTTGACCGAGGTAAACCCCCATAAGCAAATCAATACAATATTTTGTTTTGCAAGCTTTTTAACAGGTTCAAATCTAGAAACAAAGTTGGGAAGGAAGAGCAGAGATAGGAGAATAGATTTAGATCTTGAATTTTCAAAAAAGTAGACTTGTGGCATTTGAGTCTTGGTATAGCACTTTTTTTTTAAGGATTCAGACTGTCACAGACAAATTCAATTCTAGTTTCTTCCCAAAAAGCCTAAACTTGGACTAAATCGCCCATATTGGCGTATGAGCCCCAATGTGTGTCAAAAGTTAGCATTTTCAAGATTTCATACCTTCATTCAAGCCTCTTCAATTTCTAGGTGCACCTCTATCATTTCTCATTTTGTTATTCTAATTTTCAATTTCATAATCTAGGTCATTTACTTAAGTCTTGCATATCATTTATATTCCTAGTCTTTCCAAGCCCTTGCTTTGTGGTGAACCCGCTTAGTATCTTTAATCCTACCCTAGCACACCTTATTGCAGATCTCTTTCCCTTATTCCATCCTTGGATTGAGATCTCTAAGGTTTTCTTGAGTGAAACTTGTAGGAAAAAGATGGTAAGGTCTTAAACCCTAGTTTTATCTTCCAAAAAGATTAGAGACCCATGAGTTATTTTACCAGGTTTCAAATCCTATAGATTTATTCAATTGTAATCACAATTCATCTTGAGTCTATTATGCATGCTCCTGTGAGTTTTGCATAGATATCTTTTATCTTTATGATGTAGGAAAAATGGATCCAAAATCTAAATCACACTTCTTCTAACATCACAAGGGAGAGGACTAAAATTGATCTCAACACCCTTTTGGCTACTAACCTCAATAGAAGATATACTAATTTTTTTTTTAATTGATCTAACTATGAAAAATTAGCAATCTATTATGATTTTTTGAAAATACTTGATAGTAAGATATAAAGAGAATTTGAAAAAGAAGAGTACAAGCAAGAGGAACCCGCTATATAAATTTAAGCTTGAAATGGATAGAAAGGGGTGCTTGTGACCTAGACAAGGAAATGAAGATGTTGAGAATAAAACTTTAGATCCTTATCGATCCCTATCTATAGGGTCTCCACTTTTGGACTCAATGTCAAAACTTCATCTATCACTAAAACTCCACTTTGCTTAACTTGTTGGCTTCTAGGACTTGAATTATTGAATGAACAATTAGTTCATCAATACCCTCTGAATTTTCTTTAGATCTATAACCTTCATTTTATAGGGGCTTGTCTAAGTAAAAACTGCGTTTCGATATTTCTTCCTCCACAACTGCTATGATGATGTAAAAGAGAGATTATCCTTAGTTAGGTTGAGGATAAATGATAAACAAGTGGCAATTTGATAATTGTTGCAACTTACCACTTAGATCTTGACACAAATGGAAAAAACAAAATCTCTCTCCTTATTCCTCTATATTCAATTCTTATTACCTTTCACTTGACACAACCAATGTTCCTCTTATAACTAGTTCATCTTCAAAGTCAATTACAAAATTGAACATATATACAACATCTCTTGTAAATTCGAACTCAATTTGACAATTTCATTTGTCAAAATGAACATCAATTTAAAATTGATACAAATTAATGGAAGCAAATTTTTTTTTATTAAAATTATCATTTCCACAATCTTACATTCATAGAGCAACTAAACTTAAATATATCTAAATTTTCCGATAATCTATTCTAATTTCTGGTTATCTACAATTTATCTTTTACTCCTCTCCTGTTAGATTCTTTCCACCATTCCTAGCACAACCTATTCATCTCCATTTCTATTGAGATATCATTTACCCTTTACAATTGTCACCCTTCGATGGTTCACGTGCAATTTTAGCAACTATACAAGTTTAGAAGTACCTTTTGATACAATTCAATCTCTGTGAGATTCGCTCTTTCCCTCTACTGAAATCTGTTTGACCCCATACAATTTTTATTTTAGTTTAAATCTCTTTCCCAGATAGAGTAGCATGGCCCCTCCAACATCTCAATCTGCATTTTATTTGAGTATTTTAACTCGCCCATTTCTTCTATTTTCGGGCAAATTTCTCCTCTCGAAATGCACTCTATTTTACTGCTCACTTAGCAATTTTAATTAGATCATATTCTCATCCTCCTCCAAGCTATTGTGCAGCCCCTATCTACCTCTTTCCCTCTGCACAGTCCCTTCACACTCTCTTCTCTATTTTATTCTTGTAGCATTGACTCCTTATCGCTATTTCATCTTGCAGCCACCTCATGCATTATTGTCTTCCTATAAGGTGCCATCTTCACTTTCATTTTTTTTAATTGCCTTGAATTCTTCTCCTCTGGCCACAACTTCCCATTTTCAGCTTAGTGCAGCCTTCTTATTTCTACTCAACTGCCAAAAGAAGGAACCACTTCTATAAAAATTGTTTATTTTTTTCCTTTTAGTTTTCATCTACCTTCATGTCATCCCTTCGAAGGAACCACCTCTATAAAAGTTGTTTTTTTTTCCCCTTTTAGTTTTCATCTACCTTCATGTCATCCCTCTATATTCTGAAGATGAGTGCTACCTTCATGTGATCCCTCTATATTCTGAAGATGGGTGCTACCTTCTCCTCTTCATACTACGTGAGCCACCATTTTTCTACAAATTTTCAATCTTCTTTGCCATGACCTTTTGATTATTTCTACAAATTTGAATAGTTAAAAATGTTAGGGATTTCTAATCTTCTATGCCATGGGATTTTGGTTATTTCTACAAATTTGAATAGTTAAAAATTGTAGGGATTTCTATTTTAGTTTATCTTCAATGAATTCCTATATTCATCTACTAGCAAAGCCATATGGAAAATGACTTTATTGAAGTTAATTGATAAAAAATAAAAATAGTTTATACTAGTAAGAGAAAGAATAATAATTTACTCATTGAAATAATCAACCTTTCAAAACCACCATAAATTCTTGACAATTGAGAATTGAATCTAAATTATAAAATAGTGCTATGAAATTTTGTCAATAAATGACAATAATGTCAATCAAAGTCCATCACATCAACCACTAAGACCTAAAAGGAAATGTACACCCAAAGAAAATTCCAAAACCAATGTATATCATGACTTATATTTTAATTAGACATGTGTTGCTATGATTGAAAATAGCTGCTTAAGTTATGTCTTTTTGAAATTCAATATTGATAATGTCACTTGTAATAAATATTTAAGTAATAAATAGAATGGGTTATTATAGATCAATGTTTCTAATTATAATGATACTTGATAGTCACTGAGTGAATTCAAATTATTAATTGATGAAGATCAACATAAGAATCGTGTCAAATTATAAAAGATTGATAAATTAAATATTCATAGTTTAGATATGTTTTATATTGAAGAGGAAACATAAATTTTCTTTTGGAGTGACCTTCTATTATATCAAGATTGATTTTGTAATTGACCAATAATTCCTTATTCTAAACTATAGATTATTAGTAATAAATATATATACAATGTAGAATATACACTTGTTTAGATTCATAAACTAGTGAATCGAAAAATCAAATCCTTGAAGATCATGTTATTGATTTAATGTAGAAATAAATATATTGAAATTTTTTTTTTTTTTTTTTTAAACCATGTTTTTCTAACAAAGAAATCCAATTCAAGAATTATTGTGAAAAAGATGTTACATTTGAGATAGTCAAGGAAATTTGATGCAGAGCATCCGCTAGGTAGTCAAACTCCAGTTTTCTCTCGTTTACATCAAGTTTTAAATCTTAAAAGTCTTAAGGCTTAATCTTTAATCATGGGTCGTGAATGTATGGCAAAACATCGTCACGATGGTCAAAGGCTTCATAAAATATAAATTAGGCCAACTGCAGCATTTAAATTTTGGGAAGTATGTGATTTTGTGTTCTTGAAGTGACACTCCACATTGTTGATCACCTTTTATTCAACAATCAGACTACCATACAAAGTGTCACAAGGTAGAAAGGGAAGGTGATAGGGTGCAGGAGTAATTGGAAGACCAAATTCAGATTGCCAGGCCGCGCCAGTTCTGATAAGGGGATCTACAAAGTCTAAAAGAAAAAAGGAAAAAGGAAAACAAATGCACTTATGGGATGTCACATCATAATAGAATCATGTGGTTCTAGGAAAATTCACCACCGAAAAAACTTACTGAAATTGATAAATTTACTTTAAGGAAAATTCACCACCAGCAATTCACCACCGGAGAAAATTCATAACATTATCAACAATAAATTGCTGGCAGAGAATTTACCTGATGCTGAAGAAAACAAAAGGCCACATGACACATTGCAGGCATTTAAAAGAAAGTTTGTAACAGGCTGCAAACTTAATAGGAAAAAATGTCAGCGCCAAATCTAAAGTGGACTAATGCAAATCGATGGAAGAGAAAATGATACGTTGCTAAACCAAAGGAAAGCGATTGGCAGTGGGCATTGAGAGGGATCCGATGCCAACAAGATAGAGGAGCATTTTTAAAACTCTGGAATCAGCAAACAAAAGGAGTGAGAAAGTGAATGTGGTACAGGAGCTGCGCAGAAAACCACAAGAGAAAGGCTTTGAAGAAAGTAAGAGGTCGCGAGGGGTAGGAGATTATAGGAGAGAAGAGGAGGTGGCAACCTTGAACCACATAACAAAAAAAATCTGCTTAAAATTGCAATCCAGAGAGAATTAAATACAAAGTGAGAGAGGAGTATAGCTAGGCTAATGAAGAAGAATGAAGCGGTAGACTGCGCCACATCAGGTTGAATATGTGTGAAGAAAAACTAGAGGAGTCGTCCAGCTATGGAATGGGAGTAATCTGGAAACCGTAAAGTAGAGCTATGAATTCAAGTGTAGATAAGATCAAAATAGAGAAGAGGCACCGTGACTTAAGAGGAGAAGTCAAGCATGAAAAGTGAGAATCTGGCAGATTTTAGGATTTAAAAAACAAAAAACACATGAATTGCAGATCTTGGGCGGACAATTGAAGAGGTGGTAGCGAAGATTGAAATAAGTAGTGTAAATTTTAAACCATAACCATGAGCAGGTTGGGTCTAAGGCTGGAATAAAGAAATCAGAGAGGGTTGTGGCAGAATAAAGCCTGAAGAATAGAGAGGAGTTTGCATAGCAAATTTAATTTGTCAGTGGTTTCACGGTTAACAATTTATCGTGGGAAAATTCATTGCCATGGTAAATTACTTGGTGATGAATTTGTCATGACGGTGAATTTTCCTGTAGTGAATTGTTGGGGTGAATTTTCTGTGGATGAATTACTGGCTGTGAATTTGCCATATGTCTTTACCAGTTTATAATGTATATTTGCCCAAACTATCAAATTATGATTATTCAATTGAATGAAATTGCATTCCAATTCAGATAACATTTATGTTGATAGAATTTAAACGTTGGCAATGTTTGGTCTGGTTAAATTTGATAAATTTTGCCTCTTTGTGAGATTTTAAATTGATTTACATTGACAAATGGGATTGGCAATTAAATGATGATCGATTAGAATTCATTAATTGGTAAAATTGTATGAAGTTTTGAGTTTGAGCAGCGAGAGTGTTTGCTTACTGTCTGCATCAAAATTTTAAATTATATGGTAGTACTAAACCTCTTAAAATTATCATCTAAGGAATTTTTGGAATAGAAAATCATACCTAGTTAATTATATTGGACATGTAAAGGATGCTAAGTTAGTTGATGGAAAATTTTCCTACATTAATAGTTCTTGCATATTTTAACATAAAATAAATAATAATTCATGCATTATTGAAAATTACTATAAAATACGTGTGGCCTTTGAGTACTCAAATGCTAGCTACACTAAAAGAGGGGTGGAATCATATTCAATCTATGGTCATAGACAAATGAGTTTTTATAGGTCCAAGTTATTTGTTGCTATTAGCACATATTTGTGATAAGTGTTTTCATCATATGTACATTAAGATTTTTTGATTCTCTATTTTCTTTGTTAGTAATTTTTCCCAATTAATATACATTTGTAACAGATCATTGTATGCAAGTATTCCAAATTAATAGTAAACCTATTATATGCATTGGTACAACATTTACTCGAAAAACTCTCTTACACACGTATAGCGTGTTGAGAATCGTTTCATTTAGTCTCTCTTCCACACATATAGCGTGTTGAGAATTCTTCATTATAAATTAACATAATTGAATTTAATTGTCCACGGAAAATTACTTATTAGTATGATCGATGGCTACCCATGTACATAGACAGCTTTTTATCACAAGCTGCACCACTGTCACCGTACGTTTATCTTTCATGCTCTTTGTGAGTCTATTCGGCTTTTCCTTTATTATGAAACTGATTGAATTGATTTCCAAATGCTTTGTAGTTTCACTCTCATGAATTCTGGTCACTTTTGTTTGAGCTGCTCCTTACGTTAACATGAATGGCTCTCCTAACATTCATGGACGAATGTTCTTCCATATGTAAAATTCTCTCCTCGTATCCTTTTATTAGGTAAAATTGCTGTTTAAATTTCTTTAAAGAATGTTGGCTAATAGGAGAGAAGACCCAGTATCCTCAGGGTTAACTTTGCGCAATGTAGAATTCAAACGTGGAATTGAAAAAAAAAGATTATGGGTATTTTTCTCTCAAGAGTTAAGTGCTTATAACTAAGGTTTTGGCTTGTGGGTAATTCTATTGAATGCGGGCCACTATAATTTTAATCAACTATAACTGTTTTATCATTCAAATCCACTGAAAAGTCAATGGGTCTCATTCACTTTAGCACTTAATGAGCAGCCATTGGTATTTTTGTAATTATTTATTCAATAAAATAAAGTTTTTTAATGGATCAAAAGTGATTTTTTTTTTGGGGATTAAGTGAGCATGGAGGTGGCGGTAATTCAATGGGTGGCCATAACTGGGACTTCTCCCCTAATAGTTGTGAATTACTTCATAACCATTCTACCTTTTGTCTTGTATTATTCATGTCATTTTAATTTTTTAAGAATAAATAATATTTTAAAATATTATTATTTGCATAGTGTATTTTTTCAACATATTTTATTGTGCTAGATACATTGATGGAGATTAAAAGAAGCATTTGAGGCCTTTCCAAAAGGAAACATGAAATCATTTCTTAGTGGTTGGGTGGTAATTAAAATTTGATCTTAAATTTCGTCAATTAAAATAAAACATTCTATAATATTATATTATACGAATTATTACATGTGACTTGGTAATTAGTGTATGTATTATTTTATTTATTAACATATATATAATTTATGATTTTTAATAAAAAATTAATATTGAATTAAATTGTATAAAAGTTTTTAAAACTGTTATATGTTAAAAAAGTGAATAGAAAAATGATGTTTCATAGAGTATATAGAGTCTAATCAAAAGAAAAAGAATTACTATGAAAATAGATAATGTATTGAATGGTAAATTATTTTATATTATATTTTTTATGAATTTTTATTGTAGGTTTTATAGTATAATTTTATAAATATTTATTATCTATTTTTAATAATTCGTAATTGTTTTTAATTTATTTTATAGTTTTATATCTTATTCATTCACTTCTTAAGATTAATATATAATTTTAAATCTTATAAGAGAAGTAATTGTCAATAATAATCAATGAAAACTAAGAGCTATATCATGGGTTTAATATTTCAAATAGAGATGAAGTCAACAAATAATAAATTAAAAAATATTATATATTGATATATAAACATTTCTTTCAGTTTTAGCTATTGCAATGAATAATTGACATATCTCTTGGCTCATTTGTGGTTTTGGTATGCAAGAAAAATGTGTTGGAGGATGAGGCTTATTATGTGGAGAAATATTTAATTTATAGATTTAACTATTTTAAACCTAGTCTCATTGACATTCTCTTATCAATTCTAATATTGAGATTTTCCTCTCTATAAAGAAAAAACTCATTGTAGTGTTTGATTCACCCTTTGATATAGATGTTTTCCTAGAAGGGAAACTATGGTTGTGGGTCACCATACCCTAATAATCATGCCTTAATTTCCTCATTCAACCTTAAAAATGATTCTTTTAACATAATATTATCTTATCTTCCACTCTACTTTTGGTTATATTGCTCTTATGATGCTCTAGATAATGTGTTGGGGAGCTTTCTAAAGGTTGATGTGGCTACCAAAGCTTTTTTCACGTATATATTTTGTCTCAATTGTAGTGGACATTGATATCTTATAAGCTATTCTCATATAAATTCCCTTACACGTGTAGAATTGATCTCATATTCAACTTATTGAATCTTACAAGTATCATTCCTTCCTTTGTAACTAGTTTTTTTTGCTAGTAATGATTTGGTTTTGAAGTGTCCTCATTCTAATAGTTTGGTTATCTTAAGACTTATTGGTGGAAAAATTATCTTCCCTACTATTTTACTATTCCTTTCCCTCTTCATTATTCGTGTATACCATATCTCTCAAGTTTTGGCACTATGTCATATGTGCTTGCTCGTTTCTAGTGCTTATTGAGTTCTTCAAATATTGTGATAGTTCATTCTAACTTTTTCATACATGTCCCTATGAGTTTTAAATAGTTATCTTGGAACTCTCCTAGAATTATGTAAATATGCCTCCCTCCAAGGCTATTATTATGTTTCATCTATATCAAAAGGTGCCTCCTATTGAGAATATGGACACAAGCTCTCTTCCTTTAGCCTCTTGTTTTATGGATGATAGTGGTAGCACTTCCAAGATAGCCTTTAAAAGAAAGTGGAAAGGCTAATGAATTATTATTTTTAGTGTATGCTAGATTTTATTTACATCATGAACATTTAGAAATAGAAATATTGAATTACTTAGAGTTATTTTTTCAAGAAGAACATTTTTAAAATAAAAATATCTCGTCAAATATAAACTTTAAGAAAATATTACAATATATTGACTCTGATGTGAGAAAGGATCAAGATATAAGCGTAAGCATGGATTTTTCCATGTAAAAGAACAAAAAAATAGAAAATATGTAAAAAAAATTAGGAATTATAAACAATGGAAAAGGGAGCATGCAAAGAATGATTTACAACAATTCTACATTCACATATTTTTTGATGTTACTTTTAATTGAAATGTCTATTTTTTTTTTAATAATATAATAATATATAAGCAATTTAATTCTAACCACATAATAGGTTTGTAGAGATGATACATATTTTAATTTAAAATTTAATTATTAAGAATCCAATAAAACATAACTATGAAAATAAATCATCGTTTTGAAGATAAAAGAAATAAAATGAAAATGAAAATAGATAATGGATTTTAATTAAATATTATCTAATAAATCATTTATATTATAGATTTTATATATTTTATTGTGTATTCTATAATATAATTTTTTTAATTAAATATTATCTAATAAATCATTTTATATTATAGATTTTATATATTTTATTGTGTATTCTATAATATAATTTTTATAAATATTTATTATGTAGTTTTGTTGATTCGTTATTCCCTTTGATATGGAAGTTGTATATATTACATTAAATAATATTTAGAGATTCAAATTTTACAAGATAAGCCATTTTCAAAGATAATTAAAGAAATACTAGACTTATATCATGATTTCAACTTTATGTACTAGAATCAATGAATTATATCTAAATCTTGACAATAAATAAGATGAGAATAAAACAATGAAATCTCCACTTCCACTCTTATTTGTTTATTATGCCCTACCTATGACATATCTATATAATTTTTTTATCACTGCATCCATTCTTCTCATTTTTTCTATATGGGGTAATATATGTTTCTTTTATATGTGGCATTGCGAAGTTTCTATAATTAATGTGGATGCTAGTTCTAGCCTTAAAATATATTTTGTTTATTATGTGGGAAAATTTATTGTAGTTCATGGCCCGAATTCTCCTTATATTCCCTCCCTTACCTATGCCCTTGAAATTGGTAGGCTTGACATAAAGATTGGTGTTTCTCTTGGTTTATTTATGGCTATGTTATGTGGGCTATATATGTTGGAGGGTGACACTTATTGATCCACGAAAGGCTTGATTTATACATTTGACCATTTTATCCTAGCCTTCCTAACATCTATCATTGGATTTCAATGGATTATTGTCCTCTAATCAAGGATGACCTTGAGATTTACTTGTATACCAAGATTTTTTCTTTGGTATTAAAATTTAATAGAGATGTAGTAGTAGAAGAGAAGGTTTAGTTTTAGGTCACTATTATATAAATCTCGGGTCCTATTTCTTGTTCATCCTCACTAATCTTCCATTCTAATTTTGAAATATTTCTATTATGAGGCTATTTGTAATGCACTTGGGTATTTTATAAAGGTTTATACGGCTAATATAACTTTCTCATACATGAATTTTATCTTATATTAATGTCTCAAAGGATTTTTTATGGAAATTATTTAATAGGTGGATACAAAACTTTAGGCTCAGCTTCTTAAATCTTACAAAGTTATTTT
This sequence comes from Sequoia sempervirens, assembly GCA_007258455.2. Taxonomy (NCBI): domain Eukaryota; kingdom Viridiplantae; phylum Streptophyta; class Pinopsida; order Cupressales; family Cupressaceae; genus Sequoia; species Sequoia sempervirens. The sequence goes on from VDFB02271358.1 coordinate 9,359,957, forward strand.
CTTCTATTCTAAATTTATTGTTCTTCTAATTTTTATTTGGTATTAGACTGGCTCAATTATACTTGTGTAGCTATTTGTTTTACTTGTTTGTGGAAAGATCCTCTTGCACACAAGCTTATATTAATGACCATATTAATCTTGACTTTCCAAAAAAAAAAATGGGATTGATACGCCACTTGTGGTGTATGAGTCCTAGTATAGCACTTTTTCTAGGTTTCATAGGATTCAGACTTGTCATGGCTAGATTCTACTTTCCACCCAAAAACCATAAACTTGGACTAAATCACCCCTACTGGTGTATGAGTCCTAATGTGCATCAAAAGTCAACATTTTTAGGATTTCATACCTTCATTTGAGCTTCTTCATTTTCCAGGTGCACCTTTGTCCTTTCTCAATCTATTATTCTAATTTTCAATTTCATAATCTAGGTCACTTACTTAAGTCTTGCATATCATTTACATTCCTATTCTTTCCAAGCCCTTGCTTGGGGGTGAACCCCCTTAGTATCTTTAATCATACACTAGGACACCTTATTATAGATCTCTTTCCCTTACTCCATCCTTGGATTGAGATCTCTAAGGTTTCCTTGAGTGAAAATTGTAGGAATTAGGTGGAAAGTTGCTAAACCCCAGTTCTATCTTCCAAAAAGATTAGAGACCCCTTGGGCTATTTTACCGAGGTTTCAAATCCTATAGATTTATTCAATTGTAATCATGGTTCATCTTCAGTCGATTATGCATGCTCCCATGAGTTTTGTATAGATATCTTTTATCTTTAAGATGTAGGAAAAATGGATCCAAGATCTAAATCACACTTCTTCTAACATAACAAGGGAGAGGACTAAAATTGATCTGAACACCATTTTGGCTACTAACCTTAATAGAAGAGATGCTAATTAGTTTTGTTAATTAATCTAACTATCAAAAATTAGCAATCTATTATGATTTTTTTAAAATACTTTATAGTGAGATAGAGATAGAGTTTTAAAAGGAATAGTAGAAACAAGAGGAACCTGCTCTATAAATTTAAGCTTGAAATGACTAGAAAGGGGTCCTGGTGACCTGGAACAAGAAATGAAGATTTGGAGAATCAAAATTCAAATCCCTATTGGTCCCTATTTTTAGGTTCCCCACTTTTGGACTCAATGTCAAAACTTCATCTATCACTGAAAATCAACTTTGCTTAACTTGTTGGCTTGTAGGAATTGAATTATTGAATGAACAATTAGTTCATCAATACCCTCCAAATTTTCTTTATATCTATAACCTTCGTTTTATAGGGGCTTGTCTAAGTAAAAGTCATGTTTCGATATTTCTACCTCCACAACTACTATGATGATGTGAAAGAGAGATTATCATTTGTTAGATTGAGGATAAATGACAAACAAGTGGCAATTTGATAATTTTTGCAACTTACCACTTAGATCTTGATACAAATGGAAAAACAAAATCTCTCTCCTTATTCCTTTATATTCAATTCTTATTACATTTAACTCAACACAACAAATGTTCCTCTAATCACTATTTCATCTTCAAAATCAAATACAAAATTGAACTTAGACACAATGTCTCTTGTAAATTCAAACTCACTTTGACACATTCATTTGTCAAAATCAACATTAAATTTAAAATTGATAACAAATTAATGGATGCAAGAAAATTTTATTAAAATTATCATTTCCACAATCTTACTTTCATAGAGCAACTGAACTTCAATGTATCTAAATTTTCCAATTATCTATTCTAGTCTGGTTATCTGCAATTTTTCTTTTACTCCTCTCCTATTAGATTCTTCCCACCATTCCTAGCACAACCTATTCATTTTCATTCAATTGAGATATCATCTACCCTTTACTAGTGTCACCCTTCATGATGGTTCACTATGCAATTTGGTGACCTAAACACTCATTTAAAGAACCTTTGAAATACAATCCAATCTCTATTGAATTCTATCTTTCCTCTACTCACAATATCATTTTCTTAACCCATGCAATTTTTATTTTAGTTTAAATCTCTTTCCCAAATGGAGTGGCATGGCCCCTCCAACATCTCAATCTGTATTTTATTTGAGTATTTTAACTCTTCCCATTTCTTCTATTTCTTGGTCAATTTCTCCTGTCAAAATGCACTCTATTTTATTTCTCACTTAGCAATTTTAATTAGATCATCTTCTCATCCTCCTTCAAGCTATTGTGCAACCCCTATCCACCTCTTTCCCTCTCCATAGTCCCTTCACTCTCTCTTCTCTATTTTATTCTCGTAGCATTGACTCCTTATCTTTATTTCATCTTGGAACCACCCCATGAATTAGTGTCTTCCTATAAGGTGTCATCTTCACATTCAATTTTTTTAATTTCCTTTAATTCTTCTCCTCTGGCCACAACTTCCCATTTTCAGCCTAGTGCAACCTTTATTCTCGTAGCATTGACTCCTTATCTTTATTTCATCTTGGAACCACCCCATGAATTAGTGTCTTCCTATAAGGTGTCATCTTCACATTCAATTTTTTTAATTTCCTTTAATTCTTCTCCTCTGGCCACAACTTCCCATTTTAGTTTTGGTTGTTTGGTTTTCGCTGGGCAATAAAGCCGGTAAGCCAATTGGGGTTTGTGCCGGACGCTGGTGCGTCGGTTTGGTATGACCGTGGGGTTGGTTGGAAAAATAAGGTTTTAAGAAGGGACCAAAACCTGGCTCGAAAAAACACTGCAAAAAGATAGCCTGTAGCCAGTCAAAAACAAGCTCCTAAACAAGACCCTTCAAGATTTACTTTTAGAGCTACTCTTGTGGGAACAGAGAATCATGTCAAAAGAAGGTTGAGAGGATTTTTTTTTTTCCCCTTAATAGTGACCTAGCCTTTTTCCACTTGCACTGCCTTATCAAGCCAAGCCAACTCACAATTTTGAAGATGAGTTCCTACAACCATAGTCTTAGAGATTTCATCATTATTCCTTTGTGTAGCCAAATACATAACTAAAGAGCCGCCAAAAATGGAAGCCAAGGCGCTATCACCAGAAATGGCAGCCAAGGACCTAGTCACTTTCTCTTTAGAGGTAGACTTAACAACCCCACCATTTTGTACATCTGAAGGGGATGCCCCAAGATCCTAAGAATCAGAAGCAACCACCTCAAAAAAACTTTTATGTTGTTCATATTTCTTCTCAACCGTGTAATGTTGTTGAGAAGCACCTTACCACCAAGTATAGGCCTTTTTTTTCTCAAATCCACATTGTGCAGTAGCATGACCTATTTTAAAACATCTTCTACACTGGAAGGGAATCCCTTCATAATCCAAAGATTGAACCCAAAAGCCTTTAGAAGATTTAAGTACAACCTTAGCAGGCAGCCCTTTTGAAACATCAATTTCAACCAGTATGTGGGCAATCATGGAATGAAAAATATCAAAAGATTCATCATCCACCAACAAAAAATCACCAAGGGCTTCACCAACATCCTCTAGAAGAGAGTGACTCCAAAGATGGAGAGGAAGATTAGGGAAATGATCCCAAAACAGGATCTTGTTAAAAGTTTTAGAAGCAGGGTTGAAATCTAATTACTAGGGCTTAATCATCAGCAGATATTTGTCCTCCTAGTTAAGAAAATTATCACATAAAATGATATTTCTATCCTAAGCATGGTCAAACTTAGCTACAAAAATTAGATTTGTTACTCTTCAATGAATTCTTATATTCATTACTACCAAGGCATATAGAAAATGACTTTATTGAAGTTAATTGGTAAAAAATAAAAATAGTTTACACCAGTGAGAGAAACAATAATAATTCAATCATTGAGATAATCAATCTTTCAAAATCACCATAAATTATTTACAATTGAGAATTGAATCTAAGTTATAAAATTGCGCTATGAAATTTTTTCAATACATAACAATAATGTTCATCAAATTTCATCACATCAACCACTGAAAGCCAAAAGGAAAGGTACACCCAAAGAAAATTCCAAAACCAATATATATCATGACTTATATTTTAATTTGACATGTGTTGCTATGATTGAAAATAGTTGTTTAAGTTACATCTTTTTAAAATTCAATATTCATAATGTCATTTGCAATAAATATTTAAATAATAAATAGAATGGGTTATTTAAGGTAGATCAATGTTTCTAATTATAATGCTACTTGATAGACATTGAGTGAATTAAAATTATTAATTGATGAAGATTGACATAAGAAATGTGTCACATTATAAAAGATTGATAACTTAAATATTCATAGCCTAGATATGTTTTATATTAAAGGGGAAACATAAATTTTCTTTTGGAGTGGCCTTCTATTATATCAAGATAGATTTTGTAATTGATGAATAATTCCTTATTCTAAATTATAGACTGTTAGTAATACATGTATATGTGTAATGTAAACTATACACTTGTTTAGATTCATAAACTAGTGAATCTCAAAATCAAATCCTTGAAGATCATGTTTTTGAAAAGGAAAAAAGAAGTTTTACAGGGACCTGAAACCGCAAAGTCAAAACAAAAAAATACAACATAAAAAGTTTAAACAAACAAATGGCTGTCCCAAAAAAAGAAATGACAACACCGAAAGACAACAGGGCCCAAAAAAGGACCGCCTAAAAAAACCAGTAACAAACACCACCAATGGTGTTCAGTAACTCCTCAGCCTCTTTTTAAACATCCTTCATGTCCTATAACCCCTTCTTGAGAATTTGAGCTATGTGTGACGAAGTCAGGGTCTTTCTCTTAATGTTAGCCTAGGTACGAGTCAAAATCCCTTCACCAACTGATTTGCTGCCTCCCTTGTTCATATCCAAATCCACGACTAGCGAACCCTTTTGGTTTTCTTCAAGCTTTTCCACCATCGCATTCATGATAATGGTGTTATGCCTAGAAATTTTGTGATTGTTCGCAACAGTGGCCCTAATGTTTCGGCCAATCTTGGACATGTTGCACTCGATACTAGTCAATCTATCCTCCTGATTGTTGTCTTTTCCTCGGTAAAGGAGTTTCCTATCCTTCATTATCTCTACAATTCCAACTGATCTTCTACTCCAAGTCCAAGACCCTATTGCTGAGATCAGTAAAACGGCCTTTAAAATCACATACTTCTTTCTGGGTCCACTTGAGAGCAGTGAAAAGGCCTTCTGTGCTTTTTTCCATACTTTTGAAGATCATGTTATTGATTTAGCGTAGAAATGAATTTATTGAAAATTAGATATTTTTTTTGTATTAGAAGATGCATAATTATCTAATGTTGAGATTATTTGTTAATGGGAATTAAACATAGAATGATATTGGAATTAATTTAAATTTCAAGATATTTTACAAGAAAAGACCATGTTTTTCTATAATAAGATGATTAGGAAATCCAATTCAAAGATTATTTCATCATCCAATATCTCCTATAAGTGATTTGAGTGTGAAAAAGATGTTACATTTGAGATAGTCAAGGAAATTTGATGTGGGAGAATCCGCTAAGTAGTCAAACTCCAGTTTTCTCAAAGAACATCAATTTTTAAATCTTAAGTGTCAAAGGCTTAATAAAATTTCATTAGGTCGACTATAGAATTTAAATTTTGGGTAGGATATGAGTTTGTGTTCTTGAAGTGATGCTCATAGAGGTGAAGCACTAGGCCTTCCCGGGAGGTAACCCTTCCCAATACTACTCCAGCTCAAGTGCACTTAACCACAAAGTTTTCTCCAAGGTTAAGCCCACTTAGCTTACAACCCCATTTGCAAAACCTTTAGTAGGTGTTGTGTCTTCAAAACCATTCACTATAGATCTCCTTTAGCGCATCACTTGATATTAATGGGAATTAAAAATGGAATGAGATTGAAACTAATTTAAATTTCTAGATATTTTACAAGAAAGGACTATTTTTTTTATACATAAAATAACTTGGAAATCCAATTCAAGGATTATTTCATCATCCATTAACTCGTATAAGTGATTTGAGTGTGAAAAGGATGTTACATTTGAAACAGTCAAGGAAATTTGATGCAGGAGTGTCTGCTAAATAATCAAACTCTAATTTTCTCGAAGAACATCATGTTTTAAATCTTAAGAGTCAAGGCTTAATCTTTAATCATTGTTCATGAGTGTATGGAAAAACACCGTCACAATTGTCAAAGGCTTCATAAAACTTAATTAGACTGACAACAACATTTAAATTTTGGGGAGTATGTGAGTTTGTGTTCTTGTAGTGCAACTCCACATTCTTGATCACCTTTTATTCAACAACCAAGCTACCATACAAAGTGTCACAAGGTAGAAAGGGAAGGTGATAGGGTGCAGAAGTAATTGGAAGGCCAAATTCAGAATGCCAAGTCATGGTAGTTCTAATAAGGGGATCTGAAAAGTCTAAAAGAAAAAATAAAAAATGAAAAGAAATGCAGCTAGAGGATGCCACATCATAATAGAATGATGCAGGAGAAAACAAAGCATCACATGACACATTTCCAAGCATTAAAAAAGGTTTGTAACAGGGTGCAATCTTAATAGGAAAAAAGGTTAGCACCAAATCTAAAGTGGACGAATGCAAATCGATGGAAGAGGAAAATGATACATTGCTAAGCAAAAGGAAAGTGATTTGTGGTGAGCATGGAGAGGGATCCAATGCCAACAAGATAGAGGAGCAGTTTTAAAACTCTAGAATCAACAAACAAAAGGAGTGAGAAAGTGAATGTGGTGTTAAGGGTAGAGGAGTTGCACAGAAAACCACAACAGAAAGGCTGTGAAGAAAGTAAGAGGTCACAAAGCTTGGGAGATTGTAGGAGAGAAAAGGGGGCAGCAGCCTTGAACCACATAACAAAAAAAATATGCTTAAAATTGCAATCCAAAGAGAATTAAATACAAAGTGAGTGTAGATTTTGAAAGCAGGCCTCACCTCTAAATCAACTGATTCAATGAATAGTACAACATAGAAAAATAAAATACCTTATAATAAAAAAATATATATTTTCAAAAGACATAAAATTTTGTACTATTTCATAACTGTCTCTAATACAGAGATGCCTCTCTATTGCTACTTGCAAAATAATACAATTGTTTGAATATAAATAGAGTTTGTCGTGTTTAGAAAAAACAACATATAGCTTCTAAACTAAGCATTCATTACATGCTTTATTTGGTGAGAGTAGAAAAACAAAGCTTTAAAAAAAAAAAAAAAACTACTTTCAATCAAAATTGCTAGCAAAGAATAGCAAATGTTTTTTTCCTTATTATGAAGAAAACTTAAAGCAAATCTAAATAAAACTATGACTTAGAATGGTTGAGTTTTTTTCTAGGCTGGAAAAACATATCTACACACATTAATGATCTCCTTAAGATAAGAATAGACCAGGATCAATTATCCACATACTACCCCTTGATGCTAAGAGGGCTCACAATATGATCTCGAAGAGCCAATAATTGAACTTTTGCAACTACTTTGGTGAAGATATCTACTAACTGATCTTGAGTGTTGATGTGTTTCAATTCAACTTCCTTCTTCTGTACTAAATCACAGATGAAGTGGTACTTCAAATCAAAATACTTTGTTCTATTGTGATGGACTGGATTCTTTGCTAACTTGATAGCACTCATATTGTCACAAAAGATCATTGTAGGTTGAATCTGCTTCTCTCCAATTTCTTCTAGAATTTTCCTAAGCCAAAGAGCTTGTGTACTTGCTAAGGTAACTGCAATATACTCTGCTTCTGTTGATGAGAGAGCAACCATGCTTTGTTTTTTGGAACTCCAAGTAATCATACCATAACCAAAAGAGAAAGAATTTCCAGATCTAGACTTATGATCATCCATACTACCTAGCCAATCTGAATCACTAAAGCCAACAAGATTGAGCCTTTTAGAAGAGTAGTAATGAATACCAAAATATAGAGTGCCTTTCACATACCTTAAAATTCTTTTAGCTGCCTTCATGTGTATTTTTGATGGATTTGTCATATACCTTGAAACAAGTGAAACTAAATATGCAATATCAAGCCTTGTGTGGGTTAAAAACATCAAACTCCCAACTATACTTTTGTAAACTGTCTCATCAACTAATTCAGCACCATCATTCCTACTCAAAACAACCCCATGAGCACTTGGAGTGGAGTATGGTCTACAATCAACTAGGTCAAAATTCTTCAACATATCTTTTGCATATTTGGTTTGGAAAATGAAAATTTCATTCTTACTTTGATAAACATCCATTCCTAGAAAATATTTCATGAGACCAAGATCTTTCATCTCAAATTCTTTCATCATAGAAATTTTTAACTAATCTTTCATCTTAGAACTACTACCCATATACAACAAATCATCAACATACAAACTTATAATAATAAATATCATTACCTTCTTGTTTGTAGTAAAGGGTTGGTTCACTCTTACTTCTCTTGAAACCATTATCGTAAAAGTATCCATCAATCCTGGCATACCATGCTCTTGGTACTTGCTTGAGGCCATTCAAAGCCTTCTTCAATTTGTAGACATGATTCCCTTTTCCTTTCATTTCAAAACCTTTTGGTTGTTCCACATATACTTCCTCTTCTATGTACCCATTCAAGAAGGCACTTTTCACATCCATATGATGTATGCTCCAATTCTTTTGAGTTGCTAATGAAATCGACATTTTGATGGTCTCTTGTCTTGCAACTAGTGCAAATGTCTCCTCATAATCAATCCCATACTTCTATGTGAAGCCTTTAGCAACTAATATTTTCTTATGCCTTTCAATACTTCCATCACTGTTATGCTTAGTCTTGTAGATCCATTTAGTGCTAATCTTCTTGTTGGGTAAGTGCACAAAGTTGAGTCCACAAAACGTGGAAGTTTTTTCCTTAACCAAAAAATTGAAATCAGCTTTGAGGAAATGGGATCCCAATTTTAATAAACAGGATCCCAATTTTTAAAAATCAAGATCTTGTTTAGCTTCAGGATCCCGAGCCTAACATGGAACGGGATCCCACTTTTTGAAAATTGGGATCCCGAACCAATGGACAAGGCACGGGATCCTAATTTCCACAAAATGAGATCCCAATTACTATTAAACAGGATCCCATTTGGTAGAAATCCGGATCCCGTTTGGTAGAAATCGAGATCCCATTTTATATTGCTATTTATTTTAAAAAAAAAATAGAATTCATTGCACAGTGGACAGGACCCCAAGTACTGGCGACAACAACCCCCACAATCAGCTATAGGTACCTGCCTACATCTCCATTTTTTGCATTTTTCTATTTTGAATTGAAATTTTGAAGAAAATAAGTGAATTTAGCATTTTTTAAAATTTATTTCATGTTTTGAGCATTTTTTTAACTATTATAGTAGAAATGAATAATTGTAAAAATAGACAAAAAAATGCAATGAAACCTAAAGGTTTTTTAATAAAAATGAAAAAATGAACCTTGAATTGTGTTTTACAAATAAAATTTAACTTTTGAAACCTAAATTGTTCGGTTAAACCAAAAAAAAATGAATTTGAAAAACCTAATTGAAACAAAACAAAAAAAATTCATTTCAAAACCCTAGAAATCGAAATGAAATAAAAACATTGCATTTATAGACCCTAGTAAAGCTTTTTGAAACCCTAAATTCAAATCAAATGAAAAAAATTGAATTTGAAAACCCTAGTTTGAATTGAAATGAAAAAATTGCATTAAAAACCCTAATTGTTTAGAAATTGAAACCCTAAATTGAATTGGAACAAAAAAATTGTTAAAACCCTAAATTGAAATCGAACAAATCATTTTGATTTTGAAAACTAGGTAATTTCGAGCTCAAAAAAATTCATTTGCATTGCTTAAATGTTTTAAATTTTATTTGCTTTGTATGGAAAAAGTGATATATATTAAACTTTAGTTTCAATGTTAAATTATAATTAGATTAGAAAACAATATGTTAAAGAATAGTTAAAATTCATAAAGTTTATCTTGATGTTTGTTTGCAAATTTAGTTAGTAAATTCATAAATCTAAGTGCATGCAATTGATTCCAATTGGCACTAACTTGCAAGTCTAAATTATGCCAAGGGCCACCAAAACTTCACCCTAAGTTTGCTAAAACCTAGACCCTAAACTATAAAATCTAAACCCTCAACACTAAAGCATTTGAATTTTGTCTTAGGACCTTAAAATGAAATTTTGTTGCCTTACAAAACCCTCTATTGTCACCATTTAGTAGAGCTTTTTGTAATGTTTTCACTTATTTGAACACATAATATAAAACCTTTTGGTTTCTACAAGTTTATGAAGAGTGGATTATCACTCTCTATGACAATTAGACATGATCATTAGGGTTCTAAATCATTGGAAGAAAACTGAGAGCATGAGTGAGAGTGTTATGGGTAAAGTTTCTTTCATTGGACATACCTCAAATTATGTAGGTTCAATGTCAAGAATGGGTCTATTTGGTAGATTTATGAAAACTATTTTGAATATCTAGAATGCCATAAAAGTATAATTATAGCAATTCCAATTGGAAACACTTGGGTACATATATATCATATGTAATTTTAATCTAGTAAGGTGTCTATTATATAGGAGAGTTGATAATACATGGAAAGAGGTTTGTATGGGAATATATGTATTAAGAAACACATACCATATGACCTCTATAGGATTTTTAAGATGTGATCCTAGATAATAATCTACCCATCCTCAATCATAATGGATTCTTTAGCAATTAAGAGAGATTCAATAACCATAAAATTACCTATATTTTGATACTATATAGATTTATGTGGAAGGATAGAAATGCATCAATTAGGAGACCAAGATGGAACCATTTAACACCAAGGTACACCTATTACATGGGAAAGGGAGGAGGTACATGATGATAGGTGGGAGGAACTACATGCTATTATTACAATTTAGAGATAGGAGGATGATTCATATAAAAGAAATATAATTAAATATTTATATTATTTAATATATTATATTTAACATAATATATTAAATAATATAAATATTTAATATTATAAAATATAATATAAGATTACAATTAAGGATAGGTAATGTTATAATTTACTTGGGGTTTTAATGAGTATTAGGCTTAAGATTCAATTAAGTTTGTAGTAAATAGTTAGGTTACAATTAGGAATATATAATAAATATTAATATAATTATAATACAAATATAAATTAATTTAAATATAATATAATTTAATATAATCTAATATAGGAATACATTTAATATTAGGTAAAGGTTATAATTTAATTAAGTTTCAATTATGTTTACACTTCAATTAGGATATGCTTAGGGGTGGGGATCATTTAGCATTCTATTATGGTTAGAGTATGGGTTACATTTAAGATTATTGTTATTTTTGTGATATGTATAGATTGATTCATTTTTAACATGATACTTTTTTTTATTAGAGGGGTAAACACCTTTGACCCAGAGCTAGATGAAACTAATGAGGCTATAGTATGACTAAATTTGGACCTCACTAGACATCTAGATCCCCTTAAGCCATCCTATCACCTTAAATCATAAATCGATTTCTTAAGGGGTCCCAATATGACAAATTTCTTAAGGGGATCAAAGAAGTTCTTAAAATTTGGTGAAGTTGCCCAAGGCAACCAAATTTAACAATAATAAGATCATGCAAGATTATAATATGAATGAGATTTCATGATCTAGGTTGGCCAGTTGAAACAAGAGTAGATCTCAATCAACTATTCCACAAGAAAATGTTCTTCACTAACTTGCAAGTTCATTAAATATCCCAAGGAGCACCAAAACTTTACCCTAAGTTTTGTAAACCCTAAACATTGAACTCTAAAATCTAAACCCTAAACACTAAACCATTCATTTTGTCCTACCCAACACCTTCAAGTGAAATTTGGTTGTCTTAGGAAAATCCACCATATTTCATTCCCTTATGCCATGTAATTTTGTCATAGGATCTTACTACATGTACATCCCCTTAAGTCATCCTATTACCCTAAACCCTAAAGCCATCATTTTTTCATTAAAGACTCTTAATGAAATTTGGTTGCCTTGGGCAACTTCACCAAATTTTATTCACTTGAGCCATGTCATTTTCTCCTAGGACCTCACTAGATGTAGATCCCCTTAAGCCATCCTATCACCCTAAATCATAATTTGATTTCTTAAGGGGATCAAAACAGTTCTTAAAATTTGGTGATCAAAGTTGCCCAAGGCCCAACCAAATTTAACAATAATAATATCTTGCAAGATTATACAATATCAATAGTTAATTGTATTTTCATTTAAGTAACATGTGCATTCTAGACATATAAATGAGGCTTACATATAATTTTATCATTTGTATTCAATTATTTAATGCCATTTATATTGAATGGTTTAAAGGTATTTCCTAAACATGTATCTTACATCTTGAAATTACAAATCTAATGTAGGTTCACTCATATCTTAAAGATCACATGGATCCATTCAATAATATTCGCAACCCACCTCCACACCATCCATCTCCAACAACTTCACCTCCACCTCCACCCACTCCACCTCGTAACCCCCCACCTCCACCACCTGAAATCAATGAACATGCTTGTTTGCAAGCATAAATCAATGCTTTTGCTAGAACCATCCAAGATCAAATCAACATTAGTCAAAATGAAGAATGTGTCGCACCTCCTATGAGGATGTTTGCATCTAGGATGCAAACCCTTGTTGATGTTGTCAGGGTCAGTTACCATTGGCTCAGTTTGAACTTCTCTAGATTCTATCATTGGTTTACTTGTGCTTTCCTACAATTCCTTCTCTAATTCTATAATCTTACTAAGAGAAGCATTTAATTCTTCCTTTTTTGTTTTCTTTTCTTCTTCAAAGGCTGAAAACATGAGCATAAAATTTCCTTTTAAATTTTGAATTTTCATTTGAAGCTCACTAATAGATGTATTTGTTCCCTACATTTCCAACTTTAAATCCTAAATTTCTTGATCCATTTTATTTATTACAGTCTTATATACCATTATTTCCTCTTGTTCTAATTCCATCTTTTCCCTGTTTTCATGCAACTGACTTCTTAACTCTTCTATCTCGAATTTCAATATTTCCAATTCAATGTTAATATTATTAGTTTCAACAATTTCAACAGCTTTATTAATAACTGGAGAAAAATTTCCTAACATACTGTCATCAACATCCATAGGAAGTGGAGATTGTCCCCTTTCTATTTCCTATTTTTCTTGTTCTACAGCTTCTTCTTCAAACACCAAGTGAAAATGTACTTCTTCAAAAGAAATTTCTTTTTCTGATGATTGGTGAATTGACTCCTCAGTTTCCAAGTTTTTCTTTTTCTTTTTAGATTTTGACCTATTCTATTTACTCTATGATGGGGTTTCTGTAGATCCATAGGATAATCTTTTACTCCACCTTAAAGGAGGAGTATCCTAATAATTTAAAATAGTTGGATCATTTAGAAGAATAGTCCTTATTTTCCTCTTCTTAATAGGATGAGTATCCACATTTGAATTTATTATCTCTATATCTTCTATCTAGGCTAAAGTTTCCAACTCATCATTTCTAAGGGTATGTGTGTGATCATCATGGAGAAAACAGGCCCTTAAGTGGCAAAAAAATTTGGAAAAATTAGAGTTAGACAACTTGACGTAAAAATTTGAATAAGTTAAATATATTATTTTAAAAATATGTAACAATAGAATTTGTAGCAAATTGAATATAGTTTCTAAACTACTAGGTTTATTTTTAAAAAAGAAAAATCCATTTCATGAAAATTTGAAATTTCAATGCAGTAGTACTTCAATTTCAGCAAAAAAATAAGTAGGTGTTTGTCTAACCACCCTAACCACAATAAAATGATAATATGTTTTTATAAAATTTTAGACACAAGTAGAGGACTCATGTCCGGATGTGATGCATATTTTATTGTAATTTTTTTCCAAATAAATAATTAATTTTGAATGTTTTATTACAGCTTTTAAAAAATATAAAAACTCGTATGTCTAACCACCTTAACTTGGTCAAAACTTCATGAAATTCAAATTTTCTTTTTTCATCATATAGTATGTGAAGCATACAATGTGATGCATGCTTTGGATTCCAAAAATGTGATACCATTTGAAAACTATAGATGTTTTTCAATTAGCTTATCAATCAAGACTTTTGTCATAATTCAAATAGAAAATGAATAATAATTAGTTATTAAATTCAAAGTAAAGCATAATTTATATTGGTGGAAAGCTGAGAATCTCCTTCAAAAACCCTTTTCATTTCATCAATTTTGGGTTAAAAAAAAGTCATTAGCCACATACCCTACAAATACCCATCATATTGCCACTTTTTGGCCCATCATGATTCTACACATACCCCTAAATTCTGGCACTTTCTCACCAACTATGGTAAGAATTTGGGGTTTAGGAGCCTTAGGTTCTTTGGGGGAAGTTTCTCTAGAAGGTGAAGCAATTTTTTTTGAAGATTCTTCTAATTCTAACTTCCTTCTTGATGTAGGAATATCAAACTCCCCCCAAAAAATTTCCCATTTCCTTTTAGGTTTCTTACAGAAATGATATTTACAAATCAATTAAATTAACACATGATGTTTTAATGGCCTTGAACTAGTTTTATATCTTTCTATTGAAGAATTAATAGAATCATTCAAGAAATGAGGAAAATTAACCCTTAGAGCAGGGTTTTCCTTCCCATGCCACAAATGTCTTAACATGTGGAATGTTGGTCCTACCATAGTAGTGAGTTGACCTTCACAAGTAAAATATCTAATAATCCATGCAACAACAATACCCCATGGTTCTAAGACAGAAGCTCATTGAACCCCCTTATTTTTTCCCCTAGTACTAACAACTATCATGGGTTGAGGATCTCCCTATCTAAGAAACAATTCTAATAATTTTTTATATGCGTTTTGTGTTGTTTCAAATATTTTAATGCCAAAATCTTCTAACCCTAAAATAGAAGAGATAATTTTTGAACTCACCTTGAAACACTTCCCAACCATTAGAGTAATTTTCCGCAAATGCATTCACCAAATTTTCATTATACCCTTCAAACTTCCTAACAAAATCCAACCAACCCACTTATTCAAACAGCTGAGAGATGTTACTTAACCTCAACAATTTTTCTGTAGAAGTTGGCTCAAATTTCTTGTTTGTACCACCCATTTTTTTTCTCGCTTACCACCTTGCTAAAAAATTTAATAATGCCAAAGACTTGTGCACTGATATGTTTAAAACTATGAGCAGACTGTAATCATTTACTCTACTCTTTCTTAGATCTTTCGATGTAATAATTTAAATTTGCATGAAGGGTCGCAAAAAGAGTAGTGTACTTAACAATTAATCAGCAAGTGGCTCAATTTAATAAATTGGGAAAGGAAACTCTTTCTAATCAATCATATTTTCTTCACAAATAACTACTTATTTAAAGCAAAAATTTGTACTTAATTCCATTCCATGATCGTTTGAAGATCTTATACCTCTACCGATTTGACAAGATGATGCAAGGGTATTGGCTAAGGTGATGGTATAATTATTATGACATGAATGAGGAATCTCATGGATGAAAAATTCATTAATGAAGACAACTATTATGGCATATTTCATTTATAATGGAAAAATAAGGTGCATGTACCAATGTACGATAATCAAAGCATTGAGGAAGATTTGAAAAATATTTTAGAAAGGAGTTGGCAAAATGAAAAATGAATAAATTCTGGAGCACGCATAAAGCATGCATTTGGAACAAAGAAAGTGATTAAAGTTCTAGAGCATGCGTAAGGCATGTAGTGGGAACTTAGAAAATGGATAAGTTCTGGAGCATTGCTGAAAGAAGTAGTGAGTTGACCTTCACAAGTATAATATCTAATAATCCATGCAACAACAATACCCCATGGTTCTAAGACAGAAGCTCATTGAAACCCCTTATTTTGTCCCCTAGTACTAACAACTATCATGGGTTGAGGATCTCCCTATCTAAGAAACAATTCTAATAATTTTTGATATGTGTTTTGTGTTGTTTCAAATATTTTAATGCCAGAATCTTCTAACCCTAAAATAGAAGAGATAATTTTTAACTCACCTTGAAACACTTCCAACCATTAGAGTAATTTTCTGCAAATGCATTCACCAAATTTTTATTATACCCTTCAAACTTCCTCACAAAATCCAACCAGCCCACTTCTTCAAACAGTTGAGAGATGTTACTTAACCTCAACAATTTTTCTAAAGAAGTTGGTTCAAATTTCTTCTTTGTACCACCCATTTTTTTTTCTTGCTTACCACCTTGCTAAAAAATTTAATAATGCCAAAGACTTATGCACTGATATGTTTAAAACTATGAGTAGAATGTAATCATTTACTCTACTCTTTCTCAAAGCTTTCCATGTAATAATTCCAATTTGCATGAAGGGTCACAAAAAGAGTAGCGTACTTAACAATTAATCAACAAGTGGCTCAATTTAATAAATTGGGAAAGGAAACTCTTTCTAATCAATCATATTTTATTCACAAATATCTACTTATTGAAAGCAAAAATTTGTACTTAATTCCATTCCATGATCATTTGAAGATCTTATACCTCTACCGATTTGACAAGATGATGCAAGGGTATTGGGTAAGGTGATGGTATAATTATTATGACATGAATGAGGAAGCTCATGGATGAAAAATTCATTAATGAAGACAACTATTATGGCATATTTCATTTATAATGGAAAAATAAGGTGCATGTACCAATGTATGATAATCAAAGCATCAAGGAAGATTTGAAAAATATTTTAGAAAGGAGTTGGCGAAATGAAAAATGAATAAGTTCTGGAGCACGCGCAAAGCATGCATTCAGAACAAAGAAAGTGATTAAAGTTCTAGAGCACATGTAAGGCATGCAGTGGGAACTTAGAAAATGGATAAGTTCTAGAGCATTGATGAAAGATGCAGCCAAAATGGTAACCAAATGAAAGTTCTAGAGCATCATCGAAAGATGCAGCTGGAGCAACAACCAAATGAAAGTTCTAGAGCATCGTTGAAAGATGCAATCGAAGCAGCAACCAAATGAATATTTTGGAGCATCATCGAAAGATGCCACCAAAGTAGCAACCAAAGAGAAGAAAATGATGAATACTACTTAACTCAAACTTCAAGATTTATATCATTCCATAAGAACATCCTTCCAACATGGTAGGCCAAAGAGGGGGTTTTAGAGCAACGAGTGTTCAGACCGTCAAGTTCCGTAGCACTAGCCAGCTGAATAATCAAGTTCTGGAGCATCTTGGAATGGTGCTCCAGAAGTTGTTATTGCTTTATGAGAGGTCCTAGAAAATGAAAGCATGTGGTAAGTCTGAAAATTTATGAAAAATGCTTTAAATTTTTTTTGTGTAAACATGTCTTTTTATTACAATTTTTCATCAAAATTTTATATTATTTTTTTATGTGTTTTTTAGATAACAATAAACATTAAATCAAATAGACTTTGGCTTGATAGAGATAATGCATTGGATCTCTCCTTGCATTTCTACCAGCTTTGTAAATTCTTCTTTATTAACTGGTTTATAGTAGATATGTCGACGATGACCATTAACTAAGAGATTTCATAAATCACCATGAATAGGTTTTAACTAAATTGTGCCATTTGAGAAAACTTCAGCAATTTCATATGGTCCCAGCTAATGAGTTTCGATTTTTCCTTTATGGTCTTTATATCTTGAATCAAATAGCAAGGCCTAGTCACCATTATGAAATTATCTCTCTTTAATATATCTGTCATGCCAAACTTTTTGTTGATGTTGAACTAGTTCAATCTAATGAATAGCATCCAAATGAAGCTAATCCAACTCATTGAACTATAAAACTCATTCTATTTGAGTTTGTTTCAAATCTAGACCCAACTCCATAGTTGTTCGTAGGGTCTCAAGTTCAAATTTAATGGGAAGAAGAAGTTTCTTTCCAAAAACAAGCTCATAAGGACTTAATCCATTTGTCGATTTCCATGTTGTATTGTATGCCCAAACGGCTTTAGGAAATTTCTTGGCCCAATCTCTCCTTCCTGAAGAGATAGTTTTTGTCTGTATGTTTTCTAACTCCCTATTATTCACCTCTACTTGACCATTTTCTTGAGGGTGATAAGGGGATGACTTCTTATGGCTCACCTAAAACATAGTTTGTAAATTCTAGTAGAACTTTGGACATAAATTGGGGTTCCTGATCTGTAACAATAGTTTGGTTGGCTCCAAATTGTAGAAAATTTTTGTTATAGAGCAAATCAGCAACTTGCTCTTCTCTAGCAACCCGTAAAGCTTGAAATTCTACCCATTTTGTTAGATAATTTGTACAAACTAATATGTATTCTTTCCCTTGAGAGGAAGGATCTATGGGACTAATAAAATCTAATCCCTATTTTTTGAATGGTTCGAAAGATATCTGAGGCTACAAAGGAATTTCTGTAGAAGCAGTTGGTCTTCATATTCTTTGACATTCATCACAATGATGAAAATAATTTTTAACATCTTTATGCATTGACTTAGGCCAATAATATCCAACACCTAAAATTTTATGAGAAGTTCTTTTTGTAGAATAATGACCCCCTAAAGGATCATCATGTGAGGCCCTCAAAATACTATAAGTTTCATCAGCCTTGACACATCTTCTCAAAACCATATCAGGTCCATAATGAAATAAAATCACATTAATCCATTTAAATGGTGCACACTCTCAAATAAGTCACTTCCTTTTTTTTGATGTAAATTCGGGAGGTACTTCAGAAGTGGCTAAATAGTTGGAAATATCAGCAAACCAAGGAACCTTTATAGAGATAGCAAATGAATTTTCATCTTGGAACTCATCTTGTACAAGTGCTTGATCACCCTCTTCTTGTTTGTTTGAAGATAAAAAGTCTACCACCTCATTAAATTTCCCTAGATTGTCAAGTATTGTCACATTGAACTCCTGAAGAAGTAGTAACCATCTCATTATTCAACCATTAACTACAAGTTTATTCAATAAATATTTTACAGATGAGTGATTTGTATAAACTATAACTTTATATCCTATAATATAATTATGAAACTTTTTGATGGCTTGAACCACAGCTAAGAATTCTTTTTCTATTGTTGTGTAGTTTCTCTTAGCAGACGTTAGGTTTTCGCTAATAAAATATATGGCATATTTACCCCCATCCTCATCTTCTTTTCCTAATATTGCACCAATTGCATTAGCTGAAGCATCAACATAAATGTGAAAGGGGAGAATCCAATTTGTTCCACATAGTACAGGAGAAGAGAAAATCTTTTCTTTTATCATTTCAAATGATTGTTGACACTTAGACATCCAATTAAACTCCACACCTTTTTGGAGGAGAGAAAACATAGGGGCTACTATCTTATTGAAGGTTTCTATGAACCTTCTATAATATCCAACATGTCCAAGAAAAATTTGAACATAGATTTGTGTTTGAGGTATAGTCAATTGTTGCTGGTATTGGCATGGTGTGATGGTTTATAGGTGGCATTGTTGTTCTTACCACCAAGGTTCAAACCCTGTTGGTATGGTATTGTTGAATGGTTGTATTTGGTTGATAGCTCTGGTCAAAAGTGTTTACCCCTTGAATTAAAAAAAAAGGTACAGTCAATTGTTGAAAGACTTCAATTTTCTTAGGATCAACTTTTATTCCTTCCAAGGAAATGTGATGGCCTAAGACTATTCCTTGTTCAACAATTATTAAACACTTTTTGTGGCTAAGGGATAGTTGATTTTCCTCACAAACCTCCAAAACCCTATCCAAGTTTTGAAGAGCTTCATCATAGGTTGACCCATATATTGTGAAATAATCCATATAAACCTCTAAACAATCATTGACAAGTGCTGCAAATATAGCCAAGATTGTTCTCTAAAAAATCACTGGAGCATTACAAAGTCCAAAAGGAATAAATCGGTATGCATATGCACCCCAAGGAAAAGCAAAAATTGTCTTATCTTAGTCTTTTGGTGCTACCTGAATCTAGTTGTAACCACTAAATCCACCTAAGAAAGAAAAATATTTCCCCCCAGCCAAATTTTTCAAAATCTATTCAACAAATGGTAAGGGAAAAGAATCTCTAAAGGTGGATTTATTGAGTTCTCTATAATCCATGCAAATTCTCTACTTTCCATTTTTCTTTGGTACAACTACCATAGGTGGCACCCACTTACTATCTGAGATAGGATAAATGAATCCTGCATGGAGGATTTTCTCAATCTCAATTTTGACAAGATCCTTTAATGCGGGGTTGAGTCTCCTCTATGGTTGATGAATAGGTCTCATATTAGGATCAGTGTAAAAGTGATGAGTACAAACACTCAAGTGAATACCCCTCATGTCTATATATTCCTAAGCAAAAGCTTTAGACATTTTTACCAGCACATTAAATAATTTATTCTCTTGTATTTTTGTCAACCAACTATTGACATTCATAGTTTTTCTTGGTAGAAACATAATTGTTTTTGTATCTAGATAGGCCGAAGTGACAGTATGTATTGGTCATCACAAAGTGTTGAGAGGACAACTATGAGGTATAAGTCAATGAAATATTATCATATCATCAAAGAAATAACTCATTATAGGAATCATATTAGCCAAGGGACAAGGCATCCCACTAGTAACATAATTTTGTTCCATCCCACTTATATCAATCAATTGTCCCAAAATTTTGGGTACATTCTATATTACTTCTCCATTCGAACCTGTATCCAAGTGTGCAACCTCATTTACTAACTCATCCTCTAATTCCTCTCCATGTTGTTTAATCACTACCATGGCCAAGGAGGCCAAACTGTCTTGCCAAATAAATTCTTCTAGTTCATCAACCCAAACTTTATTATATTTGGTAGGCTTAGCAGAAGGATATAAAAATATTTTTTTACTATCTGGACCATGTGAAATGGTAATTCCTCCTTCTTGAAAATCAATTCTAACAACGACAGTAGCCAACCATGGTCTTCCCAAAAGTATTGGATAACTATCTTTAGGTGTAAGCAATTGGATTATTTGAAAGTCAACTAGATATTCCTGTCCATCAAATTTAACAAGAACATTTTTTATAACACCTTTTGGAATGGCTATAGACTGATTTTCCATCTGTAAAACTATAGTTGTAGGACTTAAATTAGTAAGACTTAATTTTTCCATTACATCCACCGTCATTAAATTAATAGTTGCTCCCAAATCCACCAATGCATTAGGTATTGCTACCTCATTAATTGTAATAGTAATCACTGGACTCCTAGGATCATCATATTTTGGAGCAATAGTCTTTCTAGACAAAACTTTAGCTAGATAACCATCAATGTGCATAGTTTTTATTTTCTTTGGTTTCCTTCCTTGAGTTCTAATACACAGTTGTTTGATCAACTGATTTAACTCAAGAATTTCCTTTATTTCCTACATCAAAGGAACCTCTATTTGCATTTGTTTAATTTTCTAAATTAATTTAGTTTCAGAAGCTAATGTCCTTTCTAGAGTATCTTTCAGAATTGTTGATTTCAGACACTCTAAAAATGGTGCTAGAGTTTTCTCCTTTGAAGGGATATCTTTAATAAACTTAGTCTAAGACTGACCTCTCTCCTCCTGAGGTAAATCAATAGCTCCTATTGCTTCCTCAATAGTAACTTACTCAGTAGTGGGTGATTGAAGTGTCCTTCTAGAATGTAACTGAACATTTCCAAAATGAATTGCATTAAGTCTTGTGACATTATCTTGCTCAGTAGTATATACCAAAGTATTCTATTGATTGTTCTTAGGATTGGGAAGTGGTTGTGCTAGAAATTGAGGTTGATTTACCTGCTCAGTCTGAGGAATATTATAAGGTGGTGGTAACCAATTATGTTGTTGATTCCTCCTAGGACCAATATAAAATTGATTTTGTCCTTGATTCCATTGGGGAGAAATGTGTTGTGGGTACCATTTTTGTTGTGACTAGTTTGGCCACTACTGAGTTCCCCATGATTGACTTTCCCATTCAAGAGATCCCCAATAAGGAGTTCCCTAAGAAGGGTATGAAAGATAGGGTTGATTCCAAGATGGAGGTCATTTATCACCAACCCAGTTATTATGGGGTCTCCATGTAAGATAGGAATTATTCCCATAAGAAAAATTACCTCCCTAGCATTGATTTAGCACATTTATTTCTTCTTCAACTTGAGCATTTTTTTTCTTAGTATTCTTAAGATCTGTAAGAATCTCACATTTATTGGTAGGGTGGCTTTGCTCAAAATTTTAACAAACATTAACCTTTTCTAAATGGAAATCATGTAAAAGGTGTTTATTTTATCACCTAGGACAATAGATTGATAAATTCTCAGGGTTACATGTATTTTCTTTTATACCATCCAACGTAGTGTTCAATTGGACAAGTATGTCTATCTTAAGATTTTATATTTCTTCTCGAATCTTACCTATCTTGTTATTCCCTTTGAAAAGATTTTTTTTTGGATTCCTCCACAAGTACATGAAACATTGTGACACAAATCACATATGTCTTCAAGGTTTACCTGAGACATGTCACTTTTTCCCATTAAATCAAGACTTCTTCTTGCATCATCATTGAGTCCTTTAAGAAATATAGTCTTGAGAATCTCAACACTAATTGTTGTTTCTCCACATCATCTAGATAAGAAAAGAAACCTATCCAAATAGTCCTCTATGCTCTCATTCTCATTTTTCCTAGGTTTAAATATCTCTTCCTTACGATCACTCACCCTACAATAACTCTGATATTTATTCAAGAACACAATCTCCATTTCTTCCCAAGATTTAATACTTCCAGATGGTAGTCCCATAAACCAATGCATGGCTAAATCCTTCAAAGTAGAAGGAAACAACTTTAGTTTCTGTTTGTCATTTTTATAGTCATAGGTTTGACAAAGGACCTTAAATTCAAAGAGAAATTGGTTTGGGTCTTCCGAAGATAAACCATGAAAGGTTGGAAGGAAAGCTGGAGAGATTTTTTTCATCATTGTATCATCATTTGCATCCAGAGCAATAGGATAAGTGAATGTTCTAGGTAGTGGAGGATCATTATTATTATAGTTGGCATCATTATAGTTAGCTTCTACCTGATGTTCAGAGGAATATGCTCCTCAAAAATAAATTCATCGACAATAGGTTACACTATAGGATGATCTTATAGGAGATAATGGAAAGCCTCGAGTGGGTTAGGCTCAAATAATTTGTCATCAAAATGGTCTTCTAAGCCGTGGGCTTCCTTATGTATAACTGGGACATATTTTGGAGGGGTCTTTGGTATAAATCATTCTTGAGGGCCTCTTTTCTTGACAATGTAGAAAAGGAAGCTAAAGATAGTATTTTTGGCCTAAAAGAGGTATTCTAGGCATCTTCTATTAACACTTACGCAAAAAAAGCTAAGGGGTCCCCGACAATGGCACCAAAAAGTGATAGGCTATTGTTAGGTCCCATTACTTTAGGATATAATTTTCAATTTGTCGACCGGGTAGTGCTCAAGGGAATCTGTAATAGAAGAAGTTTGGAGTATCTCCCTCATGTTTTCTAACTTTTAAGAACAACTTACGATTAATTCTAACTTCAAACTATCTAACTGTAAAATTGCAAAGTAATTTATTCCTAGAAGAAAATAGAAAAATGCTTGAATTGGAAGGGTAAGAAAACTAATTTAGAAAGAATAATAATAAAATTGAAAAGAACATAAATGACTAAACCAAGAAGCTAGAAAATTATAAAAGTAGAAAAAATTATAACAATCCATAAAAAAATTTCTTAACAATAAAGATTCTAATAGTTAATAACAGAAACTACGGAAGTGAAAAGATAACAGATACTTTAGAACTAAAATTTCGTAACAATAAACTTAATAATTCTCTATAGAACAACATTATAATAAAATAAAAAGAACACTTATCTACTCCTGTTGAGTGGCTAGCTCATGGGTTATCACATTCATTCTCAACTCACATTTACAACTATTTCAAAAACACTTCTATCAATCATAGTTATCTTCTATGACTCATAACTTAGAATTTTAGATAACAATCTCTTTATTCATAAACCTCAAAAATATTTTGACAATATAACTTTACTTTTCACTATATATCTTACATCTAGAGATCATATCTTTTATATAGAAACTGTAACTACATGCTATATTTCATATGGTGTTGATAACCATTGAAAATATCTAAAACAGATGTACGAATAACTCGTATATCTTTAAACCCATTACATAGTATTTAAGAGGCTCAAGTAAAGCCATAAAGTCTTTAATTCAAAGGATAATAGAAATATAAACTTTAAGAACAACTTCATCTTTGGTCCATCACCCTAAATTTTTAGAGCATATTTCTAGGGTATATCTTTAGCCTATTTTGGAGCACGTGCCAGCTACATGCTTCAATCTGCAACTTTGATTGACCAATTATTATCTACAAAACACTTACCAACCCATTAAATCCATATTGGAAAAATACTTCAAGGAATCAAAAGAAATAAAGTTTGTGCAATTTCTCAGTAAAATTTAAGCAAAATTATTTCTCCCAAAATTTAATTAATTGGCAAAGGATAGAGATTTTGCATGTATAAACTAAGTCTTTATGGTATTATCTTGATGAGTTTATTTTACCTCATCAATCCCTTTGAACATTCCTCTTTCTTGTTCCATTTTCCTTTTTATACCTTATTAAATTCATGGAGGTATGGCTTTTATATGGTCTTTTGGGGCTCACTTAGTGGACACCTAGCTCCCACTAGCCCTTATGAGCATGCATTTTTGTACCTTATTAAATTCATGGAGGTATGGCTTTGATATGGTCACCTGGGGATCACCTAGTGAACGCCTATCTTCACTAGCCATTGTGAGCATGCATTTTATTTTTTCCTTATCATAGTCATTGGGGTATGATGTTGATATGGAATTTCTGGGGCTCACCTAGTGGACACCTAGCTCCCACTAGCCCTTGTGAGCATGTGTTTTGTTTGCATAGTGGACAACACATTCCATGTGTAAACTTTTTTTCGGAAAACTGGCCTAGACCTAGTCCACCACATTGGATGGCTAGTTGAAGCTTGATCCATTGTAGTTTTCCTTTTTCTTTCCTTTTTGTTATCTTCAATGATGTATGTTTACGATCTGGTTATGGCTTCATATATCATTCACTATAATTTTATTTTTTGCCTATGTTGGCTTTCCATAGGATCTTGATCCTAGAGGCTTGGCCATCCTCTTGGTTATTGTCATCCTATCTTACTAGCATTTGTACATTTGAACCCCTCTTGATTGTGTGGTTGGGTATGTGTAGGATCATCATGAAAAAAATAGGCCCTTAAGTGGCAAAAAATTCATAAAAATCAGTGTTAGGCAACTTGACGTAAAAATTTGAATAAGTTATCTATATTATTTCAAAAATATGTAAGAATAGAATCTGTAGAAAATTGAATTCAGTTTCTAAAATACTAGGTTTATTTAAAAATAAGTAAAATCTGTTTGGTGAAAATTTGAAATTTCAATGCAGTAGTACTTAAATTTCAGGGAAAAAATAAGAAGTGGATGTCTGTCTAACCACCCTAACCATAATAAAATGATAATATTTTTTTATAACATTTTATATATAAGTAGAGGACACATGTCCAAATGTGATGCATATTTTTTTGTAAGTTTTTTCCAAGTAAATAATTAATTATGAATTTTTTATTACAACTTTCAAAAAATATAAAAACTCGTATGTATGACCACCTTAACTTGGTTAAAACTTCATGAAATTTAATTTTTCTTTTTTTAATCCTATAGTATGTGAAGCATAGAATGTGACACATGTTTTTTATTGAAAAAATGTGATGCCATTTGAAAGTTATAGAAGCTTTTCAATTAGCCAATCAGTTAGGACTTTAGTTGTAATTCTAATAGAAAATAAATAATAATTATTTATTAAATTCAAATTAAAGTATAATTTATATTGGTGGAAAGCTTAGAATCTCCTCTAAAAACCCTTTCTGTTTCATCAATTTTGAGTTAAAAAAATTTGTCAACCGCATACCCTACAAATACCCATAATATTGCTACTTTTTGGCACATCATGATCCTGCACATGCCCAGTTGGCTACATTAGTGTGAATTTGAAGCAAGTTCATCCTCTCACTAAAGTATCAGCTAAATGGAGTGTATTAAAATTCATACCTTTACATTTTCACACTTGTTTGGGGTCACCTTGCTTTATTTATGTTTCTTTATATCTTAATTGGTCCTATTTTGCATTTACAAGCCTTATGAATTATATTTTCTTAGCTAATCCTGACATTATCCAATCCATAAATGATAATTCAATGTTTTCATTAGAGTGTCCTTTACTTTTGGGTCATGACTAAAATTCCAGCTAGGGCATCTTTTTCCCCCAACAGTCTTAGGACCTTGATTTTGAGATATCTAGATTAGGCCCCTTTTTGGTGTCTATTCCCCATGTTTTTGGGACTTGGTACTAAGATGCCACCTAGGAATTCTTAGTCCTCCATGATAATTCTTTGAGATTTAATCAAATTCTAGTAGGATTTAGCCTCCTTTATTTAATTAATTCATATGTCAGCTTGTTGTAATGTAATTTCAGGATATTAAGGATTTAAGTAATTATAAATATAAGGTTCATTCATTCATTCTAATGCAAGTCTTTTGTTAGAGCATTCATAATATCAAATTGAGTTCACAAGAGAATTCATGAGAAATTATACCAAGCATTTGGAGCCATCATCAAGATTCAAGCATCATATCAAAGTGTCTTCTTGCATCATGTGTGTCGTTGTGCTAACATTTGTCATGTAGGGTTTTGATTCAAGCGAGAAATTCAAGATCATTCCTTTGGTTCAAGATCCATGTAAATTGTAGTCATTGCACACCAGTTTGTAGACTTTACAACAAGGGTTTGGTGAGATGTATCATTTCATGTTGTTCACTTACCATTTCCTTCATTGTTCTATTTCATTTCAAGGTTTAATTATGAACAAGGGGTTTTACCAAGGAAAACCCCCATTCACTAACAAACAAACAAAAATTCCCATCTTGCATATTCTTGATTGTAGATGTAGGTTGAATTCTTGAAGATCATTTGGATTTCAAAGTTGTAAAAGCTACAAATTTGCATTCCAAAGTTTTCATCTTCATGGAAACTCACCTAAACGCCATATTCAGAAGATCCGAAACCTGAGATTGGAAAGGTAGCAAGTATAGACCTTGGAACTTAGGACCACATTATATTTTTTTAGAAATTCAAAGCAGGACTAATATGCCATCTTGGGCTTCTTATTCATCCCAAGCATATTTTTTAGAGATTTTCCATGATTTAGTTTTGAGATCTGAAGACTCTGCATTTCCTTGAAAAAGAGTAGCGAGACTAATATGCCACTCTGGGCATCTATGTCCTCCACAATACTCTTTGGTAGCTTCTTAACAATTCTAGAATCCTCATTTCATCTCCATACTTCCTAGGTACACACATTCTATGATCTTGTTGTTGCATAATTTCATTATTTTCAATCTTCATTTAGTTTTCACTTATAATTCTTGGTCATTTTTCATATCACATTGTTTTTCCAACATTTGTCTTTTCCAAGCATTTTCTTGGTGGTGAAACCCTTAGAGTTGAAAGAATCCCTCCTAGACCTTCCTCATTGTGAATTGAATCACCTTGTGAGGTTTCTAATCAATCCAATTAGGATCTATAGGACATTACTGAGTGATTAGTTGGAGGAGTAATATATTCATATATCCATTTTTTCTTATTAATCACATTCCATTACCATGAGACCATATTTCTTTGATGAATTTTTTAAAATAGCTCACTACCTTTTCTTTGATACCACATTTTCCATACATTTCTACCAAAGAATTTAATCAATCTACGCACTTTCTTTCTACTATGGCTAAAATCCTAAAATAGGTGCTATCCAACAAAGTCTGGATGGTTGGAAAAATCTATCAAAGAATAATAGTAAGCAATAGCATAGACAAGGCAATGAGTAGTTTTGAAAAATTCCTAGAAGAAATATGGTCTCGTGGTGATGGAATGCCATTCCATCACCGTGAGACCACATTTTGTTAAGGAATTTTTAAAAATATCTCACTACCTTTTATATGCTACCACAATTTCCATACAAGCCTAGCAAATAATTTAATCAATCTACTCACTTCCATGATGCTATGGCTAAAAGCCTAAATTAGGCACTTTTCAAAAAAATATGGATGCTTGGAAAAAAAATCTATCAAAGCGTTCATAGATAAATCAATGAGTAATTTGAAAAAATTCATCAAAGAAATATGGTCTCATGGTGATGCAATGCCATTCCATCACCATGAGAGCACATTTCTTTGAGGCATTTTTTCAAATAACTATTCACATTTTCTATTCTACCACATTTTCCATACATGTCCACCAAATCATTTTATCAAACTAATCACTTTCATGTTGTTATGGATAAAATCCTAAAATAGGTGCTTTCCAACAAACTATGGGTGCTTGGAAAAAAATCAAAGCATAATACTAAGTAATACCTTATTCAAGGAAGTGACTAGTTTGAAAAAATTCCTTGAGGAAATATGGTCTCATGGTGATGGAATGGAATTCCATCACCATGAGACCACATTTCTTTGAGGCATCTTTTCAAACAGATCATTGCTCGAAGAATAGAAACCAAGTCTTTAGCCCTAATTCCCCTCCAAATTATTTTCAAGGTCCTCATCCTCAATTTCCCAATCAATGGAACTTTCTACATTTTATTCCACTTGTTCATATCACCACCCGTCTGTCTTCATGTCATGATCACTCTCCATCTCATAACCAAGACCACAATATACCATCCACCCCATCCCAACATAATACCATAGAGAAGGAAATGAAATATTTAAAAAAATACATCAAAGAAATGAGGTCTCATGGTGATAGAATACCATGACACATTTGTTTGTAATGGAATTCCATCACCATGAGACCAAATTTCTTTGAGGATTTTTTTCAAATAGTTCACTGCCTTCTCTATGCTACCACATTTTTCATGCATGTCTACCAAAGAAATTTATCAAATGGTTCACCACCTTGCTGATATGGATAACATCCTAAAACAGGTGCTTTCAAACAAGCCATGGATAGGGAAAATAGTATGCATGATAGTCAAAAAAATATAGTTCAATAAGTACTCAATTTTTTTTTTCATTATCTCATACATTATAAGCCATGATGTGCATCACTATTGTAGTTTTTTGTGATTGAATAATTTGTTTTCTATTTTTAGATGTTGCAAGTAGATACACCTCCACATGTTCATAAGGCAATGGATCTTGGTTTTTCTTTTGTTGTAGACTTATTGATGCCTTTTATGGAGGTAAAAGGAAGATTACTAAATTTCAATTTACATTCATTGTTATAGCTATTAGTTAGTGAAAAATACAACCATTATTTATTTGTAGTTTAATTTTTCTTTGGATGGTTTCTATAGGGCTTCAACATGCCATATCATGGGCATGAAAATATTTCCCTCAAGGATAGTGATCGTCTAGAGGTTGTAAGTGATTATTTTGTTAAATATATCATTTTTTATAATGTAATTTCTATATATTAATGTTTTTACTTATTATTGTAACAAATAAGGATTGATCAAGAACTAAACCTTAGGAGGAGTAGCAAGAGCACTCCTCAACATTAGAGTAAACAAGTGAGAGACTTATCACAATGTATCTTACCAAAAAAGCGTAGGAATTTGTTTCAAGAGCATGGAGAGCAATGAATTTTGATTCCAAAGCCTTTTGTTGTTTGCTTATATGGCATTTTTGTACATATTTTGTATTGGATATATTTGGCATTGTATGCCTATATGGCATTACCGTAAACCTATATGGCTAATTTGTATATATTTTATACTTATATCGACATAAATTGATGTATGCCTACATGGCTATTTGGTTAATACAAATATTTTCTATCAATGGTCTCCATATTTGCATTATAAAGATCCATTGTTCAATAGATATGAGTTACATGTATTCAAGTATATACTTTAAAACTTACATGTATACTTTTTGACTTACATGTTTTCATGTGTATACCTTCTATTCATACATATTTTTTGTATTGATTTATGTATACTATGTATTCATTTGTATATTTCAAGGCTTATGTGTATTTTAGTACTTGTGATTCCCTTATTCACATGTAATCTTGACTTATTCTTGTGTATACTTATTAATTGGTTATCCATAGCATTGATAATTTCTTTCCTTCATGTTTTGTCTTAAATATGTATTGATTAATGCTACACAACTTCAATATTTCTAGGAATACTAGTAGAGTTACAAATTACAAAATTGCACAAATTAAAATGAAAAGAGTAACTGTAAATAAATACACTGATTATTAACTTGATAATTGATTAAGAATGGTTTTAATATATATATCAAGAGATGAGCCTTCTACAATGGAAACTTCCAACTAGAAAATAGGCATGCAACTTTGTTGGTGTAATTACAAGTGTTATACCTTTTCCTAGGTCATGATTACACCTTAGTTAAGTTTACTTAGGCACCACATAGGAGGCAGTTGGAGCATTTCCACTTTTGATGGACTTATCATCTTATTACTTTATCACTTCCACTTTTCATGGAAATATCATGTGATTACCTGTCCACATTTTGTGGGTGATCCATCATTTGTGGTGATCATCACATTATCACTTTTCCACTTTAGGTGGAGTGGTAGCTTTTCATAGTTGTCTCATGTCATAAGATTATGATAGTTGTCATAATCCTATGTCGTTCTATGTACTGACCTTCGCTATATAACCGAGGGGTCTCATATGTCCTTTTTCTCATTCTATTTTTTTCATTGGTATAATATAGTTTATTCTTGTCATATTGTTTCTATCTCTCTTATTATTTTTCTTTCCATTAGGCCTCTAGATATTGGGTGGCTACCTTCATAGCTAATTACTACGTGGTATAAAAGAAAGTTGAGTGCCTTTGATTAGTCTTTTGGGAAATATGAAGTGTAATCTTGTATTTTCTTGATAGAAATACTGAATTCTAGGGGGAGTTCCAGTTTTGGCCTTGTATTGTAGGTGCAATTTGGGAGCTTCTAGCATCAGATTTGAGCTCACCATTGCATATGGAGTGTTCAAGAAAGTAATATTTTTCTCTTGCTTCATCCAAGTTGGACATTGGAGGCTAAACCTACAAGGGTTTGAAGATTAAAGGTGGTTGTCAGATCCAGTAGGTAGTCATATCTTTGAAGCATTTTAAACCAAAACAAACATTGCTATCATGCTTAGAAGGGCCAAAAACCCCTAACTCAATAACCAAATCGTCAAATTTGGACAAAGTTGTCCACAAAGGAAAAAAAAATTGTTGGCTAAGTTGTAAAACCTAGCCATCATTCCAGTCAGTAGGATTTTTATTTTTCAAAAAAAAAATCTATTTTCTATGAAATATTTTCAAAATTTTATTATTCATAGTTTTTAATTTGATTGTGAAAGTTTTCTATAAAACCAAAATTATAAAAAAATGGTAGAGGAATTTTAATTTGTAGTACATTGTGAGTACTTTGCAAGAGCAATGTAGAGTAGTGTAGGGTACAATGGTACCCACAGGATGCACATCAACTGCCATGTGGCGATAGGAAGGAGGTTTTGTTTCTATAAACTAGTGACCAAGAAAAATTATTGGAAATCAATACAAAGGCAGCCTTAAAATAGAGAATTTTGCATCAACATCTCCAAAATAAACAAAAATAAAATCCTCCATTGGTGGTGTAAAATCCAGAGTGGAATATTCCAAGAGGTGAGATAATATTCTACTCAACAAAATATACTATTAATATCTTTGAGATTCTGGGGAGGACAAATGACAACCTTGATGGGTGGGAGACCATAAATTTTAAGCTCATATTTTGCTGATGTTAGCACTACATCAACATCTTTCTGAAAAATTAGACCCCCTCTCCATTGAGCTTTTTAGTTTTGCAGTTCAACTCTGAAGGCTTATATCTAGATCATTTTAAGGCCCTTTTTAGTGCTTTTTTTTTATTTGGGCTAATTTTTGTTTACTTCACACTGGTGTAATAATTTTCTGATTTTGGTGGACAGAGTTTCTAAAGATTTCAATTTCTTCAAACTATACCCATCCAATCCTCATTTTTGCAAATTCTAGGGCTCTGTTCAGGCTCATATGAACTCCTTTTTAAGTGTCTCTTTTTTTGAAAGTGCATGTTTTTTTCTTAACTTCACAATGGTGCTATCATTGTTTAGTGATTGAGATTAGAAATTGTACTTTCAACATATGGTCTATTTTGGCCTATTTTGACATTTATAAAGATAAGATATTAGTTTGGTCTTTTGTATCATTCATTTGAGTCTGTTTTCACCTATTTAAGGCTATTGTAAAATATTTAAAATTAGATGTCCACTTTTCTTGGCTTGCAAGTGGCCATTTTACAAGCACTAAATATAAAGTGTCAAATCATCTTTTTTTGGGGTGGTTCTTTGATTGAGTGAATTTGGGGGGTGTCTTGTGTGATTGCATTTCTCTTTCTATCTTGTTCTCTTTAATTTTTCTATTATGGGTTCTCCTAAGTTTATTTTGTTAACTCCACATAACTATGCTTCTTGGAATATTGATGCTTAGAGTAAGTTAATGGAAAAAGGATTAACTCATTATATTGATGGAACTATTTTTGCACCATCTAATCCTAAAGCTAATCCTATTGCTCATATGGATTGGATCACTAAAACTAATGTCTCCTAGAACATTGAGGAAATATGTATCAAAATATCTCATCATTCAAACTGAAAGGAGTAAAACAATTAAAGAAGCTTGGGAGAAGTTTGGTCAATTGTTTGGAAAAGTTGATGAGATTAGAGGTTATTAGCTTGGAAATGATCTCACAATGTTAGATCCCAAGAATTTTGATACAATCCAAGACTATGCCACTAAGGAAAATAGCTAAGAGCACATCTTAAGGATTGTGGCACTAACAAGACTAATACATAGTTGGTCCACAATTTGTTGTGAAATCCTCCATTAGAATATGCAACATTTGTTTGTAGCTTCCAAACCCATCATGTGATAGTGGGTAGTTCTTTCACTATACCAACATTTTATGCATTTATAGAAATGTTTATGCTAGAGCAAGCAAAGTTGATAAGAATGGGGGTTCTCACATCTTGAAAGTCTGAAGCTTTGGTGGCTAATGTCACGCCCCACCGTGCGAACCCCAAAGGAACTAATAACAACGGAACAATTTTTTTTTTTAAATAAAGAACATAAAATAAACATACTTAAGTACTATAACATAACAATGTATTATGAGACACAACTAGTTCCAAAGGGGTACACGAAGTGACATGACTACACTAACCCATAACAACAATAATAAGATAACAATAATTAATCTACTACGTAATCTATTCATTCCCATTCCATCATTTAAAATATCCATCAACTATAACCATATTAATAACATAAGCACATATGACAATACATGGAATTATAAAGATATAAAGTGTTACACATTTCGATAGATACAACTCATCATAACCAACTATATCAAATGATCCTGAATAAATACATGGCTTGAATAATTATTACATCCCACTGATAGAAGAATACAATTGACTAAAAATACAACCTCAATAATCACATATACAATTTACAACAAGGTCATCCCAACACATGTGGGAGACAATACATCAACGAATACATTACATATGAAGTATATACATCAATCTGGTACATAAGGACACTGGATCATCACATACGCCAAAACCTGCAAGTAAAAGATACATCTGCAACAGAAGAGGGAATCCAATGGGGTGCAAAGCACGTTCCACCCAACCACCCCCGTGCTGAGAGTAGACAAGGAATGGTCCCCGACCAAGTACACCTAACAATAACAAAGACTAACTCCCAACAGACACATAACATCAAGACCACCTAGAAAACTTACGACAACCATTCCAAGAGGCATAACAACAAATCACTTCAGAACATAACAATAAAACACCTTCCCAAATAACAACTAGTCACACGTACAACTTCAATGAACTCAAGGCATAATAACAAAGACCTCATCCAACAATGACCCAAGATAAAACAACAAGGCACTTAACCACTACAATCACAATATTACTTCACAACTACAATCACAAAGTCACTTAACACGAGGTTACCATGCTTCCAAAGAACAAAGATCATGACCATCGCACAAAACTGGCTAACTGTTGACATAGGAAGAGTGTCATGCATAAATTGCCATGAGTTACCCTAGATCAACCTTCCTAGGCTACCGGACCCCCATCCTGGGTTACCCTGGCTTGCCTCTACCGGCCGCCGGACCCTCACGCAAAACTATGCGTCCCATCTCATCTCGAGCCTTATCATTCACTTGCTTCACGAGAGAGAGACATCCTTTAATCTTTATTAGTGTGAAAGCCCCCCATTAATTCTTTTAGATTATCTCTTAATTAAACTCTAGGTAGGTTACCCTGGCACCCCTTTGTGTGTCAGACCCCTACAAAGAGCCACTCTCCTATCGACAACACACAAGGCACGATACCACAATATGTAACTAAACAACATATACTCTCCAATCCAAGGAGAAAACCAAAACAAGGAACTCACTCCAAACACTGGAGGAAACCAATTCAAATACACACTCCTTCCAAAGGAGGTACAAATATCATTACTCACTCCTATTTCTCAAGAGGCACAAATCCCCGTTCATGGAAACCGGGTACAACATCATAGTACAATACATCAAGGCGATTCACCAAAACGAACCCCTACACATAACACCCCACTCAAGAAAACTTCTCTGGAAGACTTACAATACCCTTAACCCTAATTTCCTGACATGGGGAATAAAAGAAACATGAAAGACACGCATTCCATCTCTGGAAGCCCTTAACAATAACTTATACTCTTACGAACAGTAAGGTGAACCTAGGGTTTTTCCCATACGACACAAAAGCACTAAGAAGAAAATGCCACAATAGAATTAACGAACTATCTCAAAAATCACAATTACTTTTTAATCAAATCCATAAAACAATTTACAATAATGCATTTCACCCCATAAATTTGTCAATTACACTTTCAACACAACACAACTAATTTCCAATTTTCTAATTGACTATAATTTTGCAACATATTATAGTTTCCCAAACTTATTTTCTAACATAACTGCATAAAATAACTATTCAATTCAACACACAAAATTTATTTAAAGATTGCACAACTACCTTGAATATTGCAATTTTCTCAAGGTTAACTCCGATTTTCACAATTAACTATAACAGTACAAGTTAATATTTCTTTTTAACATTACTATATATGGAAAATTATATAATTCATCACCACCCAAAATATATAAACTAATCCTATAAACTAAATATATTATTAAAATTTATAAATTAACCTTCTAAACCATACAAAAATATAAATATATATATATATATATATATATATATATATATATATATATATATATATATAATTTATAAACTAAATTTGTTGATATAAAATTTGTATTATAACCCGAATTCAAAAAAAAATATTAATATATATAAATTTTACATTAAAACTAAATTCATATAAAACAAAATTCGAAATAATAAAAAAAAATAATAATAAACAAATTTTATGGTTTAAATTTGTTTTAAACCAGAAGTACAGCAGTCCGCACCTCCCAAGGGAGGTACTGCATACCTCCCAAGGGAGGCCGCAGCCTCCACTGGGCTGCGTACAGTAGCCTACGGCTGCTGTGCGCAGCCTAGTGGCGGCTGCCACTACACGCACAGGTACAAGGGGGGTCGGGGGATGGTACGGCGAAAGCCGTCTGCCCCTTCCCCAATACCAAAAATTTTATAACTTTATTTAATTTATACAATTCATAACTTCTGAATAAAACATTTAATATTATTTCCAAAAGGAAATCCCCAGTACGCCGAACTTGCACGAATATTCACACAAACATATATATACAGATTTTTAATATAAAATAAATTTCATACACAAAGGAAGTTCACGGGTTCGAAACCCAAGAACAAATACAAATGCTCAACAACCTCGGTCGACGCGAATACCCACAATTTTTAATAATATAATATTTCGTTTTCAAAATATAACATAAAAATTTGAAACAACAATTTTATTTTATAAAATCGTATCACAAGTTTATTCATATAAATTATATAATTTATTTATTTATGTTTTAATATATTTGAATCCAGTACTGCAGGTACAAAGTTCAGACACCCAATTTTTAATAAATTTATTTTATTCCCAGAAATTCACTAGTACAGATTTTTCTTAAAAATAAATGATATATAGAATATACAGCACATATATTTTTTTTTTGTTTAATTTATATCAAAACCTATTTTTGTATACGTAAGTGTATATATATATATTTTCTCAACTTAAGGAATAAATGATACAAACAATCAGATCTTCATACCAGACACAAACTAAACCAAGAAAATAACATAAATCTATAATAACAATGATTTTCTTTTTATTTCAAACAAAAATCTTCACAACTAAATTTTATTGAGTAAATTTTAAAGGGTTTCTGCTTATAGTTTTTCTACAGAGAGTTCAAAGGTTTACATATAGACCAGTTTCCAAATCCTAGAATTTATTTCAAAGGAATTTCTTAAAGCACAGTAATTCAAATTTTGTTTATAAAAACAATAGAATAATAGTAATAATAATGATAATAACAGGAGGAAAACCTGGAGTCCTTCGCTTTGATGAAGAATTCCTTTTGTAACCTCCTCTTGATCTCCTCCGACAGCGTTCTTTTCTCGATCCTCTGCCTCCAATGTTCTTCTGGACAACCTTTCTTCTCCAATCCACAATAATTTTTCCCCAGAAAGAAAAACCTCAAAACTAAAAACTATCTTTTTTTTTTTTCTAGATCTAGAATAACAGAGTAAAAACTTGTGTGTGAATTATTTCCCCATCAAAATAATAAATCACTAAATAAATCAATAAATCTTTTTCCAGCTTTCTTTTCCAAAAAGCCCCCTTTCTTATTGGTTCTTTTCCAGCTTTTAAAAGCTCACACATATCTAAGATTTTAATTAAATAATTTATTTAAATTTAGATATTATCTTCACATAATCTTCTAATTTAATACTGATAAAAATAATATTTAATTACTCACAACAATATTAATTTTAATTATAATTATTTGCATTTTTAATTAATTAAATCACTTTTAATTTATAATGTATTTAATTTTAATATTCAACTAACAATTAAATCAAACAACTAAACAACTTTAATCCATTATCCTATAAAAATAAGGTTAATTAATTAATCATGACCCAAAAATCAAATGAATACCTCAACAAAACAAACTACACAAACAACGAGAATGAAAACCACAGTCATAACATGACTCACAACAAACGACGGACTTGGGACGGGGACACTTCCAAGCCTACTCCCTTTTTCAACTTTTACCCATTGGGTTAATTTATTGCTCGCCCTGTCCTGCCGAAGCAGGTGGAATCGAGACTTATTCCTGCAATCCTGCATCCAAATAAACGTCAAGTAGCACATGTATACATATGAAATCAACATCCTATCGTGAGAAGGAATTGCAGTGTAGCAGGGCACTCGTGAACGAGTGATGCTACACTGTCCTCTCACCTAATCTATTCTAACAATTATGATATCGATAATGATCTAACATTTCTAACCAATTTAACATAAGGTAACATGATATTAAACTACTGCATCTTAACTAATTATTAAACAATTGCACCATATACTAATATTGAATTAAATATCATCACCATGACATCATCGCATTGACATATAAACATTAATGACAATTCATTTAAATGAACAAATAATCCAAACAACGCACAGAGTATCATCAATCATCCTAAAAAATGTCATATCAAACGAATAGGTCCACTCAAGGAATAGCATCATCAAACTACAACCAACCAAATCAACCCTAATAGTATCATGATAGAAATTAATAAGTCTAAGCAGTATGAGGGGTATTACAGCTAATCAAAGGACTCAAGGGAACCAAGGAAAGGGTTCCAACAAGAAGAAAAAGCAATATAGGACAAAGACAAAACAAGATAAATAACAATCATCCTCTCCACAATAAAGGAATTCTTCATCTTCTCCCAAGAAGCAAAATTCAAGCAAGAAGGAGAGACCAAATTGTTCATATTTCAAGAGATTTGGTCATGATGAGCATCATTGCCACACTAAGAAAATTGATGAGTTGACAAACATCATCAAGAATAACAACATCAATTTTCCATCCACCTACAAGAAGAATGGTTCATCTCCTTCCACTTCCTCAAAATCAAAAGGAAGATGGAAAGAATTTATGGTGACTATAGGTTCTTCATAGTAATGGATACTTGACTTGGGTGGAACTCATCACACGGGTTCTATAAGGGTATAGTTTTCTTCTTTGGATCCATCTAAGGTACCTCACATATTCATAGGAGATGATACTTAAGTGAAAGTTGAAGGAAAATGTTTGGTTTTTATGGATGATGGAACATTTGAGAATGTTCTCTATCTTCCTAACTTGAGTTTCAATCTTTTTTCAATCTACCAAATCACTCACTTTAGATATGGCAAGAAAGTTGAGTATCTACTAGATTCAATTGTTGTCAATGAACTTAAGGATGATGCCTTGGTTGTAGCGGGACAAGCCAATAAAAAAAATGGCTTTTCTCATTCTCCCACTTTGTTCCTAAGTTTCCTTCTACAACCTTGATCACTCATTCAAATTTAGAAAGTAATTTATCACATGAGTGTTTTTAACATCTCAATTACCACTATCTTCACTAGCTTATCTCTATGGATATGGTAACAAGACTCCCTCAAATCAACTTTTCAGAAGGTGTATGTTCAGGTTGTCACATGGATAAGCATTCGAAAGAAAATTTTGACAAAAGGAAGTTTTGAAGAGCTTTGTAAGTTCTTCAATTGGTTCACAATGATGTAGGAGGTCCATTTCCAATTCCATCATTTAGCAAGGCCCGCTATGTCCTCACCTTCATTGATGACTATTCCCACTTCACATAGGTCTATTTTCTTATTCACAAGAGTGAACTATTTGAAAAATTTCTAGCCTTCAAGGCTCATGTTGAGAAGCAATTAGGGAAGCAAGTCAAGATTCTTCACACTAACAATACAAGGGAATATGTAAATAATATACTTGAGGAATTTTTTAGTCTTGAGGGTATTGATATTTAGTATTTAGTTGCCTAAACTCCATAGCAGAATGGTGTTGTTGAAAGGAAGAATAGGACCCTTAAGGAGATGGCTAGTTGCATGATTCATGCTTGTTCTCTTGGTCTATAATTTTGT
Organism: Sequoia sempervirens; assembly: GCA_007258455.2. NCBI lineage: Eukaryota > Viridiplantae > Streptophyta > Pinopsida > Cupressales > Cupressaceae > Sequoia > Sequoia sempervirens. The sequence goes on from VDFB02271358.1 coordinate 9,399,262, forward strand.
GCAGAAGCCATTAGTTGTGCCACACACATCCAAAATTGGGTTCCCCATAAGGCTTTGAAGGGTATAACTCCTTTTGAGGCTTGATGTGGTGGAAAACTAGTTGTGAGACACTTTATTGTTTTTGGTTGTCCAGCTTGGGCAGGCATACCTCCACAAAAGTGTAAGGCAACAAAACCTTAGAGTAGGCCTTGCATATTTTTGGATATCTTGAAAGTGTTAAGGCATATATACTTTTAGATCCATAGACACATGAGCTATTCATTAAGAGGAGTGTTCACTTTTAGGAAAGCTCTCCTAGCTTGACCTCTAATCCTCCTCTTCCTTCCTCCATAGTGGAAGGTGATGATAGTGATAAATAATGAGTCTTTCTCAACCTTGACTCTCAATATCACACCTTTGTAGGGTCCACCTATAGTTGAGGAGCCTCACCCTTCATCTCCTACTAGACCTCATTATTGATTATCTAGAGTGGATCTCAAATATTGTACTTTTTTCAAAGCCCACTAGGGGCATCTGTATCTGCACAAAGTTTAGAGACCTTAACAAAGCATGTCCCATGGATGGCTTCCCACTTCCAAAAATTGACATGATCATGGATATGACAATCAAACATGAAATTTTATCACTAATGAATGGATTCTCAAGGTACAATTAGATCATGATAGCTAAAGAGGACCAACATAAGATCACTTTCACTTATACATGGGGAACCTACTATTGGAACATGATGCCATTTTGTTTTAAGAACACAAGGGCTACCTATCCCAGAGCTATGATGCTAATCTTTCATGACATAATTAACAATACTATGGAGGGTATGTACAGGATCATCATGGAAAAATCAGTCCCTTAAGTGGCAAAAAATTCAAAAAAATTAAAGTTAGGCAACTTGACGTAAAAAATTGAATAAGTTATCTATATTATTTCAAAAATATGTAAGAATAGAATCTATAGAAAATTGAATATAGTTTCTAAACTACTAGGTTTATTAAAAAAAAATCTATTTGGTGAAAAATTGAAATTTCACTACAATAGTACTTAAATTTCAGGGAAAAAATAAGTAGGTGTCTATCTGACCACCCTAACCACAATAAAATGATAATATTATTTTATAATATTTTAGATATAAGTAGAGGACTCATGTCCTGGTGTGATGCATATATTTTTGTAGTTTTTTTCAAAGTAAATAATTAACTATGATTTTTTTATTACAACTTTTAAAAAATATAAAAACTAGTATGTCTGACCACCTTAACTTGGGCAAAACTTCATGAAATTCATTTTTTTTAATCCTATAATATGTGAAGCATAGAATGTGATACATGTTTTGAATTTAAAAAATGTGATATCATTTGAAAGTTAGATAGATGTTTTTCAATCAGCCTATCAATTAGGAGTTTAGTCATAATTCAAATAGAAAATGAATAATAATTATTTATTAAATTCAAAGTAAAGCATAATCTATATTGGTGGAAAGCTGAGAATCTCCTTTAAAAACATTTTTGTTTCATCAATTTTGGGTAAAAAAAAGTCGCCAGCCACATGGGCCGTCATATCACTTACATATTGCCACTTTTTGGCCCATCATGATCCCGCCCATAGCTGGAAAACTATGTAGATGACATATTGGCCAAATCTAGAAAACGTCAGGATTGTATAGTAGCACTCAATTCCATCTTTGATAGGCTAGAGGAATACAATGTTAGACTCAATCCAAAGAAGTGTGTCCTTGGTGTATAATTAGGGAAGCCACTAGGGTATATTGTGTCTATGAGAGGAATTGAGATAGATCCTGCCAAGGTCAAGGAAATTCTTGAAATGGAGGCACCAAAAAAGTTGAAGTAGTTAAGAGGCTTACAAGGAAGACTTCAGTCCATCCACTAATTCATAGCATAGCTAGCAAATAAGGTTGTCCCATATTCTCATCTACTCAACAAGGGAGTAGTATACAAATGGGATGAGAAATGTGATTAGGTGTTGAACAAGATCAAGGAGTACTTCCTCACACTACCAGTCCTTATGCCACTGATTCCAAACAAGCCATCGATCTTGTATATATCAATAATAGCAGCAACCCTCAGTGCTCCATTAGCACAACATGATGAAAGAGGGAAGGAAAGAGCCATATACTATATCAACCAAACCATGGTAGGGCATGAGTTGAATTACACATCCATTGAAAAGGCTTGCCTAGCAGTAGTGTTTTCCTCACACAAATTTAGGCACTACATGTTAGCCCATCAAATAAAACCCATTTCCAAGATTGACCCACTCAAATACTTACTTTCTAAAGCAACACTCATAGGATGGGTGGCTATGTGGGTTATGATTCTATGAATAATATGATATTGAATATGTGGAATGAAAGTATATTAAGGGACAAGTGATTGCAGATCAACTAGCAGAGGTGCCAATATATTCAGAGTACCCACTGATATCAAAATTCCCTAATGATTCAATATTTAACCTAAGCATAATAGATAATTAGAAATTATATTTTAACGGATCCTACACACAACATGGGTTAGGAGCCAGAGTCTTTTTCATCACACCACAAGGAGATTGTATACCAAGGTCATATTAGTCATTGTTTCCTTACACAAATAACACTGTAGAATATGAGGCTCTCTTCATAGGACTTAGAATTGCAGTACAATGGTAGATCATGGCACTTAAGGTCTATGGAGATTTGCAGCTAATCATCAATCAGGTCAATGATGAGTACTAAAAAAAGGATGAAAATTTGACTCCATACAATAAACTGGTGGAAAGAATCATAATTCTTGATTGATATCACCTTTGAAAAAATATTGAGGGCAAACAATAGAGCAGTAGATGCTATGGAAACAATTGGATCACTACTGGATATCCCATGCTTTGTCCCTAAGCATGAAATCCTTGTAGAGTAGCTTCTTGTACTAGCATTTAAGGTACGAGAGTTTGAATTTGTGTGAAAAATCATTGGTATTAGTGATCCATGGTACCATGATATAACACCTACTTGAGAATAGAAAGATTAAAAGATCATTTTTCAAGAAATCATCCTACTTTGTTATCTTAGTTGACACCCTATACCGTAGGAGTATTGAGGGAACCTTGTTATGATGCCTAAGTGTTGAGGAAGCTTTGACTACTTTAGCCAAGGTATACAATGACATTTTTGGTTCACATTTGAGTGGTATAACCTTGGCTAAGAAAATGTTGAGGATTGGGTACTATTTGTCATCGATGGAGAAGGAAGCTCATGAATATGTCAAGAAATTCCTACAATATCAGTTGCATGGGGACCTCATCCATGCACCAGCTTAGGATCTACACCTAATCATTACACCTTGGCCCTTTTCATAGTGGGGGCTCAATCTCATTGGAAAAATTTCCCCCACCTCATCCAATGGACATAAGTTCAACATTACTTCCACAAAATACTTCACAAAGTGGGTAGAGGCCATTCCCATAACCTATATTACAAGAAAGAAGATATCCAAGTTCATTTTGAACTACCTAATTTTTCACTCTAGTGTCTCCCAAGCAATTATCTCAGATAAGAAAACACCTTTCAAAAATTAGGATGTTCAAGACCTATTCTAAAATTTCAATAGCCAACATCACTTTTCTACTCCATACTACCCCCAAGAAAATGGCCAAGTTGAGGCTAAAAATAAAACTATATTAAAAATCTTGAAGAAGATGGTCAATGAAGTTGGTTGTGATTGACACTTGCAGTTAAATCCTACCTTATGGGCCTACTAAACAAGTATCCATGCACCAATAGGTGCAACACCATTCTCCCTGGTCTATGGATCAAAAGCCATCCTCCCTATTGAGATTGAGCACCCATCCTTGAGAATATCATTGTAGAATCTTATCACTGATGAAGAAGATTAGGTATCACAGTTGAACGAGCTGGAATTACTGGATGAGTGGTACATAGATTCTTAAACCATTTTCATGTCTACTAGAACCAACTCAAGTGGAGCTAAAACAAGAAGATTTGGAGTCAGACCTTTCAGGTCAGGGAACTTGTACTGAAGGAGAATCAAAAAATGTACCAAATCTAGACAAGGGAAATTTTGAACCCAATTGGTTGGGACCTTTCATCATCACAATGAGCTACAAATCAAGGGCATATCAGCTATCAACACTTGAGGGAAAGCCTCTACAAGAGCCTATCAATGTGTCCCATCTCAAAAAAAATTATGCCTAATCTTACAGGGTATAATTCAAAAAATCCAAAAAAATTAAAAATATAAAAAATATAAAAAAATCAGAAAAATTATTGAAAACAATAAAGAAAAAAATCATCCTCTAATGAAAACCACTTC